>OY856409.1:1369658114-1370258114 GCA_963693085.1 Alisma plantago-aquatica | reverse complement strand
CAAAGACACCATGGTCAAAGATAACCAAAGAAAATAGGTCCCAAAAATCTCTAGGTCAAGCCAAAAGAGAAAGGGAGTAAGAGAGAAGAAAACCTCCTCGCACTTGGGTCTACCTTGTCAAAACATGGTCTATGACCCTTTTGATGAGGAGTTTGTCTCCCAAAATGACCACCATGGAGGAACCATGGTCTAGGGCTGATAAAAGAGGAGAAGATGGGGTTGAAGGTCCAAGGAAAATCCCAGAGAGGGAAGATAAACACTCACCAAGTCTAAACATGACCATGGATCACCACGAACTACACATGCAAGGTTGAACCACATCCAAAAAACTAAGAACAGCTTCTTCTTGCTCCACCAAGCTCCAAGAATGAGAAAAAGGTAAAGGAGGAAGAAGATGGCCAAAAAATATCACTTACATGGAGAAAGGAGGGGTTATATAACAAAGGAGGAGAGAGGTAAGGCAAGGGATGAGGTGTCAACAATGTAGGGCTCCAAAGGGACACTTGTCCACTCAAGAAACTAACATGCAACCACTTAAAGACAACATGCACGAGATGGTGATACACTCTAGGTTGGATCTTGACCACCTAGGCCACCCAACACCTATGTCACAGTCGCGACCCACCCCGGGAACCACTCATGGTTGCGACACACCACTCAACACAACAAGGTCACGACAAGGGGTCACCACACACCCTAGGTCGAGACACTCCACTCACAAAGGAAACCATCTCGACCCAAGACCATCTGGGTCATGACCAACACACCTAGGGGGGTTGTCTCAACCTTGACACCCTCCAACCAATCCCTATGTCGTGACCATAGTGAAGATAAATCAACAAGGGTCACAAGGTGAAGGCACACTAACCTTAGAAACCCTAATCACCACTAGGGGTGACACCACTTAACCAAGGGTCAAACAAGGTGCCCTGAAGAACCACACTCTCTCTCATGGAGCCAAATGGGATAAGGAACACCCTAGAGGTGGCAAATTACAAGAATACCCCCACAAATGGGCAAGTTGCAATTTGCACCAAAATAAGTACACAAAGCTCAAACAACATCCAAACAAGCTCAAATTGTAGACTTAAGCTCTTGAAAAGCTCTAAGATCATCTCAAAGGATTAGACCAAGGTTCTAAGCATGTCATCAAGCCTATGTAAATAGGGTTAGTTTTGGGAGTATTACAAAGAAATATCTCAACTCACTAATAACCTGCAAGTGTATAGTGTCAATGTAGTCGAGTGTCGAACACAAGGAGATAGGCTATTTAGGCACAAATTTGTTAACCTTTATTAATCCAAGTCAAGTTATAAATTTCATATTGATTATAGATTTTAAATGTAAGAAAAAGCTCAAAGTTAAAGGGTTGAATAAGCAATTAAAGGCTTGGACATTAGATTTCACTACCATACCATCATATCATATGGACTTACCAAATCATATTACCATTAACATGCAAGGAGGTTGTCATCATCGTGTAGTTCCCAATGTCACGAGATGGTTCACAACTTGGCATAACGATCCCATGTCTATGCTTTGTATCGAACACAACCTTAATTCTCAATATTATCAAGCCACTCCTATGGTCAACATCATACTACCATGGATACTACACTCTACTTCCTCATACATTCTCCCATAGCACAAGGTAAGCATAAAACATGTACTAAAGGTGGCCAGCCAAACATACGAGCATGAAACACCATAGGCATCCATGGAAAAGCATATTAATTAGAAATAAACATAGATTTTGAGTTCATATGAACAATGGCATGGGAGTTACTCTCCCATGCCCAAGAAAAGAGTTCTACTCGTCCATAGTGAAAATGTAAAGACACAATGCAGAAATTTCAAAGTTTTGCATGCTTAAGAGAAGAAAAAGCTAAAGGAACCAAAGATATAGCCAAAGGGAAGTAGAACTCCAACTAGAGGTTGAAATTCCACCCTTGGATCTTCTCCAACTCGGACAATCTTCCCAACCGGAATGCTTGAGTGAGAGAGGTAAGCTCTACTGCACCTTTGGAGAAGAAATGGAGAAGAAATGAAGTAGAATAGAGGTTCTTTGCCAAGAAACCACCTTTTTCTACCCCAAAATCACCCTCCTTAGCTATTGAACTTCTCTTGGACGAACGACACTTTCAAAATGATGAGAGATAACCGCCCATTGTGTAACCTTGGTCTTTAAAAATAAGGAGTGGTTTCTCTCATTTCTACAGAAACTGATAGTGACGTGGCATGTCTTTTAGAGGACATTTCGTGTCCCATTGTGCAGTTTTGATGGGTCTTCCTGTTGCTGTGAAGTACACAGTGTGTCTTAAATAAGACACATCGTGTGATTTTCTTCTGGAGTCATTTCAGGCGAAAGGCACACAACATGTTTGAATAAACACATGTTGTGTGCCTTGGCTGCAAGTTGTAGTCGGCCTTCAGGTCCTGAGGACAGGTCGTGTCCTAGTTGGGATACGTCATGTTGCGTTCTTCTACATTTTTGTGTTGAGGCCACTAGAGACACACACGCAGTGTGTTAAATACCACAAAGCGTGTTCTTCATTCTGCAAAAGTTTCTGTGAAGGGACACGTCGTGTCTTAATTAAGACATGCGGTGTGCAATGTCGTTTCTTCCGGAATAAACTCTGAATTGGCTGCAAGTCGAGGATAAGTCCATTTGGGGTGGGATGGGAGATGATAGAGGATCGAAACAACAAAGAAAAGACTCCAGACTAATAGGAGAACAAAAACAAGGAAAGTCTCCACCTAACTAGACTATGCCTACCAGAAAAAGAAGAAGAACCAAACAAACATTACAATAAACCCCACCTACAAAGAACTAAGCATGATTCTCCACCTTAATGATAGGAAAAAACCTAGAAATATGGATACGATCACTTTCTCAAAGTAGTCCAGCAGATGGGAAGAACCAAAAGATGATAATGAAAGAAGACAAGTACTGCCACCCCTTGTATCCTTCCAGGAGTAATCTGAAAACAACAACACTATTTTGAAACTCCTAAGCACATCAGTAACCAGAAAGGTCATCACCCTGATCAGGGAAAAGGCCAACATGGGACTAAATTAACCTTGAGTCAACAATAAATATATATAACATCATCGATAAATTGTGAGGGAAATCCAATTTGGTAGTTTGAATGCATAAATGCAATCAACATCATGCGGTAAATAAAAATAACTAAAATGTGGCAAGATAAATATGAATAGAGGCTAATCGAATGCAAAATGTACTAAATTTGTGTGTGAGATTGTACAAAAATTCATTATGAAATGCATACATCAAACCCCCCTAAGCTCAAACTGTTGTTTGTCCTCAAGAAAAAAGAGCATAGAGCACAGATGAAGGGTTTGCAAAGCTCATGTAGAGATCAAATGAAAAGAAATATGAGTATGGGTTTACATCAACCATGATCAACTTGTTTATACTTGTAGCCATCAATTCAACTTAAACATCCATGAAAGAGATTTTTAGTTCGGCAGAGGTGGTCACAAATAAATGAATAAATCGGTTGAACAACACTAAGTAGAATTTGGATGACCAGGCCAAATAGTTAGTGGATGTACAACATGAATTCTCAACTATTAAGGATACAAACGATGAAATATTAGTTAACATTAATAGTCTTAGTTGAAATCTTCTTCTTTCCCAAAAGATTATATCAAAAAAGATTACAGGTTTCGGCACTCGGACGCTAATGTAGGCTTATGCACACGTGGAGTGCCAGTTGGGGTGTTTTACCTCTTTTGAGACATACCACCTAACAATCATTGCCAGATCAATCTTAGACTAGTCTAGCATGATATGTGGGCAGTTTTCCATGTTTTATGGGGTATGAGGGTGAAACAAGGCAATAAAAATTTTCAAATTTTTCCTCAATAAGAGAGTCAACAAAATTGTAAAATTAGATAGATTTCGTTCATTTGTTTTGAATTTTTTTCCTTCTAAAAGAGTGGTTGTATATGAACTAAGAGCTTGGCAAGGGCATCCTACATCCTAATTAATGGTGCAATGTGGATTCACTCATAAAGATTTGAGACCATTACATGTTTTAACCAATTAGAGATGTGAAAGGTAAATGTTCAAGCTAAAAGTATAAACCAGACTTAAGCACATGTTGATGATAAAAGGGTTTCATTTGATTCATGCATGCTTTTTAATAGTTCCTTCAAATGATAAACTGTGTGCAAGAGGACAAGATGGTTCAAACTTTTGAAGAAAATAGTTCATTACACAAAGCGAGCCTCACATCATATTGAACTTTCTGAAGGAAAAAGAAAAGCAGAACTTAAAAAAAGATTAAACTATAGAACTAAATAGAAACAACAGAGGAAACTACATTACCGGCCAGTTCCATCCCCCCTAAGCTTGAAATTTGTAGTATCCTCCCTGCAGTAATCAAACTCAAAGATAATGCAACCAGATACGTGTCATGGAATGGCATCAGTAGGAGGGACCAACACCCCCGTGGGTAGTAGGAAAGTACTGGCTGACAAGATCATCATCGTCCAGAATGACAACATGCATGGGTTGTGGGATAGGCTCAGGCTATGGCGGCTGAGATGTAGGGCGGTGTGAATGAGGTTCAGAGTGGTGCTACTGAGGCATTGGATAGTAGCTCTGAGAGATGTGCCACATATCCATGCCCTAGACCATGTCTTGCATAACAGAATACTACTGACCAATGAGATCCAGGCGGCCGTCTATGTCGTCAAACCGCTGCTTCACATACTTGTAAAGATGCCTGACATTAGGAATCACCCTAGAATACTCTATCTAAGTGCCTATAGAGGGAGGTGGTGGAGCTGTAGGGGGTTCCTCAGTAGCTTGTGGTACGTTATGGACTTTTGCATCATCCGGTCTAGTAAGAATTACCTTCTGATTGTCTTTGTTTATCAAGGTGATATTTTCCAAATCTGGAAGGTCGATGTACTAGTCATCATCAAAGAACTATCTGAACTTGGTATCATCTTTGGGAACTCTAGAGATCAAGCGTGCTGACAGAAGGTATTGAATATCAATCAGGTTTCTACCTGGTGCAGCCTCTAGACCTGTCAGGTCCACCTTAAGCTTGTTGGCAATAAGAGTAATCAAACCCCTACACATGATATCTACAGATTCTCTCTTCTCCATTTCTTGATGTCTAGGAACCTGGTAAAGATGTAGTAACCTCCATTGATCTTATAGTCACTCACCATGCCCCATAGAAAGAATAAGTCTTGTTTCCCACAGACTCTTTGAGTTTCTTTCTTTGCAAAAACCCCTGTGTTGAGAAGTGGTGGACATATCCAAAGATGGGGTTGTGAATGGTAGATGCCCTAGCCTTTTTGGCATCATGATGGTCCTCATCAGTGATCTGGTTGTGAATGGTAGATGTCCTAGCCTTTTTTGCATCATGATGGTCCTCATCAGTGATCTCAGACTAGAATTCATCAATGTCAAAAGCTGGAGGGAATCTCAATGCCCCGTGGTAATGGCACTCTAAAACCTCATAGAATCGTCTGAAGGTGAGTTTGAAGCGTCAAACCAGTAAATGGAAATGGATTATTGCATATGGTTCCAACTTTTTCTATGGGTTGTTATCTATCGTAAGAGTAGTAAGAAACTCATATACAATGTGGGGGTAAGTATCCGTTACTGAACAATAAAGGTAGTGGAGTCTAAGTTCCTTCAGATGCAGGATGACTTCATCTTTGAATCTCAAGGCATTCAGTGTTTGCATACACACAAAATGTGAAGGTAGCACCCTCCTTGAGATGAGGAACTGGTAAGTTGGGTCCTCCTCTATTGTGACCCTGAACTGGGTCATGGAGATGTAGGCTAGGGCTGAGGAGGATCTTGCTCTGTGCTTACGATTGGAGTTTTGTTTCATGGGTGCCATTGTTGCTTGGAGTTGTGCTGAAATGGACTTCAACACATCATGTCTTATTGACAAAATGTTGTGTGCTATAGAAGAGATGCAGGTAGAACTCTATGGAGACACATCATGTCTCTTTGGAAACATGTCATGTACTTGGAGCAGAGTGGCGGCTTGAGGTAGATGAACATGGCAGGTGCACACGATAGCTTGACTAGAACATGGCAAATGATTTCTCCGTATCTTGGAGGAAAGATGGAGGAGGAAGCAAGGATGATGGTGGAGATGAATATCACTTGCTTTCCCCAGAGAGTTGAGGTTGGCGCCAGCGGCGGAAATTGGAGGTGTCTTGCGCAAGGTACTCTGCTCCTTGGAATGAGAGAGAGAGGGTGAGGTGGCTTCACGGTGGCACACAAGGCAGAGCTTGGTCAGAGAAGATGATGATGGAGAGGCAGCTTCACGTGACACAAATGGCGGCTTGGTTGCAACATGTCAGCTGCACATGGCTCTTCGAGAGTGGAAGTGTTGTGAGAGAGAAAGAGACAGGTTGGGGTTAGGTTTGAAAACCCCCTTTCTCGTCAAAATCCATGTCGTGTCTCTTTTAGGACACCACATGCCTGCTTGCAAAAACTATCATTTCCTTTTGAGCAAAACTTGGCCTGAAAGGTACATGGCATGTGCTTTTTAGCACATGACGTGTATGATTGCAGAAGCCAAAGTATAGAATTCTTCACTGATAAAGACATGACATGTTCGAGTAAGGACATAGTGTGTTTGATTCCAAAAACTTATTGCTCATTTTTGTGAATGAAGTATACCCTGTGTTCCAATTTACACATGGCGTGTAGCATTCCAGATGATAATAGTGCATTTTCTATCTGATAACAACATGGTGTGTTGTTGGGAGACACGTCATGTCTTTTTGAAAATCTACTCAGATTGTTCCTTCTATGAGTGTCGACATGGCATATCAAATAAAGACATGTCGTGACTGTATGAATTTTTACAAAAATTATCTTCTTATCAACACCTACAGTAGTGATGAGATGCCAATATAAGTGTCTAAATTATTACATTCATCCATGAAAATTTTATTTTGGAAAATTAACTATTGTTCTAGACTCAAACTACTCAAAGAAAATATATCCTAATGTGGGGTCAACTCCCATGAGTTCCTCCATTTAAAGTCTAGAGTAAGACTCTTCAACTTGTTGGTTAAACATCTTGGAGGGAGCAAGAGGCTCCCTTATCAATTTCTTCTCTAGTGGTGTACAACTTGCATCTTTTTCCATTGACTTTGAAGGTTGATTACTTCCCTTATAGCTCCACTGTCCCATATGGAAATACTTGTAAGACAAAGAATGACCCGGACCACTTGGATGTTAATTTTCCTAGAAAGAATTTGAGTTTGGAGTTGAAAAACAGAACTTGGTCTCCTTCATTGAAGTCGTTGACCTTGATTCTTTTGTCATGCCATCTTTTAGTCTTTTCTTTATAAATCTTGGCGTTCTCATAAGCATCCATTCTTGGTTATTCTAATTGTTAAAGTTGTAACAATATTTTCTCTCCTACCTTCTTGAGGTCATAGTTCAGGAATTTGATTACCCATAGTGCCTTGTGCTCCAACTCTATGGGTAAAATACATGATTTTCCATAAACAAGTTTGAAAGGGGTTGCTCTAGTTGGAGTTTTAAAAGTTGTCCTGTAAGCCCATAATTCATTGTCTAACTTCAATGCCCAATCCTTCCTTGAACTGGAGACTGCCTTTTCTAGGATAGCCTTTAGTTGCATATTTGAGATTTCTACCTGACTTGATGTTTGAGGATGATAAGGTGTGGACACCTTATGCTTCACTCTGTACTTTCTAAGCAGGTTGTTGAAATTTATTTCATTAAAATGGCTGCCACCATCTGATATTATTTCTCTTGGAACTCTAGATCTGGGGAAGATGATCTTTTGGAATAGTTTTATGACTAACTTTGCATCAGGAGCTTGAGTGGGGATTTCCTCCACCCATTTGGAAACATAATCACAGGCCACTAAGATGAGCTTGTAGCTGCAAGAGGATGGAAAAGGGCCCATATAATCTATGCCCCACACATTGAAGACTTCTATTTCTAGAATTGAGTTCAATGACATTTCATCCCTCTTTGAGATTCCCCCAGCACTTTGGCAATTGTCACAAGCCTTGACAAATGTGTGTACATCACAGAATAAACTTGGCCAATAAAAACCAGATTGAAGGATCTTGGTTGTAGTTTTGTTTGCTCCAAAGTGTCTGTTGTAGGGAGAGGAATGGCAATCTGAAATCACACTAGAAATTTTTTCATTTGGGATACATCTCCTGATGAGTCCATCTACGCATTGCTTGAATAAAAGAGGGTCATCCCAATAATAGAATTTAACATCATGAATGAACTTCTTCTTTTGTTGGTAAGTGAGATCAGGTGGAAAACATCTGGTAGCAAGGTAGATTGGAAAATTAGTGAACCACGGAAAATAAGAGTTTCTACTGGATATAGCTTATCAATGGGTAATTTGTCTTCAATACTAGTAGAAAGACGTGAGAGATGGTTAGCTACACTATTCTCGGTTCCCTTCTTATCTTTGATTTCTAAGTCAAACTCCTGTAGTAACAATATCCAACGGATGAGGTGAGGTTTGGCATCTTTCTTGCTCATAAGGTATCTTATTGCAACATGGCTTGCATCCACAATGACCTTAGAGCCCACTAGATACTGTCTGAATTTATCAAATGCATAAACAATGGCAAGCATCTCCTTCTTTGTAGTAGAATAGTTTATTTGTGCATCATCAAGGGTCTTACTTGCATAGTGTATAGCATGGAATTTGTTGTATTTTCTTTATCCTAAGACTGCTCCTATGGCATAGTCGATGGCATCACACATAACTTCAAAGGGAGCACTCCAATCTGGTGGGTAAATAATAGGAGCTAAAACTAGAGTGTCTTTTAACGTCCAGAAGGCAACTTGGCAATCATCATTGAAAACCAAATCGTCATATTTTGCTAACAAGGAACATAGAGGCTTTGTAGTCTTTGATAAATCCTTAATAAATCTCCTATAGAATCCTGCATGGCCCAAAAACCTACGAATATCCTTCACATTGGTCGGATCTGACATCTTTTCAATAGCCTGCACTTTAGCTTTATACACTTCAATCCCTTTATTTGAAGTAACATGTCCTAGAACAACACCATTCTACACCATAAAGTGGCATTTCTCCCAATTAAGCACGAGGTTGACTTATTGGCATCTCTACTAAACCTTAGTTAGATTTAACAAACAATCATCAAATGAATTTTCCTAGACACTAAAGTCATCCATTTATATTTCCATCATCTTTTCAATGTAATTAGAAAAAATGGCCATCATACACCTTTGAAAAGTAGCGGGTGCATTATAGAGCCCAAAGGGCATCTGCCTATATGCATAAGTTCCATAGGTGCAAGTAAATGTGGTCTTTTCTTGATCGGGTGGATAGATGGGAATCTGAAAGAATCTGCTATACTCGCCAAGATAGCAAAAATGGGAGTGGTGAGTAAGTCTTTCTAGCATTGAATCAATAAAAGGTAAAGGGAAATGATCTTTTCTGGTGGCTTTGTTCAATTTTCTATAATCAATGCACATTCTCCATCCAGTGACAATTTTGGTTTGTATTAATTCATCATTTTCTCCTTTAATTACCGTTGTTCCTCCTTTCTTAGGCACAACATGTATAGGACTCACCCAAGGACTATCACTTATTGGATATATGATTCTGACACCTTTAAGTTTTAAGATTTCCCTTTTTGCCATTTCCATCATGTTTTTGTTAAGTTTCCTTGTGGGGTCTACGCATGGTTTGGCGTTCTCTTCCAAAGATATCCTGTGCATACAAATGGATGGATGAATTCCTTTGAAGTCGTCAATGGAATAACCTATCACATCTTTGTAGCTTCGAAGTTCATTCAAAAGTTTTTTTTCTTGATCATTGTTTAGTTTAGCATTTATAATGATAGGAGAGGAAGAGTTTGGGCCTAAGAAAGCATACCTTAACCACAGTGGGAGGGGTTTTAGTTCTACTTGTTTTCTTGGAGTTGTGGTATTGCTTCCTTCATTCTTTTTTTATTCTTCTTCACTTGGTGGAGTCTCTAAAGTTTCAGTACTGGTACTATATCATCTTCTTTAAAATCATCTAAGGCGGTTGAAATTGAATTATTTTCCTCTTCAAGCAATGTATCGATGATATCAACGAGACAAAGGTACTCCTTTGAGATGGACACCTTCATGGCATCATAGACTAAAAATACTAGTTTATCATCTCCCACCCTGATGGTGAGCTTTCCTTCTTTAACATTGACTAGACAGCATGCAGTGCGTAAGAAGGGTCTACCAAAAAAGAGTGGATTGGTTGGATCTTCATGCATGTCTAAAACCACAAAATCACATAGAATAAAGAACTTTCCTATCTCAATAGGGGCATCCTCAATAACTCCCCTTGGGTGTTTAATTGAGAGGTCAGCTAGCTGAATTGTCATAGATGTAGGCTTGAAATCTCCGAAGTCTAGCTTTTCCCACAAAGAGACGGGGACCAAGCTGATGCTAGCTCCAAGGTCAACAAGGCCTTTATCAAAAGTGGAGTCTCGTATCTTGCAAGAGAGAGTAAAGGAACCTTGATCATCTAGTTTCTTAGGCATACAGTTCTGGATGATGGAGCTTAGCCTTTCAAAAAGCATAACAATTTCTACTTGTCCAAAACTCCTCTTGTTTGTTAAGATATCCTTTAAGAACTTGGCGTAGGAGGGCATTTTGGCTATGACTTCAACTAGGGGCAGATTTACATACAACTTGTTCAGAATGTCCATGAATTTGTTGAACTTCACATCATCTTTGGTGTTAGCAAATTTGTGGGTAAAAAGGGCAGTTGTACTGCTAGAAGAATCACCTTGATGCATATTTCTAGCAGATTTCTTCCTTTGATTTTCAGCAACATCTTCAACAGTAGTGTCAACAATCTCTATAGATTTCCTCTTGGATGGTGGTGTGGATTCTCCTATGACAGCTCCACTTCTCAAGGTCACATATTTACAAGTCTCCTTGGGGTTCATAATAGGTTGACTATGTAAAGACCCCAAAGATGATCCTTGGCTGGCTAATACTTGTTGAGCTATCTGATTCTCCAACATTTTGGTGTGAGTAACAATTCCATTGACTTTGGAGGACAGCTGTGTGATAACATCTTTCAATATGTTTCCATGTGCCCAGAACTCATTGTTTTTCTAGATTTTTGTGGTGACAAAGGTCTCAAGGAGGCTTTCCAAGCTTGATTTTTATGGTGGAAGAGTCACTTGTTGAAATTGATTGAGATTCCTATTGTTGTTAGAATTGTACCCCCGTAGTTGGTGGTGGTTGGCATTCACCGATTGATGGTTTCTCATAGGTTGCTGACCTTGAGCTTGACATTGTTGCGAGTTCTGCAAATTGTTGTTTCTATATGAGAAATTTGGATGGTCTCTCCATCCCAGGTTATAGGTTTCAGAAAAGTAATTATAGGCTTGTCTGTTATTGAAGTTTCCTACTACATTGACTTGTTTTGGTGCTTCATTGGCATTCATCTGTGGTGCAAAACAAGAAGCAGAGTTATGCTTGAATGTCCCACAAGCCTCACATACTTGCTCGACTGCTTGGACTGAGTGAGTAGCAAGCCTTTCAAATTTTTGGGTTAAGGCATCAAGCTAGACTTCTCACTTGAATTGGAGGAAGAGAATGGTTGATTGGTCCTTTCTGAACTCCATTGGTTGTGGTTGAGTGCCATGTTTTCAATAATGGCATAGGCTTCACTACATGACTTGTTCATCATGGCTCCATTTGTAGCGGCATCAATGGTCATATGGGTATTGTAGAATAACCCATTGTAGAAAGTTTGTAGAAGTAGCCAGTTTGTCAAACCATGGTGAGGGGATAGGTGTTGGAGGTCCTTAAACCTCTCCCATGTCTCATAAAGTGTATCATTCTCTTATTGCTTGAAGTTTGTAATTTGATTCCTCAGTTGGGCTGTCTTGCTAGGAGGAAAATACTTATCCAGAAAAGCATTTAGTAGATTATCCCAGGTCTTGATCAACGTTTAGGTAGTGAGGATAGCCACGCCTTGGCTTGATCTTGCAAAGTGAATGGGAATAGGAGTAGGCGTACTCCCTCAGCTGGAACACCATTAATCTTAAAAGTGTTCATGTACTATAGAAACTCCGCTATGTGAAGATTTGGATCTTCCATAGGAGTTCCCCCAAAGAAATTTTGTTGGATCATCTTCATGATTGTAGGGCTGATAGAGAAGTTGTTGGCCTCTATTACAGGATGATCAAAGGTCCCACGTATATTAATGGTGGCCAACACAGAAAAATCCTTGAGTGGATGGTTGTCCTCCATCTCCAACTCTTGAAGAGGATCCGGTGAAGGTGATGATTGCACTGATGAAGGATGTGATTTCCCCAGTTTTGAAGAGTTCTCACTCCTCCTTTCTCTTCTACGACTATTCAAAGTATGCTCTATTTTAGCATCTAGAAAGATTGATGTCTGTAGGCCCCTCTTAGAGAGATGCATGCACCCTGAAAAGAAAAATTGAGTAAGATTCATAAAAACTGAGAGATACCATGATATGAAATGTAGAAATATTGACTTAGTATCAATTACTAGTTAGCTTGTCTACTTTAACTAAAAATTACCATAGCTCCCCAAAGATGGCGCCAAAAACTTGTTGGGAATTTTACAAAGAAAGATTCCAACTAACTAATTACCTGCAAGTGTACAGCGTCAATGTAGTCGAGTGTCGAACACAACGAGCTAGGCTAGTTAGGTGCAAATTTGTTGACTTTCATTCATCCAAGTCGGGTTACAAAGTTTTGATTTATTACATATTTAGAAGGTGTACAAAAGAAAAATCTCAAAGTTAAAGGGTTGAATAAGTAATTAAAGGCTTGTACATTAGATTTCACTACCATACCATCATATCATATGGACTTATGAAATCAAGATTACTATTAACATGCAAGGAGGTTGACATCATCATGCATTTCCTATTGTTACGAGATGGTTCTCAACTTGGCATAATGCTCCTATGTCTATGCTTAGTATCAAACACAACCTTAACCCTTAATATTCTCAAGCCACTCTTGTGGTAAAGAGAAAACTACCATGGATCCTACTCCTTACTTCCTCATACATTCTCCTAAAGCACAAGGTAAGCATAAAACATGTGCAAAAGGTGTCCAGCCAAACATACAAGCAAGAAACACCATAGGCATCCATGGAAAAGCAGATTAACTAGAAATAAACATAGATTTCAAGTTCACATGAACAATGGCATGGGAGTGTAACTCCCATGCCCAAGAAAAGATTTCTACTCATCCATAATGGAAATGTACATACACAATGCAAACATTTCAGAGTTTTGCATGCTTAAGAGAAGAAAAAGCTAAAGGAACCAAAGATGTAGCCAAAGGAAAGTAGAACTCCATCTAGAGGATGAATTTCCACACTTGGAGCTGCTCCAACTCAGACAATCTTCCCTCTCGGAAAGCTTGAGTGAGAGAGGTAAGCTCTGTTGCACCTTCAAAGAAGAAATGGAGAAGAAATGAAGTAGAATGGAGGTTCTTTGCCAAGAAAACACCTTCTTCTACCCCAAAATTACCTTCCTTAGCTCTGTAACTTCTCTTAGACGAAAGACACTTTTAAAATGATGAGAGATAATTTCCCATTGTATTGCCTTGGTCTTTAAAAATAACGATTGGTTTCTCTCATTTCTGCACAAAACTGATAGTGACACGACGTGTCTTCTAGAGGACACACTGTGTCCCGTTGTGCAATTTTTTTGGGTCTTGCTACTGCTGTGAAGTACACTATGTGTCTTAAATAAGACATGTTATGTGATTTTCTTCTAGAGTCATTTCAGGTGAAAGGCACATGACCTGTTTGAGTAAACACACGTCGTGTGTATTGACAACAAGTTGTAGCCGGCCTTCAGGTCCTGAGGACACGTCGTGTCCTAGTTGGGACACGTCGTGTTGTGTTCTTCTACATTTTGGTGTTGAGGCCGCTAGAGACAGACACATCATGTTTTAAATACCACACAGTGTGTTCTTCATTTTGTGAAAATTTCTGTGAAGGGACACATCATGTCTTAATAATACATGTCATGTTCAATGTTGTTTCTTTAGGAATAAACTTTGAATTGACTGCAAGTTTAGGAGAAGTCCATTTGGGGTAGGATTTCAGTTGGAATATCTCCAATTTGGCACTTTGAATGCGTATCTACAATCAAAATCATGTGGTAAGTAAAAATAACTAAAATGTGGCAAGATAAATATGAATAAAGGCTAATGGAATGCAAAATGAACTGAATTTGTGTGTGAGATTGTACAAAAATTCGATATGAAATGGACACATTAGTTAACCCAAAACATTGGTTACGGGTCTTACATTAGACTTGAAGAACTAGGATTCAATCTCTGATTTGGTAACTCAAGTTAAGGTATGTGCATCTTTCCTATTATTTAGGAAATGCTTTTTTGACCAAACATCCTTTCCCATATGAGGCGTGAGTAGATATTATCTTTTTCATCATTTTGAAATTTTATTTCTTGGATAATGTTTATGGGTCCTCTGACCCCACCTGGTTTATTTTATATGTGCCCATCCTATTATTTCACATGGACTAAATCTATAATTTCCTTTCCCTATTTAGGTGCATGCTTAGACTATTCTTATTTCTTAGAAGTGTTACATCTATACAACCATAGTTATAGGGGCGTGCTTTTTCACCCATTATTTATAGAGGCATGATTTTCCTCCTAGGGTGTTCTTTTCCACCCATTATTTTTAGGTTGAGATCCAATGGTTTCTCAACCATGCTTGAGATAACTTTAGTCTTTATTTATTACCTATAAAATTTATTTTTGTTATTATTAATGGAAATTTTTAAAGGAAAAATTCCCTACTTGACATTCTTTAGTTAGACATGCCTCATCTCTTGGCATGATATAATTCTCTAGAAACTTATTTCTCTTGATCATCCCTCATTTTGATGTTATTCTTTTGAGCTTCCTAATGTAGCATCTGGTTATTATTTACTACACATAATCATATTTTCGGATGTCCCTTCCTTTTGTTTCCCCCCTCTGGTTGTTGTCTTTCAATCCACCCAAGGTGGGACAACCACAGGTGTAGGACTTGGAAGATTAAACTTGGTGACATGGACCTAGTAGGTGAAGCTCTTATAAATATATAGTTGAGTTAGTTTTATATCCGTCTACTTCGATCCTTATGTTGTAACTTTCATGTATCCCTATATGGGAGATGATGATGTTGTAATCAAGTTTAATTTGAATATAGTCAAGAAATGGTATTCCACTGGATCACTCTGGTTACTCTTGCATACCATAATTTGATAAACATAAAAATATATACATCTATTAAAGCATACTTTCATAGTGTGTTTTTAATATATGGATTCATTCCTCAAATTTAGTAGGTTGTGGATCCCCTCTCAGGTCCCACTCCTTACAAAATGGTATCAGAGCCATATTGGTCAAATTTTTGACTATTTCAATTTTGCCTCCCAAATTAGAACCCTTATCCGACATAGTCACCCTCTAGGTGAGATGTTACCCTAGATTTGATCTATGAGTTGATAAAAGGCCATTTTAGAATCATATGAGGTATACATAAGAATCATGGTTAGGAAACCCTGATGTAATAAGGAATTAGGTGCTCTTGCCCTACATTGTAAATTGGTGGTGATATATCCCTTTAGATGTTAAGATTTAACTTTAGGATGGTGATATGTTATGAGAATGAAGAAATAGTGAGAAGGAAATCACCCATGAATAAAATTTAGACTTGGTTTCTTGCATTGATTTTGAGCTCATTTTGTTTTTTGTTGCCTGACTTCTCAAAGAAAAACTTGTTTTCCATTATACTACTATATGTACAAAAAATTTCTCTAATTTTATTGATGCTTTATAGAAATAAGTCACAATAAAGGATTGTATGAAGTCTGGGAAGAGAAAATCCTAAAATTATATAGAATAGAAATCTCAACCCTAGTTTTAACTATGAAGTGGTGACTAGGATTATATGAAAAAATACAAAGGTTTAGTTGACCTACCCTTTTATACTATATGACCTCTGGGTTGTTGTAGTGAATCTTAGGGTTGCTAGGTTAGAAACACAATGACCTAAAGCTCAACCCTAGTTTGTTATGACATGTTAGTTGAATACATGCTTTATGAACAACATAAACCCCTAAAACATTCACAACTAAAAGATACACAAGTAACCCATAGTCTCCTAGTTAGACTTTAAAGATAAGTTTTTCATTTTGCTTAATACCACGAAGATGAAATTTACATAATACATGAGTTGTGGTAAGATTTTCTTGAACTTATAGTGTTGCTTGACTTATTAGTTAAAATCCTTTAAAGGGGTGGAGTATAGGTGTTGGTTTATGTTGGAATGATTAGATTTTGAGGATGAAATCATTTAAAGGGGTGGAGTGTTGTAACAACCTAGAACTTAGAATCCTACCCTACCCCATGATCAGAAAGCTAGTTAGGTTTGCTCTTTGGATGTGACCAAACAAGGATTAAAATTTAGAATGCTTACATACTAATTTAGTATATGTGACAAAATGTAAGTGAAATCGTGAAATATACTACATATATTTTCTTTACTAACACAATGGCTAAATAAAAATAATAATATGCTTTGGAGTAACAAATGATATATTCCTGTTCATAAATATGAATAATATTTCATAATTTAAATAAATAAGGAATTAATGGACATAAGGTGTGAAATGAGTAAAGTGCAGGTTTCCATGCAAAATAATAATATATAAGTCTTTTGTAACAATGTGACATTAGTAGGAATTAATTAAGTGTTGATATAATGTTTTGATAAATACAAGGGTAATGTGCCCAAATTCCTAATGATACCATAACTCATAATGAATCTAAAAATAAAAGTATAATAGAGAAAATGTGTTGCTTGGTTTTCTTGGCCTTGGGAGCCAAGTTTCACATTATTTGCACAATAATAACTATTTTAATTCTTTTTGGAAAAGAAAGTGGGATAAAATCCAAAAGTTTTAAATAAATTACTAAAGTCTCCAATAGTAGAATTAAACCCCAGATTCAAAATCTACATACTAAAATAATCTTATAAATAAATTTTCATCTTTTTTGGACAAACTTGCCTATTCTAATGTAGTTAGGAGAGAGAATGTGTATTAAAGCCCAAAATCTAATATAACATGTTAAATAACCCAAAAAGGAAAAATTCAATTTGGAATCATGTTCCTCATGTTTAGGTTTGCTTGTAGACTATGTTTCATATTTTTAGAGAGTTTCTAGATGCCTCTAATTCATTAAAGGAATAAAATAAGTGATAAGATTTAAAAGTATTTAACATAATACTAAAAGTCCTCAAAAATGAAAACCAATGCCAAAATTGTATTGCTCGAGCCAAAATTAGCTAACCTACCAAATTTGGGTTTATGTTGACTTTGTTTGCACTCTCAATTGAAGAGAGAGAAAATAAGAAATAATGTAAACACACTTTTATTTGAAATTGTATTAGGAAATCATTTAATGTGTCCCACGTGGGAGGTTTTTAGTCCATGTTAGAGTGGGAGGACCGTAAAATACAAATGGAGGTTTGTAGTTTTATAGGTTTGTTAGGCTACTATAGGCGATTTATTAAGAACTTTAGTATTGTGGCATTATCTCTAACAAAGTCTATTAGGAAAGATGTATCATTCAATTTGGACAACACATGTCAACGTTCTTTCCAGATTTTGTAGGAGAAGTTGACCAGTGCATCAATCTTAGTGTTTCCTGAGAAAAGGGAAGGTTATATCGTCTTTTGTGATGTGTCAAAGAATGATTTGGTATGCATTCTTATGCATGATATGAATGTGATTTCTTTTACTTTGCAACAACTTAAGAAATACAAGGAGAGCTACCCGAAACATTATCTAGAGCTTGTAGATTTGGTCCATGCTTTGAACATGTGGCAACGACACTGGATGGAGTTGATCAAAGATTATGATCGCACTATAGATTACCATCCAGGGAAGGTGTGCGTCAGATGAACATAAAGTTAGAAGTTTCCTTGTTGGTGTTTGTTGGCACAACTATAGGTGAAGCCCACATTGAGACAGTAGATCAAAGATGTACAACATGATGATACCATGATGCAGCATATCTAGTTAGAGTCTGGTAGCGATAATCGTGAGGTCTTCCACGAGACAGAGGATGGTATAATGTGTTTTCATGGTAGGCAAGTGGTTCCTGATACTAATGGTTTGAGGAATTTGGTCTTCAAGGAGGTCACTCTTTGATGTATGTGATGCATCCAGGCTGTACCAAGATGACCATTACGTGAAGGATTTGTATCAGTGGCCTTGCTTGAAGCATGACGTGGATGAGTTTGTGGCAAAGTGTCATGTGTGTCAGTAGGTTAAGGATGAGCATCAAAAACATGTGGGGACATTGCAACTGATGCCTATACCACAGTAGAAATGGGATCATATCAAGATGGACTTTGTGGTTGGTCTCCCTAGGAAAAATGAAGGTCATGATTCCATGTAGGTGATAGTTGACAGGTTGACCAAGTCAGAACACTTCCTTCCTGTGAAGACGACGTATACAACTGAGAAGTTGGCATGAGTGTATGTTGATGAGATAGTCCTTTTGCATGTTATCCTGATGACGATAATGTCTTATAACGGTCCTCGGTTTACTAGTCGATTTTGGGAGTGTATGCGCATAGCCATGGGTACGCAGTTAAGGTTCATTACATCATTTCACCCATAGACATATGGTCAGTCAAAGAGGAACATTCAAATTTTGGAAGATCTATTTAGAGCTTGTGTTCTATAGTTTTTCTCTAGTTGGTATGTGCACCTAAGTTTGATAGAGTTTTCTTACAAAAATAGTTACTAGAGGAGTATTGACATGACACCATATGAAGCCTTGCATGGGAGGCGTTGTAGGTATCTATTGTGTTGGTATGGGGCAGATGAATATTAGCTTATGGGTTCTAATATTATATAGTATACTGCGAAAATGATCAAAGTGACATAGCAGCAGTTGAAGGCAGTCCAGGATAGACAAAACTCATATGCTGAAAATTGTCCCAAGCCGTTGGTGTTCCAAGTGGGATACAAGGTGTATCTCAAAGTTTCTCCTTGGAAAGGCATGTTGAGGTTTGTGAAGAAGGGTAAGTTGGCTCCTAGGTATATGGGACCTTACCCTATGGTGGCACATGTTGGGAAGGTGGCTTACAAGTTGGAGCTTCCTCTACAGTTGCATAGGTTACATCCAGTCTTTCATGTTTTGATGAAGAAGTGTCACCCACATACCTAGTTGGTGTTGTAGCCAATGAAGTTTGAGTTCTAGGAGGATGTATCATATGTTTAATATCTTGTGTTGATCCTAGATAGGAGGGTGAAGACGTTAATGAAGAAGGATATAGTTTTTGTTAAGGTTTTGTGGCATCATCATGGTAATAAGGAAGCCACGTGGGAGTGAAAGGACGATATGCATACGAAGTACCATCTCTTTCCACGTAGGTTTTCGGGGGCCAAATCCTTGTCAGAGGTTTATGGTTGTAAGAACCTTAACCTAGGTTTTGCTTGATCTTGCTTGGTTAACATAATAAGATGCTTGAAACCTTAATGTAATCATGTGATGTGCCTTAGTAACATTTGACATGCTTATGTTTTTAAGTTTGGTCCTGTTTGGATGATGTTTTAACTAGTTATGCTATATGTGTGCTTGTTTTTGACCAAGTTGCAATTTACCCATGTTAACATTTTATCTTGCAATTTGTCACATGTTGGATGTACCTCCTATGTTTTTGTATCATGAGAGAGATAATGATGCAAAGGAGCACCTTAATGCACCTTGGTTAACGAGGTGGCATCATGTGTAGATGTTAGGGTTTTGCATGGATGCTTGAGTTGATTTTGATGATTGATCCTTTGTGTGTTGCGACCAACGTACTTCCCTTTAGTTGTGTTTGTAGAGACCGGTGAGATTTTCTTGGACCTTGTTTGTTGTAGTCAAAGGTGTTTTTGGGCTTGTGCTTTGGTGGTAGCAGTTTCTACCATGTTGGTCACAATGGTTCTTCTTCAACCAATGGGTTTTGAGGACCAAGTGGTCACTACCCTACCTTGGTTTTATCACCCTTGTTGCATGCATGTCTTTAATGCTTGCATGCCCAAGTTTTGTAGGGACAAGTGGCTCTAGTGTCTTGACACCTAACCTCCCTCACCTCTCTCCTACCCTTGGGTATGTATACCCCTCTCTTAATAGCAAGTGACCTCTTTACACCCTCTCATTCTCTCTCAACCTTAGAGATCTTCCTTGTGATCTTGGTGGTGGAGAAGATCTCCACCTTGGATCGAGGTGGTTGAACCCTTGCATGTGGTGATCTACGGTTGGAGCAACCTTCCTTAGTGATCCCTTGGTGATCTTTGATCCTTGGTAAGTGATCTATCCTTCTTGGTTTCATTTTCTTGCAAACCCTACCCCTCTCTTTATTCTCTTGGTGGATCCATGGTTCTTCGTGGTGGTTCTCTTGAGGAACTTCTCTCTGTGTGGTCAAATCCATGGTTTTCCCATGGTAGTATCAACAACAAGATGAAGATCTCCTATTTTCCCTTTTTTCAGCCTAGGGTTTGTGCTCGCTCTCTTTGAGCTTTCTTTTGACCTATTTTTGTTCTTATTCTCTTGAGATGATCTTGATTGGCCAAGGAGTTGATCCAAGCTTTGTTTTTATCTCTTTCTTTGGAGCTTGCTTGCTGTTTGGATCTCTCCATCTTAATCCATGTGAGTTATATAAGTTTCCCATCAATTATTGTTACACGCATCTTGCATGTTAATGATCTATACTAAAAATGTGCTGATAACTTATTGAGTGATGACATCTTGAACTAGTGTTTTTGATTATGCGGTGCTCTTGTATGGATGACACGATTTAACCGTGTGTAGAATGCAAGTGCACGCGTCAATGTAGTATAGGCCTTTGTGAGGCCCGAGTCGAACTCAGGGACACTAAATTATCGGTAGACTACTACTAACTGGTTGCGATAAGCTAAACCGATTAAAAGAGTTTGAGAGTTGTTGTAAAAACAAAAGAAAATAAAATAAAACAAAGAAATCGATTAAGGGTTTAGTTTCATAAATTCAAGTGGAGATCTTTAGGATTGCGGTTTCACCGCGGGTTTTCATTGTATGAATTTCCATATAATAATTCAGGTTCATCTCTCGATCC
Source organism: Alisma plantago-aquatica (assembly GCA_963693085.1). Lineage (NCBI taxonomy): Eukaryota > Viridiplantae > Streptophyta > Magnoliopsida > Alismatales > Alismataceae > Alisma > Alisma plantago-aquatica. Next base: position 1,370,236,909 of record OY856409.1, on the reverse strand, counting down.
GGGTAGTGTCCTGTAGTCAGAATTGCCCACTGCCGTGGTACAATTCACTACCTATGTCTAGGTCGGTTCCATTGTCATAGTAACCTATACCCTAAACTAGGTGCATTAGAATCGACCTCTGGGTTTCCACCATTAATCATACATCACCTTGTTCAAGGGATTTGCTAATTAATGTGAATTTCGTCTCTTCAATTGTTAATTCTTCTTTCAAAGTGATTAAAGGCATTAGATTATCATTATGGTTATCAAGCATAACAATATAATAGAGAAAATGAAATCATACCACGGATTTAAGAGATAAATGATGAATTACTACGATAAAAATGTCATACAATGCTTCCCCGGGCTACTCCCGGTCCTAAAGATAAAGGGGATTAGCCCCGCATGTTCATCTCAGAGCAAAACATGGTAGAGAAAAGGGGAAACATGGAGAAAAGCGTGAATAAGTAATAAAACCCCTGAACGGAGAAGATCCAAGCGTTCCTCGGCGTAGAATGCGTGATCTACAGCCTTTCGGCGGTGGAAAACGTCTTCTTCGGCTTCCGGAATGGCTGGGGCATGCTTCTAGGCTCCGTTCTTCTCTCCAAACCTTCTCGGGATGTGTCCAGCGGCTAATGACATGATCCCAGGCTCTTGGCCGCCGTCATTAGGTATAATCACTGAGTTAGGTTGCAAAAATATCACAGCCGTCGGATTTAGATCGATCTGAAACAAACTTGCATCTGACGGTGTCGATACCATCGACGTGGGTCTATGGTATCGACACTGCGCGATATCGGCAAGTCTTCTTTTCTTTTCTTCGTTGCGCCTGATGCTAACTCGATACCATCGACGTGGGTCGATGGTATAGAAACCTTGAGGCGTCAGTTTTATCCCTTTTTCATCACTGAAACTCCACGTGTCGATAGTATCGACTTTTGGGTCGATAGTATCGACTGTCTGCTCGCCAGCAACCTGATGGTAACTCGATACCATCGACTTCCCTGTCGATGGTATCGACTTTGTGCTGCTCCTTGCGGCTGGCTGCCTGTGGCTGTGTCGATAGTATCGACAGCTGTCGATGGTATCGACAGCTGCAGATATGCGTTTTTCCTGAAATTGCAACACAAAACCACATAAGCTGAAATAAAACATATTATTGTAATCATTTATGCTCAAAACAATAAAATAAGGGAGATTTGACACTGAGAAGGATCGTAGACTAAAGTAAATGAATTATGCAAAATTAACCACTAAAATGACCAATAAATGCATAAAACACAAGTAAAACAAGTCCATAAATGCGACTCAAAATCATCGCATCAAACTCCCCTAAGCTTGAACATTGCTCGCCCTCGAGCAACTAAACTTTAGAATAGAATTGCGAGGGTCAAATAAACAATAGATTATCACAACACACATCACCATATGATCCCCACCAGACATTCACAATCCGGCCCTCACTAACCACATAATGATAATGACCCTAAAGGCGACAACAATCATCCATAAAAGATATCTACCTCAAAAATAATGAACACTATCACATAACGCAGTTAACAAAATAAAATTCTCCGGTCCAGACTCGGTGCATCTTGTGATCTTCTATTCTACGTTGCTCACCCTAACTACCATCTACATGGAAGCAGTTCTCCTGGTATTAATGAGGGAGGAGAAAATCATGGTGGCCTACCGATTCGAGCAACGGGTGGATGGAATGGGTGGCTCATGGAAGAAATGGGAGTATTATACGATTTTAACATACACAAAGCAAAAATGACCTAAATAATGCATATGCAAGTGTAAATGCCCTAATGCCTACATTTGGGTGGAATGATGCATGCACTTTCATTCCATCTCAAGGTGAGATGGAATATCTAAGAGAACTACATCATGTACTTATTCTTCTTAGTATGTAGTGAGAACATGTTCCTTTCTCCCTCTCATTACTACTTACTTCTCAATTCTCTTTTCTTTTTTTTCAAAACTTTTTTTTAAGTCCTTATTTTCATAGCTGACAACGAAATGTTTTTCGGGCTCACTTAATGTTGCATAACTTATACATTTGAAGCATTCAGAAGGTATGGAACAAGTTCATCACCTTTTATGTTTCAGAAGACATAAGATGCACGATGTACTATATGCACAAAAATGTGAATGCAGCTACAAATGATAATTATGCAACTAAATGACACACACATAAGGATAATGTGCATGTATAGCTATTCTATCTTTTTTTTCATTCAAAAATATGAGAAAATAGTTGTAATGCAAGACCTATCTACATGGAATGCAATCAAAGAGATTAAAATCGTAATGCACTTCCAGTTCTTAAGGTGGATTATGAAAGCAATGGAGTGGATAGATCACAAGACTAATTGACTGAACCTTTGAAAATTATTATGTGTCCCTCCTTACTGACCTGTGTAGTAATTAAGAGGTTTTTTTCTCTCTTATTTCAAATTAAAGTCTCATTATCATTTGGTCAGTTTAGGCTCAAACAACCAATTCCGTCCACTTTTCATGAATCATGGGAATGCATAGTTGTGATTTTCTATTTTAGAGTTGACAAACCCAATTATTTCCTTAAGTTGTGTGCTCAAAGTTTAACAACACAAGCTTGCAAAAACACTTAAAATTTTTAAATTTGCCCCTAATTCCCAAGTACAAGCAACGAGATGACACATGACTTAAAACATCCACAATTACACTAGATATAGTGTGGATCCTACAAGCAACTAAGAACTATAATAAATAAATGACAAAAGACAAAACAATAAACTTAAAAACTGAGAAAACTAAAGGATAGAGCTGTTCCAACTTCCCCCCTAAGCGTGAATTTGACTATGGCCTCATAGTCAAAAACAACCTTAAAATGTGGAACAGAGATACCAATCATTCTTCAGGAGGGGCCGAGTACTGCGGTGTCGTGGGGTCCCAAGATGGGTACTGCCCCTGAAAGCTCGGATCATACCGGGGCATTGGTGGAGGTTGTGGATACCCCCCAAAATAATTCTGGCTCCAGTAATGATCGTAGAAGGGCTTCTGCTGCATCTCCATCATATGTAACCTGTCGTGGATGTGCTGTTGGTTGTCGAGGAGGAGGCGCTCATTTTCAAAAATGGCCCTTTGATTATCTAACAGTCGGTTCGTCGTATCCTGAATATCGGCATATGAAGTTGTGTGTTGCAGTTGGGTGTGCTGGATCTCTTGTAGCATTGTATACATCCCCTGCATGGAATAGACATCCTCTCCTTGAGGAGAGGGTTGAGGTGGCGGAGGCTGTGAATATGAAGATGCACCCGGATGCATGCGGGGACGCTTCCTAGGTGCCACTCGTGCACGAAGAGGGGTGAAAGCCTCCTCTTCCTCTTCAGGCTCGTCGCCATCATTCTCATTTTCATCATTGCCTCCGTCTTCATCCGAGTCTTCAATGGATATGACAGGCCATCTGAAATGCTGAGCGTCCGCGATGTGGAATATGGGGTCTGAAAGTGAACACTCTTGATATGATTGATTGACATGGCAGTGTGCATATGCCAAGCCATCACGAAGCAGGATGAGGTTGGAGTGATGCAGATGCTGCAGGTTGACCTTGCTCCTGTTGGAGAGCGGAGTAAGACGGGAGAAATTCAACCCAAGATAGGAGGCCAGCGGTGTGATGAGCCCTCCAAAGTGGATTGGAGCCTTCTGCATACTCCTCTAAACAACCAACACGCGCGTCAAGAAAAACGCACCCCAATTGCACTCCTCACGCTTCAGCAATTTGTGCAGGAAAAACAGATCTGTCTCTTGAAACTTGCTGAGAGACAGGTCACCCCGAGCGAACAAGGTGGTGCAGAGCATGTGATGAAGGACCCGCACAAACGGATGCTCAAAATCTGCAACCGCCGCATTATGGTAGCTGACGGATTTGCCCGGTGACGCAGTCACAAGCTGGGCGAAGATGTCATCATAGTTAGTCATGTTATCTGGCCTTCGGTACTGGTCTCTCCCATGATTCTAGTTGTAGATGGAATTACACTGCCAGAGGGTGAGAGTGTAATCATTGTTGTATAGCCAGAAAGAAACGCGGCTCTTGATCCATTCCCGATCAGTGGCGATGATGTCGTTTGGCACGACATATATGTCCAACGACGTCATGAACTCTGCCACTAGCTCCTTGTATGTCATCCATTCATCGAAGAATGGCTGGCCATCGGCGTGGAATTCCATCTCATCGGGCCTCCTGCCCGTATGCCTTGCCTTCCCATTGAGAATGTATACAAGAGTGGGCTCGAACCTAAGATAACGAACCATGTCCCAATCAATGTAGCGGGTCGGCTCTATCTTTCTCTTCATCAGCTCCTCATAGACCTTCCTGACCTCCGCGGAAGGATGAACAATCCGCGGGCGAGGAATAGATGCAGTAGGTGGAGGGATGAACTCGGGGATCTCCATAGGCTCTGCCCGTGAAGAAGAAGCACCGGCTGTACGCACCATCATCGTAAAGAAAGAAGGAAAAGAAGTCGAAGCTCAGGGAAGATCGAAGAAGGCAATATCTGCTCAGTGAAGGCTCGGGGAAGAACTCACACCTTGGATGCTTGTAGCTGGGCTCCGATTGCACAACAAGATGCACGACACAAGTGGAGCAGGAAATCTCTGAAGGTGTGACGTCATATGACAACAATCTCTCCCTTTTATAACTGTGGCCGACGTTGCTGTGTGCCCGTCGATACCATCGACACGGGTCGATGGTATCGAAACCTATAGCACAATCCAGTCTTCGGCTAATATCGACGGTTGTCGATATCCCGATGTAGGGGCCTGGATCGATGACGCATCGATACCATCGACGGGTGTCGATGGTATCGACCCATCCCACGGATCAGCTCTCTTGATGCAGCGATCGCCGTTGAATTCCTCTTGCGGATCGGTGACATGTCGCGTCGATACCATCGACACAAGTCGATAGTATCGACTTCTGCTTAGGGAAAACACCCTCGTGAGACCCGGCCGCCGCTTCCTATCTGTAACCGGGTTGATACCATCGACAGGCCCGTCGATGGTATCGACTTCACTGAGACACATTTCGTCTGAATATCTCTAGAGATCTCGCGAGTATCGACGCTGATGTCGATACTATCGACCTCATTTTTGCGATCAAGCTGATGGTGTGTCGATACCATCGACGAGGCCTTCGATAGTATCAACGCAGAGAGATTGTTGCAGTTGCCTAACTGTGCCCATTTCGATACCATCGACACAAGGGTCGATGGTATCGACCCTGCCTCAGTCCTGCACATTGAACAAACAATCAAGGTATCATTTTTACACTAAAAACAAAATCAAATCAAACCAAAGTACAAATGTGAAAGAAACTAAACGAAGCTACTGATGGTTGGGTTGCCTCCCAACAAGCACCCTTATTTAATGTCTTAGGCTAGACGAATCAAGCTTCATCACTTTGGAACTTTGGAGAGTGTGCCTAGGGGATCATGCGGCAGTTTGAACTCAACTCGATCCTGGCCAATCCCCAAGGTCAAAGTACCTCTCCCAATGGCAGTGAAAACATCGGTCATCGCTTGGAACGGCCTTCCTAAGAGCATTTTACAACCCTTGCGTTGCGGCACATCCATAACAATGAAATCCACCAGAAAGATAAACTTGTCTACTTTGACAAGTACATCCTCGCACACTCCGTATGGCTTCACAATGGACCCATCCGCCAGCTCGATAGTCATACTAGACTTCTTTAGCTCATTCAACCCAAGCTTTTGAAACGTGGACAGTGGCATAAGATTAATACTGGCCCCTGAGTCACACTATGCTTGTGGAAAATGTTGACCGCCTATAGAACATGGGATGTAGAAACCTCCCGGATCTTTCCTCTTCTGCGTTAGACTCCCATGGATAATTGAGCTCACCATCTGGTTCACTCGGAAAACATCTATGTCTTTGATCCGCCTTTTCTTGGTGATGATTTCTTTAATAAACCTTCCGTAAGCTGGAATTTTCTCTATCATTTCCACTAACGGAATATTGATATGGAGTTTCCTGAACATCTCCAAGAACTTCCTGTAGTGTCGATGTTCTTTCTTTGACCTCTGATTATCCGAAAAAGACACAACTGCCTCATTTAGACACTTATGAGGCAACACATATGGGCTTTTCGGGGTCTCCTCCCCTAAGCTTGCTTCAATGTCACCCTCTGGTGTAGACTTGGGTAGATCATTTTCAACATGTGTAACTTGTAGAGACTCCTCTCTCGAAGTGGATGTAGATTTACCTTGACGCATGGCCTTCACCTACTCCTCATGCCTAGGTGTAAGCACGACCGTGATGGGCTCTTGGCGGGCTTTTCTGAATGGACAATATCCGCCTAGTAGTCCATAATGATTGTGAGGATACAGTATTTTTGGTGTAGCCTCCGTATCAAAAATCATTTTGCTTTTGTCCTGGACCTCCACCACCGGGCATTCTGCCTCAGTAATCAGAGATATGTACTTTACTTGATGATGTGCTTGAACAACCTCTGCATTCCCAGCCTATCTTTGTTGATTGGCATGCTTCATGGCCGCCACTTCATTGGAAATCTGGGTCACAGTCATCTCTAATGCCCTCATCTGTGCTCCATGGCTTTGCAATGTTTGCCCAAACTTAGTCAAGATCTCACCTTGGGACTGCAACTGCTTACTAAACATGCTCATCATCTCCTGATTTTGCTGCACCACTTGACTAAGCAACTCGGTGCTTTTGTCTTCAGCCCTTGGTTGTGGCTTTGCATCTGGATCTTATAGGAAGTTGTTTGGATCCTTCCATGAGAATTTATTATCCTTCCTCCAAGCATAATCATTATTTCTATAGCCCTGTTGTTGCATAAATTTTACCTGGGCTTCCTCATCAGATTATGCATCTTCTTTGGCAAGCAATTTCTTAGCTAAAAGGTCTAATTTATCATTCAACTCCTTGATGGCCTTGGACTCACCTGCAACTTTCACTTGTTCTGGTGCATCCCTGTCGCCCCAAGATTGCTTCTTTTCCATATTTTTCAGAATCTCTCAACACCTCGTACCTTTGTTGTTTAGGAAGAACCCTGAACCTGCTGAATCCAGATTACTTCTATCATGTTAGGAAAGAGAAAAATAGAAGATTTTAACTTGTTTCTCCTTGTCCAAACCATGGTGTGGGCACCTCCTCAGCATAATCTGAAAACGATCCCAGGTCTCCGAATAAGTTTCTCTTGATTTCTGACTAAAGTTATGAATTTTTCTGATCATATTATTTGTCTTCTCAGGCGGAAAGAACCTTTCAAAGAACACTTCCACCATGTGGTTCCATGATTCCACATACTCATCGTCAAGATTATGCAACCATTCGCGTGCATTTCCTGCTAGAGAGCTCAGAAACAGCTTCAGGTACAGTGTCTCCTGCGGGACTATGTCTATCTTGATCATATCGTAGTTCTCCACGAATTGACTTATGTGAGTCACCGGGTCTTCATTCTTTAGCCCATGGAATGCATTTGATTTGACCAAGTTGATTAATGCAGGATCAATTTTATAAGTCGAAATGTTGATCGCCTGCTTCTTGATTGGCCCCTTTGAAGCGGATGAGGAAGAAGCCTTTATCTTCTCCCATATCGTCTGCTCTTCTGCCATGGCTTCTTGTTCTGAGTCGGAATCTATATCTTCCAGTTGGAGTTGAATGTTGTTCTCCTCGTCGTCAGGTCCCGGCAGTGGAACCTCTGGTGATTGTTGTGTGTAGTCAGTGCTACGTGTCCTCACCATGCACTAGTACCTGCAAAATGGTAATTTCCATTCGGTACCGTGCTAGACGATTACAAAATGTGAAAGATAAACTATGAATTTTAAATTTGATTTCAGAATAATAAAAATTAAAAAAGTGGCCTAGAATGGCCTCTTGCAGCACTCGTAGTGCCAACAATTGTTGTGTCCCCGGCAACGGCGCCAAAAACTTGACACGATTTAATCATGCATAGAACGCAAGTGCACGCGTCAATGTAGTATAGGACTTTGTGAGGCCCGAGTCGAACTCAGGGACACTAAATTATCGGTAGACTACTACTAACTGGTTGCGATCAGCTAAACCGATTAAAAGAGTTGGAGAGTTGTTGTAAAAACAAAAGAAAATAAAATAAAACAAAGCAATCGATTAAGGGTTTAGTTTAATCAATTCAAGTGGAGATCTTTAGGATTGCGGTTTCACCGCGGGTTTTCATTGTATGAATTTCAATATAATAATTCAGGTTCATCTCTCGATCTGGGTAGTGGCCTGTAGTCAGAATTGCCCACTTTTGTGGTACAATTCACTACCTATTTCTAGGTTGGTTCCACCGTCGTAGTAACCTATACCCTAAACTAGGTGCATTAGAATCGACCTCTGGGTTTCCACCATTAACCGTACATCACCTTGTTCAAGGGATTTGTTAATTTATGTGAATTTTGTCTCTTTCCAACCGTTAATTCTTCTTTCAAAGTGATTAAAGGCATTAGATTATCATTATGGTGATCAAGCATAACAATATAATTGAGAAAATGAAATCATACCATGGATTTAAGAGATAAATGATGAATTACTACGATACAAATGTCATACAATGCTTCCCCGGGCTACTCCCGGTCCTAAAGATAAAGGGGATTAGCCCAGCATGTTCATCTCAGAGCAAAACATGGTAGAGAAAAGTGGAAACATGGAGAAAAACGTGAATAAGTAATGAAACCCCTGAACGGAGAAGATCCAAGCATTCCTCGGCATAGAATGCACGATCTACAACCTTTCAGCGGTGGAAAACATCTTCTTCGGCTTTCGGAACGGCTGGGGCGTGCTTCTAGGCTATGTTCTTCTCTCCACATCTTCTCGGGATGTGCGCAATGGATAATGACGTGATCCCAGGCTCTTGGCCTCCGTCATTAGGTATAATGATCGAGTTAGGTTGCAAAAATATCACAGCCGTCGGATTTCGATAAATCTGAAACAAACTTGCATCTAACGGTGTCGATACCATCGACGCAGGTCGATGGTATCGACACTGCGCGATATCGGTAAGTCTTCTTTTCTTTTCTTCATTGCGCCTGATGCTGACTCGATACCATCAACGCGGGTCGATGGTATCGACACCCTGAGGCGTCGGTTTTATCCCTTTTCCATCACTGAAACTCCACGTGTCGATAGTATCGACTTTTGGGTCGATAGTATCGACTGTCTGCTCGCCAGCAACCTGATGGTAACTCGATACCATCGACTTCCCTGTCGATGGTATCGACTTTGTGCTGCTCCTTGCGGCTGGCTTCCTATGGCTGTGTCGATAGTATCGACATCTGTCGATGGTATCGACAGTTGCAGATATGCGTTTTTCCTAAAATTGCAACACAAAACCACATAAGCTGAAATAAAACATATTAATTTAATCATTTATGCTCAAAACAATAAAATAAGGGAGATTTGACACTAAGAAGGATCATAGATTAAAGTAAATGAATTATGCAATATTAACCACTAAAATGACCAATAAATGCATAAAACACAAGTAAAACAAGTCCATACATGCGACTCAAAATCATCGCATCAATGGATTAACTCTTTTTCTTAAACCCTAATTCTTGTACCTAAGATCTAATGGATGGTGGAGAAGATGGTTCTTAAATAAGAATGGAGTTGGTTGGGAAGACACATTAGAGTTAACATTACAACTTTGTCTCTATGGATTGGAAGCTCTAGATCTAGACATTAATGTCGGAGACATCCCCTAGCATGTAAAGAGAACATGAGTTCTCCCGAAGATCATGCTTTTGGCTTCCAGATCCAAATAGATTTGTCTTGTGATAAAATAGAAGCGTTACTTAGTCACTAAGAAATCCCAAAAAAGGTACATTTCTAATTTTATAACGATCGAACATGACCACTAACTACCGATATCATGATATCAGTTTTAAAGTTTGGTTTTCTCTCTCATGGACTGGTTTCTATGTTGATCCTTATGATGATCATTTTTGGGTTTTGGTGTTCATCTTTTTCATGGGGTTTTTTCCTTGGTGACACTTCATATTCTTGATGTTTCTCATCTGTTTCAGTCTCCATGTTTCTCTAGTTCCATGTGGTACCTATGACCATGATGGTGGTTGAGTTGGGTTTGGTTTGGGTTGCCACAACCCTAACTATATCTCCCTTGGTCATTGTGTTTTCCATAACGGTCGCTATGTGCTCCCTTGACCTTGTATGGTTGTGGTCTTTCTCTATTTTCATAACTATTATGTGTTGGTCGATGTGTTGGACCAGGTTGGCCGTAGTAGAGTGTCTCTTGTGGTCTTCATGCTTGACTCTTGTTACAGTCGCTATGGTTGATGGTTGGTGATGTTTTCTATGGTGATGATGTATGTTGGTCGCTATGGTTGATGCTTGGTGGTGTTCGCTATGGTGATGATGTGTGTTGGTCGCTATGATGTAGGGTTGTTGCGGTTACTATAGTGGTCCTAACCCTAGAGGTCTCTAAGGAAACCTATTCCTAGAGGTCGCTAGAGGTGGTTTTAGTTGTATGGTCGCTACAAATTTTCTGATTTCATCCTTGTCTGGTTATGATGGTGACGTTTGATCTTACAACTTCTAAGAATGTGGTAAGTGATGAACATTAGGGTTGATTGTTAGTTGTTGTTGTTATGAAATCCCTAATTGGTTAACTATGAGGAACCCTAACCCTAATTTGAGTTGATGATGATAATGCTTAGTGGCTTGAGTAATTAGCATGTTGATGAAATACTTCCTCTCTCCTATCTTGTTGAAACACTAATTTGCTTGTTGAATAAACATCATATCTGATGATTGCTTGTGATAATAATTATGTGACACATGTGTGGTGATTATGATCCTTGATGAGGCATGGTGAGTTAATGATGTACCCTACAAGAACAACAACAAGTGAATGGTCTTATAACCTTGCCAGAGGCTTAGTGCCTGATTTAGGTGATATCCTTGGTGTGATGTGATAAGGGATTGATATCCCATGCTGATGTCATTGTGATGGTCTTATGTATGGAACTGAAACAATATCAAGTGGTGATGTGCAAGATCATACCTTATACATTTTATATCTTCTAAAGTTGCAATCTACCTTTATCTTTATAGAATTTGTTTAGGGTGTGTACTGGATTAATTAATCAAGTAAAACCCTAATCATGTAGTTGCCCTATGCCATAGATCCATTCTAATGTCAAAACGTGTTGGATGGTGAAATGAGTATTCCTTAGGGAAACTCAGAACACATATTGTTGAGTATGCTGGGTGCTTGGAGAGTATATCCTTGTCATCCAGATCCCACGTGTTTTGAGAATTGTTATGGTCGTGTCTTGGTGATTATATTATGTGATGCAATTTTGAGGACAACTACAGTTGAACCTTAATGGCAGCGTTGTCTCTTATACCCTGGTGTATAGCGTTGTGACCTATACCAAGGTGAGCTAGGTGTTTTCATCTTGACTATATGTCATTGGTGGTAGTTGACTATTATGTTTCTATGGTATTTCTCATACTGACTGAGAGGTGGAGGTGAGATCGTGGATTCCGACTCTTCCATAGTTCTTGTATAGCACTGATTTTGACTTAATAATGGTCAGTTGGATTTGAGTGGTACGACTCAAATCCTCAGGGCTTAGTAAAAGATGTAACACAACCGTGTATTATATCTACTTAGGGATAAACTTGACTCACATTTGTTATTGCCCTTACCTTGTTTCTTGTACTTCTCAGTTGTATTAAAATGCGGTAAGAGAAATTAACTATTATACATGTTCCTCATATTCCTTCTAAATGCATAACATGTTCTACTTATTAGTTGTAGTTGTTTAACTTGCTTAGCTTGTATAACCCATTTTAAATTATTCATTTAGTTGAATCTACTCATCTTGTTAATAGTGTTATCTTTCGACTTGAACATAATCTGTGTTTACATCAATTGCTGGCAGAGAGTTATATCTCTCGCTGGGACATGGGTCTCACCCCTATGGCTGGCCACATCTTTTTCTAGTTGGTCATGCATGGTGTGGTAGAGATTGTTTTTTTTAGGAGGAGCAACAAGGAGATCAATGAACATATAAGGTTGGATGTGTTTCTAGTGTTTTAGTAGTCTTATGTGTCATCCCTATACTCTCAAGTCCTAGAATGGTGTTTTGTAAATAATGTAGCAACACGTGTTTTTGGCAGTGTGCCTGGGTTGTATATATGCCTTGTATATGTGAATAGGTTATCTTTTATAACAGGTGTGTGTCAGTTGGCTACTATACAGATGTAATACATGTCCTGATATGTGATATGATACAGTTGGTGGACCTTTATGTAGTATGTTTTCGTACATAATGGTTATATAACTTCAATTTTAATTTACCCTATTTTATAGTATCATGCGTGTTTAGCTGTTAATCATGTACTTTGGTTTTGAGTTATCTCGGTTGGTGTGATTGGTGTGTCACAAGTGCTAAACATGCATTGCTATTCATCACAGGAATCCAATTATGTAGTTGTTTTTTAAATGTTGTAAGATAGTTATTGACATTTTTTAGAATATAATGGAATTGGTTTTCAAATCTATGTTCACATTATAAAAAATCCTTTGACACGAGCGGTTCCATATATCCATATTGTAATTCCAGACCATGTTGGCAAATCATTACCATTTCCTTGTCTTGTCAAGTTAGTCAAAATGCATGAGCTAGACGATTTTTGGATGTTCATATTGGTGTTAGTTGCAGCTTGAGCTAGATGCCAAACTTTATTGATTTTTGTGGAGTGTAGTAGGGAATGTATGATAGTCTCTTCACGTCGACTACATGTAGGACGTATAAATTTTTTGGTAAATCCCCTTCTCATTCTGTTGCAATATTTGAATAGGTTGTCTTGTATCACTATCTGTAACATTGTTTTTACTCTCCGGTGAACTTGTGATTTCCAAATCATCGTCCACCTACCCAGTGATTTGTGTGCCACATTTCTTAGAAGTATATTGTAAATTAGTTTGGATGAGAACCAACCTCGGGATCAACAACGAATGTTGTTTAAATGGTCCCATGTCTGCCATTAGAGGAACCATGACTTTTATATCAATAGCAGTCTCAACTATAAACCAATTATCTAGGGAACTTTCATCCCATTTTCCATCAAGCTTAATCAAATAATTAATCTTCAAGTCTTGTAGATCAATAGGGATTATTTTACCAGGTTTGAGTTGTGTTTGGTTTCTTCCATTCACTCACCTAGATATCCAAACATATTTGTTGTCACCAAAAAGTATTACTTTACCAGTTTTGGCTTGCACTTGAAACTAATTTCTTGCCATAATATTCTAGAGTCTAGAGCCTTCTGGTGACCCATTTTCTATGCAGTGGGAGTATTTTTGTCACATCACATCTTTATGAAATTTTGGTCTCTCAGCAATGAACTCCCAACATGATTTCATCAGGAATGATTCATTATGTAATTTTGCATATCTTATGTTGACGCCAATATCCTTCCTCGATGTAATGATTTTAGTCCATGCCACCAGAGGAATACATTTCTTATCCCTAGGAAAAACACAAGGAGGTTTCTAATGATTTGATCAATGCTTTTGTAGGTGGAAGTGGGTAAGTGGGTTGTTTGCATGATGTTTATGGGGGATGAATTCAACATCACTTTTATTAAGGTGGTTCTACATGCTAACGATAGTGGTTTGTTTACCCTTGTCACCACCTTGGATCTGATCTTTGTGATTATGTCTAGATAAGTTTCTATCTTGGCTTGATTGAGTAGAAGTGGAACTCCCAAGTGTTTTGTAGGTTGGATGTTTTGTGGTTCCCACTTCTTCTACTTCTAGCTTGTCTGATACTGCCACTTGTGTTATTGTAGAAGAATATTTTCAATTTCACTTTTGCCATTAATGTAACCAGATGTCTATTTAAATTCTTGTATGCAACACATCATGGTTCTTGCTTGCAGTGTTGTAACTTCCCAAAATAAGATGAGATCATCAACAAATCATATGTGGGAAATTGACTGTTTGCTACTAGTAGCTCTGAATCTGTGGCATCGATCAGACCATTCTTCCTCTACAATATCATGGGTCAGTCAATCTAAGAATAAAACAAAGATTTAGGTGGACGGTGGGTCACTCTCTCTAGTTCCTCTTGACACTTTAAACTAGAGACAAATTTAGGGGGTTATGGGGCTCTAATTCCCCTCATATACTTACATACATAAAAAATTCTAATCATATTTAAATATTTATTGTGTTTAATTCTTGATGTACAAATTTTTTTTCAACCACCGTTCGTAAAGTCAGCCCCCCTTTGTACATTTCTGGTTCCTCTCTACTTTGAATGGTTCTAGGATACCTTCTTCCTAAGAAATAACAATGTCACGTGGGTAGATTACATTCATGATCAACATGACCATCTTCTAAGTGTTGTTCTCTGATAGGCCCATCCAGACAAAACCCAAAAGAGAGACCACTCCTAGAAGCTAGCTATTGAGAGGGGAGAGCCTCTAGGTTATATCTGCCAAGTAGCCTCCCACACGAGCGATATGGGCCTAAATGTCCCTAAAAACCCCACTTAGATCTAGATGACCTCAGTTGGCCCATTTTAAACCCTTTTCACATTAGTAGGTGCATGGTTCTTTAAGTGAGTTTGGGCTTAATTTGGGCTCTAGTAGCATTTGGTAGGACCACCCAGATTAAGTGGAAGGAGAACCACTCTCAAAAGTTAGCTATTGAATGATTACAGGATACTTCATTCCTAGACAATAGCAATGTTACGTGAAGAGATTATATTCATCATCAGTGTGACCATCTTCTGAGTGTTGTTCTCTGATAGTCCCATCCAAATAAAGCTCAAAGGAGTGACCACTCCCAAAAGCTAGCTAATGAAAGGGGAGAGCCTCTAGGTTAAATCCACCCAATTAGCCTCCCATACGACCCATATGGTTAAATGCCCCTCGAAATCATTTGAAACCTTATGATCTCAATGAGCCCATCTGAAATCATTTTCACATATGTAAGTGCATGGTTCTTTAAGTGAGGTCGGGCTTAATCCTGACTCTAGTACCATTTGGTAGGCCTATCCAAATAAAGTCAAAGGATAGCCCTTATTAAACCCTTTTCACATAAGTAGGTGCATGGTTCTTTAAGTGAGTTTGGTCTTAACCAGGGCTCTGATAGCATTTGGCAGGCCCACCTAGATAAAGCCCAAGGAGATCCACTCTCAAAAGTGAGATATTGAATGATTGCATGATACCTCCTTCCTAGACAATATCAATGTTACGTGAAGAGATTATATTCATCATCAATGTGACCATCTTGTGAGTGTTGTTCTTTGATAGTCACATCCAAATAAAACTCAAAGGAGAGACCACTCCCAAAAGTTAGCTAAGGAAAGGGGAGCCTCTAGGTTAAATCCACCCAATTAGCCAACCATACGACCCCCAAAAAATCACTAAAAACATGATGACCTCAACGGGCCCATCTGACTTCACATAAGTAAGTGCATGGTTCTTTAACTGAGGTTGGGCTTAATCTAAACTATAAAACCATTTGCCTACCTTGAAAAATTAGATATTGGGAGGAATGAGCCTCTAGGTTATATCCACCTAATTAGCCTCCCATACGCCCAATATGGGACTAAATGTCCCTAACATTCTTCGGAGCATATCGTCCATGGAAATTCAGCTCATGCGTTCTTAAGCTTTGGATAGGTCAACTTTAATCACCATCATCGATTTCGTCCCTATTAAATACAAAAGGAGTGTACGATTTTCTGCATGAGAATGATGCTATGGGTGATGTGCATCTCAGGACAAAGCTGCTCCGCAATGGAGAAATTCAATCCGGTGGTAAGTGAGGCTTGCTTTGTTCAACTAATATCTTCGACATCAACTTGAATACGATGTTGTTTAGCGTGATAAATCGATCATGGTAGCAGGACTCCGGTGCGGATGTCTTGGGATAAGAATTAACGGCGAACTAAGTGATTAGTCAAACAAAGCTTTTCAGTCGGTGCTAGTTCCTTTGTAGGAAACCGACATCGTCTCTATCTGGCCCCGAGGCCTTGATGCCATTCATCAGCTTCAAGACCACCCTCACTTCTTCACTTCTTCTTCATCTGACGTACTGCTACATTTGGATACATTTTGATCTGACTAGGTTGGAAATCTTCACGTGTAGTTCCTTGCCGCTTCAGAATGATCCAACTTCCCCCTCGATGAAGAGTTCCAATAAATATCCCTGTACCAGCTGTCGAAGCTGGTCTTTGTCTTCCACCCATCGTCCATTAGGGTCTTTGAGCTTTGATATAATGTTTTTGCGTATTTTCGCTTTCGTGATTGGAATTACATTGTATCTGCATTGCCTACACGTATTCAACCACAATGAGTATTCTATCTCCACTCCTCTGTTTCTTGATGTAGCAGGTTGTAATTCCCTGAGTTGGTTTTCCGCCTCTTTGTTGTAGGCAGCGCCTGCCAGTCTTTGTCTTTTGATGATCTCAGCCTTCAACAAGTCCTTCTACCTTGCTTGCTTCCTCTCTTCACAATACCAAAGAACAGCTTGATGCTTGATTTTTTTCAAGGCTGTGCCCAAATTGGCCGTCCTGTTCCAGGCCTTGCCGAAAACAGCGGGAAAAGAATCCCTGATGTACCATATCAAGCTGATTCTCGGGTGGAACTTTTGGTTGGAGTTATCCGATCCGGTCCTAACCATGATCGGCACATAGTCAGAGTTTATGCGAGATAGAACCTCCGCCAATTTAGATGGATGTGCTTCGGTCCATTCTTGATTAGCCACTCCCTGGTCTTATTGTTCTTGAACAAGCCCCCGTCTGAAGGTCGTCTCCGGACCTGCTGCACCAAGGTCCTCGAGGCCAGCCTCAGAGAGGGCTATGGCAAACTCCTGGCTGCTCGTTATGCTTATAGGTTATCTCCTTGTATCTCGTCCGCGTTCGAAGACGTTGAAGTTACCCATGATTAAGCATGCTAGTGACGATGATTGGTGAAGGCTTTCTTGTACATACGCTCCAAGATAACTCTCCACTTAATTCTGTTTTGTCTAGTGGGGTGCATTTAGACATCAGATGGACGGATTTAATAAATTAGTATCTTTGGAGACGCTATGAGTTTCATACCATTATCTGTAATCTAGTCAATCAAACTGTCAATGGTCATCGTAGTCTATGGAGTTTGCATTCCTATTTAGCTAATGGGTCGAGTCTCATTGCAACCAATTTAATCTACATTAAATGTTATTTTCTAGGTAACAGGTTATTTTCCATGTTAATCCGTATTGTAAGTCATTAAGATTGTTGACCGATGTACAAAAAATTTGCAAATCTATATTATATACAACACTACTGCAAGGCCGAACAGTCACACCATTCTTCAGTAAACTGAGTTGTGTTCTTAAGTTCATTGTTGCCTTCAATACAAAAAGCAAAATGACGGTATGGGACTTTCTTCGATTTCAATCTCACATCTTAATGTATATATCGGGAATCCTATGTGTACACTGTTGATAATGCTGATGGACGAACGGCAGTTGTGATACAACGTGAATGGATTCATTTTTTCATCTTTGGCAGGTGACAGTTGTGCTTGATTTGGGGTTTTCCGATTCTATAACAGGCTTAAAAGCAACTGCATTGGCCTATCAAGTCAACGGTACTCTTCCACGAATTCTACTTATGTTCAGGCTTCAACAAACTGTTTATGTCACTATAATTTTGACCAACTGTTTGCAGGAGTCGAACGTGTCCAAATTGACAAAGAGAAAAACCGTCTTGTGGTAACTGGATTCAATTTTGAGGCTTCTGACGTTATAAAGGTGTTGCGAGAAGATAATGATTTAAATATAAGAATTTCACCGGAATATAGCAAACTATCTCCTGGACCTGCGATGTCGAGTTATTCTACAAAGGAAGAACTGTAAAAGTGAAAAGCATCCACAGTGCTCGACATCATAATTCTCTAAAACACATATACCTTTGTATTTGTGGTGTCTGTTCATTCGGCAGAACATGTTATTCAACTGATACGTTAACCATGGTGGATAATTAGTTTACCTTACGTTGTTTACATCCTATGTCCATTTCTTATTTTTTGATATTTCCTTGAATAAAAAGACTTGATTCTTTGATAGAATAAAACTTTGATTGTGATGTATTTGTGTGAGTATTGATGAAAGATCAAACTTTGACAACATGAAGATAAAGCAGAAGGTAAACTCACATAATCAAATGATAACGCAACAGTTGGCAAAGAATGTACTCGCGATAAAGTATGCCATATTTTCCTTCATTGAAATATTCTAACAATGGACTGCGCACAATTTTTTAGAATCGTATATATCAACTTTAGATATAAAGTTAGCACAGAGTAATATATTGTAATGTTATAAATACGATATTTTCTATTACTTTCGAGAAAGAACAACAAACATATATAATATCGTTGTTTTTGCTAATGTAGGTTACTAAATCACAAAAAACCAAAGGAATAATAGAAATATTTCCATGTAAATGACTTGATTTATCAGTACTTGGCCCACCATATTCCTCTGTTTTTTTTAGTTAAACCCGCAGCTAGTAAAGGTTCTTTTAATATGTAATTAGCGAAGAAAAGTTAGGCATGCAATCGGCTTCCTGTATTTTATTGAAACAATGTTCAGATATCCCTTCTTATTTACATTTCAGAATTCACAGGAAATCAATGCGAAACACATTATTGTGTTTTGGAAATGTCCTAATAGGAGTATGGAACATTCATTAAGAAACTTCTAAGAGCTTGGGACTTCTCGATTCATGTGGCTTCACGGAATCATTTTATCTTCCTGTGACGAATATCACATGCATCCAGCACAATTTTGTTGCACAATTTATAGTTACAATCATAATATCCAACAGTTTTAGCAAGACAAATGAGGCACAAATTTTTTTCTCAAAACCTATGAAGAAATCCTAAGGAAACAAAGAGCCAAAATTAAATGGCCGAGAGAGGGATCCATGAACACAATTTTTTTTCACACTTCTTGTAATAACAAACACAACTGACTTCAGATCACCCACATTGATGGTATTGATGCCACGACTCAACCAACACACACCCTAGCAAACCACATCACCAATTTCTTCAAAGGACTATACAACAATGGACACTTTTTCCATCAACAGATCAACATCGAATGGAACATACTTTTTCCACATAAAATCCCTCCCACAAACAACTTCCTCGACCCTTTTCTTGACTCTGAGATCCAAAGTACGATGGAACATCTTGGATAGGACCAATCACCTGGACCGGATGGTTACGACATGTCCTTCTACCGTGTGTCCTGGCATATTATCAAAAATGATTTTACCAAGCTATGTTCGGAGATACACCGGCCACACAACATCTCCCATCTCCTCAAACCTATTAACCACACCCACATGGCTCTGATTTCTAAAACAAACAACCCCAATTCCATTCGGGATTACCGACCCATTAGTCTCATCAACTCATCATATAAGATCATCGCCAAGATACTTAGTAGCCACGTGAAACCGCTTCTAAATGACACCATTGACATCCGACAATGTGCTTTCCTACCGCACAGAAATATCCAAGATGCTTTCATCACAGTACAACAAACACCGCACACCTGTCACACGCTCTATGAACCTGTCCTCATTTGCAAACTAGATTTTGAGAAAACCATTGACAACGTCAATTGGGAGTTCCTTATACAATGCATGCACAATATCAATTTCCCAACATAATGGTGCTCATGGATACACTCATTTATTAGTACTAGAACTTTTGCTACCCTTATCAATGGATCCCCCCATGGTTTTTTTAAGAACTCCAATGGACTTAGACAAGGTGACCCTCTATCGCCTTACTTATTTATTATTGTCACCTTCATTCTAAAATCCCTCATTAGAAATGCCAAAGAATATGGCTACCTCAACCTACCCAGGGGTTGTACACACAATGTTATACATTATGTGGATGACGTCGTTATCATCATCAAGCCAGACGACTCAGATGTCATCAACCTTATTAGGATTTTTGGCAATTTTCACTAAAATATTTGGACTCAAAATAAATTACCATAAATCCACCATCATCAACAATCATGTGGGCACAAATGAGGTAGTCAGATACACTAGCATGCTAGGATGCCAACATGAAGCTTTCTCTTTCACATACCATGGACTCCCACTTACCCCCACCATCTGCCATGCTCTGCATGCAATCTGATCATCCATAAACTCAATCATTGTATCAACTCCTAGGAAAACAATGACCTGTCTTTGGTGGGTCGCATATCACTACTCAATGCCACCCTCACACCTATCACCATCTACTATCTATCATGCATCCCCCTCCCTACCACCGTCCTCAAAACCATTGACAAGATTAGAAGGAAATTCTTTTAGGAACATAAAGGAAAGAAATTACACTTGGTAAACTGAGATACCATTTGTAGCCCCAAGGAGGAGGAGGGATGGGGTATCATCAACATCAAACTCCACAATCTTTGCCTCATACACAAGATCATTACATCCATCAGCAACAAAGATAACACGCTATAGAGACACATCTTCATTGACAAATATCTCAAACATCACACACCATGGTCTTTCACAACTACCAAGACGGCCTCACCACTATGGAAACACATTGCCAACACTCTTCACATTATCTCTGACACCATCCGGACACCATCACATTCTTAGACAAACACCAAATTTTGGCACGCTCCATGGTGGCACGGACAGAAACTCATCAACCTACAACTACCATCCACGACCATTCCCATCTCTCTATACAACTACAACAACTTCCAGACACTAACCAAACTGGGTTCTAATAGGGAAAACAACCTCAAATGCTTCCTTAGGGAATGGACAGATCCAACTACATATTCGGATATCAACAACTTGAAAACAACACACACAGACATATCACCTGGATATGGAGAACAAGCTACACCGCCAGGCAAGCATATCAACACTTCACATTTAGAGGCAACACATGACTACATAAGAAGATTTGGCAGACATAATTTCCACCCAAATTACAGACACTGATTTGGATCATCTGTCACAACAAATTACCCACAAACATTTGGAACCATCTAAATGTCCACTTTGCTACAACAATGAGGAAACCAACAAACACCTCTTGTTTGGATGCCACAGATCTAAAAGAATCTAGACACATTACACCATGGCCACCACCATCCTTGCCAACTTCTATAAAACACCTTCCATAGGTTGATACACACTAGAAGTAGAACAAACAAATATGCTCAACATGACACTGTATATGCAACAATCATATGGGTTATATGGACTACTCATAATAAGATATTGTTTGATAACCATACACTTTCAATACAACAAGCTATCCGGCAGGTGGATACATACTATCATGATTTTCTGCATGACAAAATACAACAAATAGGGACAAAGTCCACAAGGACCTCTACAACCAGATCATTGAGCCTAGAAATGCAAGAGTGTTGATGGACCGTCCGATAGAAGGCATAGGAGAAAACTGAGATCTGCCCCTATCCATCAATGAAGGAAGACCCAACCACTATTCTCCTTAGCCAGTTTACTACGGGATACACCTATGGTTCAGGAGATACCCGCATTTTGAGAGGATATGTAATACTATAATCAGACTCTACCAAATAGGGATGCACCACTGGTGATTGAGTCCCTTATATTTTACTATATTTCTATCCAGCATGTAACAAACTTGATGTTTTTTATTGCATATGACTTATCGTGGTTTGAATAAGTCAATATCAATATCAGGAAAGATTATCTAAAAAAATAATGAGATACTTGTAGGCACCTAGTTACCTTGCTAGGGTGTTCGAAGCATGATTCTGGAACTAAATTATTTGCACTATAAGATTTTAAGGAAGACTATTTGGTCAATAATAGACTTAATACCACGGTCCCCGCTCCACCCTCCTATCTGCTGACTCCTTCCTAAGCAAGGCTCGTTCCTCTACTACCTGTGCTCATAACCATTGTCCCCACCTTATGGTCCATGTAGGCAGAGGCATTGGGTCTCTCGTTGAGGCCGAAGTGGTTGCTTCATTTATGTTATTTGGCATGCTGCAGGTATCAAGATCCTGGGGCATTCAATGAGAGGGCATCGGGATCAGAGCCAACTAGATTCACAATCCTCAGGTGGTTATGGGTCCTAATGAAGAAAAAAGATCCGGTGCTTAAAGGTCATTTCTCATTATATGCTAAACAAAATATGGATCTCTCAAAAGGTTACTTTTCATTGTATGTTGGATTAAACTAGGGGCATTTTGGGATGGAGATAATATGTTTTTGATGCCAAAAATTTGGAAATACGTGTGAAAACTCTCCCCATGCATATGAATGAATTTGTTTTCTCTCTCTCTCTCTCAATCACGATCTCTCTCCTAGCCTCTTTCTCTCATCCTCACATGTTCTCTTCTCTTCTTCATGTTTCCCCTCTCCGTTTAAAACCTAGATCCAGTCACGACAATGAGATATATCTAGACCTGGCTGATCATTGCTAGACCCAAGCTGGGTCATTGGCACGATTGTTTTTTTAGAGTTCAGGTTCATCAACATTAAGTTGAGTCTTGCGATGCATCAAATGGATTTCGATGCCTCAAGCAACATCATCCTCCCAAATTTATTGTTGTTACTCTATTATGCAACTATCATCGTCTTGTTAGCTTTTCCTCACCCTTCTTTTTATGAAGATATATGATTTCATTCATTTTTCATATACACTAACGATATTTCTTAAACTGTTGATTTTTTCTATCAAATGAGGATCTTTTATTCATAGTATTTCTACTTACATCTGTTAAGGAGTATTTTTTAATAAAAATACATATCATTTTTCTTATTTTCTCTAGATTATAATCTGGCATAAAGTATTTTTGTAAGAAACTATATCATGGTTGTCGATGAATGAATGAAGGAGATGGACATGGTTGTAAAGGAATGTCAACAAGCTTAAGTCACTGGTGTAACATCCATCCATTATATTCAAAATAGAAATTAGATCGATAATACATCTTTGTCTGACCTAGATTTGAATGAGATGGGTGAATTTGATTCTCAAGAACTTGGCTGACAAGGAATATCACAGGAAGATCCAGCAGTTTCTAATGATTGGCATGCTTAATGAAGGAATCTGAAAGATTAGTTTTGAATATTAGAAATACTATGATTTCTCATAGAAAGATTTATCACAAAAACTCACAGCTCCTACACATTCATATTGTGTAGACATTTATGCTATGGAGTCACATAATGTTGGGAAGACTTAGATAGATCTAAATGAGACTTGTGCCACTTCTAAAATCAACAAATAAGAGACGGGTTCTGAAGATATTTGTATAAATGTCTCTGATGGTTAGTCCATAAACATTCACCATTTGATGTTTCATTATATGTTCAATCATTTGTTAGTCGCGTGTTCCATTTTTAGATCCTTAATTAATATTCTCATGGTCTTCTTAAAACTCCTAATCCTTCTTCCTTTTCTCCTGATCCTAGTTCTTTTTCTCATGCTACTTATTTGTCTATCCTTTTATCTCTCTCCTTGTTCCTGCCCTCTTCCTCGTTATTCCTTCTATCTGGATAATTATTACTTTTCTCCTGCTACTTGTTTGTTTTTTCCTCCCCCCCTCTTTGATCATGTTATACTTCTCCTTATTCCATTTTTCTTGACCCTCATTTGTAATGAGTGGGATTCAATGGGATGGATCCACTCATTACATTAAGAACTAGCACCCATCCCATCTAATATATATCAGAAAAGTAACATAATGGGAAGGTAACTAAATTCAAGTATGCATATCAAATTCATAGTATAACATTGCAATAGAAAAGGAAACTAACTACTAAATTATTTCATTAAAAAAGTTCTACACCCACATGGGTTTCCTAACTAGGAATAGAAACTAAACTAAACTATGAAGATCAATCATAGGAGAAACATGGCCACCACAAGATATCTGAATAGCTAGGGGTTTAAAACTGGATCATCCTAATCTCCTTCCTCTAGAGAACATGCACCTGGGTTGTTGGGAACAACACCCAGATTGGGAGAAGGAATAGAGAAGATTACTAGTATAAAACTAGTATGTGCTACAAGAGCAAACATTCAGAGAAGGAATAGAGAAGATTAAGGTCAAACATAAATGTTGTCCCAGTTCATGAAAGGGAAGACAAGTAGAAGATAAAGCATACAAGAGAGTCTATAAGTTCAAGAGTTATGAGACATAAAAAGAAATAACATGTAATCACAATAGTAATTCTTGTCTTACATAATGTCAAACTCAAATAATAGATTCACATGTAGATTATAATGTGACAAGTTTACCTATGTGTAGAGTCGAGACATATCCACATCTTGAGACTAGGAAGGAGGTGAGATCACTCCAACCCTCTACATAAAGTGTATAAAGTAGGTGAGAGAACCTGGGGCTAGGTGAGAGCACATCACCCATATACATACAGTTATACAATGAGATCCAACCCCATAATGTACCGCTACACTTGATACACCTAGTCAACTAAATTTAACATGCTCAATAGATAGAAAGGCAAGATGATTCAATTTTATATAAATAATGATTCAAGCATCATTGTCAATATAATGATGTAAAAGACGATTAAGATCGATATGAAAGATAGGTATAGTACATCAAATTGAACAAGATTTATCCAAGAGGATTCAAGAAACATATATTCAATATCAAGAAATTAGCCTCATTAATGGGAAATTAGGTTTTGCACTCACAACACAATTTCCTAATTAAAATAGGGGTTTAGACACATACCTTAGATGGAAACCCTAATTGTCACTCAACATGCCTAATCCGACTTTCAGACTCTCAAAGACCTATCACATAGATTAGGTAGATTTTAGGGTTAATTATAATTATTAAATGATGAAACCTAAATATCAACTTTCATAGAATCCTCCAAAAACCATACCAATCAATAAGTCTCATTTTTTAAATTCAAAAATATTTTACATTAATTGTCCAACTTACTGATTAATTATGACGAATTTCCAAAAAATAAGTGATTTACTGGAAAAGGAAAAAATAAATATAATATGACTGCAATACCCCCACGTCACACATCAAGACCTTAAGCATGGCAAGGCAATGCACATCATGTGCCTGGAATGCAAATTCGACTTAATTTTATGTGAAAAGACCAAAATGCCCATGGCATGCTTGACAAAATCAACCGAGTTCATAGTTGTTCTGGGTATAGTATCACCCATCGTCTTTTGCCCTTGATGCTTCATCCCATGCAATGGGTAGAGCTACTAGGGATCTATATCTCCAACCAAACCAAGTCACCTGAGAAAATAAAACTTTAAAATATAATCTTGAAAACAAACCAACAAAGTCTTCAGATGCCAAATGATCCCAAAGGGTGGGTCAGACGATGATTGGAGTTACCAATGTATCTTCCACCCAGACCATAGTGTGCATTTCACATAAAACACAAAACCAAAGTCCACTAGTCATCCAACTACATACTCACACAGGAGAGAAAACCAAATGACAGTCAATCAAGACTCCCCAAAGCAACAAATAGGGAAAACCCACATACACCAATACATCAAAAGAAGGGGACATGAATAGCACCTGAGTTGGTGAAATTGAAGTTGTGTTGAGCTTCCTCACCATCTCTGGAATGATTCTAAGCTCTTACAATAATGCCCGACCCTCTGAATAGGACCAACAAATACCACACACTCAACATGTTGCCTGAGTCAAGAGCAAGAGAATAAATTGATTGGATGATGTTTGGGGATGTCAAAGCAGCTAAAGTGGATGTAAAAAGAGTTGCAAGAGGTGTTATTTATAGGTTTTGAGCATTGGGTTAGAGAGAGGTTGTGATTAAGTAGGAAAGCAGAAGCATCGAGCACTTTGGGCTAGTCTAGACTCTCTACTTACCCATACCCTATGAGCATAGGGTCAATCGCCTCAGCAGACCATAGAGAAGATAATGGGACATGAATCATGGATAGAGGAGGAGTATAGTGAGAGAGAATTGTGAGGGAGGTCAGGTCCAGAGTCCACATGGGACTATGTTTTGCGGTAGGAGATTAATAAAAAAGTGTCAGTCTCCATCTAACAACCAATAATCAGGGCCGCATAAGTCAGGGTTATGAGGCAAGTGGCAATGTGACTTAGGTCACATATATCTTAATTTAGATAATTGGAATCTTATTACAATTGGTGAAATCATTGGTTATTTATGTATTATATTATTTTATTAAATTTAAACATTATCCAAATAAAGTGAAAATCGACACCCTTCCTATTTCGACATGCACAATTCAAATTTTCACTTTGACTAATATTTTGATTTTATCCTTTAGGATTTTCTAGAGATTTAGAGTTTCTCATTATTACTAAATTTGAAGGCACTAAAATTTATTATGTGTCATTTTCATTTCTAAATTCAACTCCATAAATTCGCCATCAATATACATCTCAGATTTTTGGGGGATTTGTTAATGACTCACTAATTAAATTTCCAAATTGCATTCTAACCCCTACTAAATCCTAGATTTCTTTTAAAGACCCATAAGGTAAGAACTAAAGTGAAATGATATTTTTGGATGTCTCATTTAGTTTATGAATACTTTGAATGACAAAAAAGTGAAATTAGTCATAAATATGATGTTATTTTACATATGCATGTATGGCCTACAAAAAGAGAACATACCTAGAGTCTGGTATGTTACATCGTTCCTTCTCCCATGCTGCTTATTCATCTTTTCTTTTCTCCCTCTCCATTTTCCTATTTTACTTTTTCTTCTGCTTCTCCTTATCCTTGTTCATTTTCTCATGTTCCTTATTTATTCTTCCTCTTCTTTGTATCCTTGTTCCTTTTAACTTGATCTTTGTTCCTTTTCTCCTCTTCATTTTTACTTTTCTCCCTATCATTGTTCCTTTTCTCACTCTGCTTGTTCATTTCATTCCTTTCTTGTAACATCCCTAACTTGGGTTATACTCTAACCCTAGGTTTTTTTATTAAGAAAGATGATTATATGCTTAATCTTATATTGTGAAAAGTAATTAGGTCTCAAGAGTAAATTATGTTGCAATTCTAGTCCTTTTTGAACATTATTGAAATCAATGTTTTGCTTGTTTTGGACTAAAGAGTAAATTACCCAAGTTTAGGGGTTTAAGTGCAAATTGTGCATAATAATATGATCCTCATGTGTTGAAGAATCATGAGAGTAAAAATGATGCAGAGGTATGGCTTATGGAAGCCTGGTATCAAGAAAGAGCTGATAAAGCAATGTATGTGCATTAAAACCTAGTTTTGGTGTAATGTGCAGTTTACCCAAAACCTAGGGTTCAATATGCAAATTACCACTTCAATAAGGTCCCTAATGTTTCTTGGCATCACGTAGAGCATAGAAAATGATAAGGGCGCCTCATTTGAATTAAGTTGGAGGAGAGAGAATATTGATATTAAATAATCAAGATTTAATCCTAATTGAAACCCTAATTTAATTTAGGATAGAAATAAATGTATTAATTAAAGGGCCTTCAACCAAAATTAAAATGGTTAGATTCAGATGTGTGTGGAAGTCCTTGAGCTTTTCAAGGACCATGAAAATATCCAAGGGAGTGGATAACTCACTCACAATTTTATAAGAAAAAGAAATATCCACTCACATATGGATAATAGTATAATATGATTTAAGGTGCTTAATTTTCTTTTCTTTAATTCATGGATAATTGAGAGGAATAATAGGCAAACAAGATAGCCTCGGATCCAAGGAGTTGAGGGGGAATAGGCGGTATGATTTTTGGGATCAAATGAATTTTTAATAAAGCATATTCTCTCTCATTGAATTTTTATAAAAAGACCTTTTACAAGCCAAATGAAAGGCTTTCCCCGATCCCACTTCTTCCCTTTGCTTGGAAAACGACCAAGGAGCTTGGGAGGACCAGGAGTATGACTCCCTACCTGTTGATAAGCTTCTTGATCCCTTTTCACCTTGAATCCATGGTGAAAATCACAAATCAATGCATGAATTCTTCCTATTTCGATCCCCTCTTCAATTCTAACCATTCCTTTTCACTCAAACCTTAAGGAAGAGCCTTGGAATGGTGAAAGGAGTTGCATCCAACATTGTTGACGTGATCTTGGATCTTTGGAGCACAATTGGAGGCAGTTTTTATAACTTGAACCCTTAATATTGTTATTGCATTCAATTCCTTATCAAATGTTGATGTTTTCTTCATTTCCGAAATTTATCTTGGTTGATTAATGCAACCACCATGGAAATCACAGCAAACTTAATGGGTTTGGAGCTTAATTATGATGACATCATCATAAGTACACACCTCCCCAAATATCTAGAGCATACAGTTTCAATGGTTTGGTCCAAACGGTTTCACCAAACCGTTTGGAGACCAAACAGTTTCCAAACCGTTTGGAGTTTGGAAATCCAAACCGTTTAGAGGAGTTGACCGTTTGGATGGGTTGACCATTTGAGGTATGAACCCTGGTATGTTTTGGATGATGATCCAATGGCTCCAATTGATTAGTTCAACATATGGAGAATCTTTCAAATAGAAACCTAATTGACTAAGTGCTGATTTTGCAATTAATTGAGTTAAGGTTTTGGGTTGATTGACCCAAACGGTTTCAAAACCATTTGGGAATCTCCCAAACGGTCTCAATACCATTTGGAGGTAAACCAAGACCGTTTGGAGGTCTAGAGTTGAGTCTGGTTGGGTATGTGGAGATCCAAAGGTATCAAATTGAAATGCTATCAATTGTTGATTTGATAATCAATCCAATGATCCAAAACCCTAATTTGATGTCATGGATTTTGATGATGAAATGGGAAAAAGGTCTCAAACCATTTGGAGATCACCCAAATGGTCTCAAGACCATTTGGAGGTCATTCAACCCCGTTTGAGGTTAGGTCATATCATGTGATGATGATGGTTCATTGATTTCAATTGATTTGGCTCCACAATGTCAACCATTGATGGATCCTCAATTTCAGAACCCTAAGTGATGGTTTCTTGATTATCAAACCTAGTTCAATCGGGTTCAAAACCCTAAATTGAAGGTCTAATTGAATGGTGATTCAGTGGTTCAATTGATGAATACTTTAGTGGTTCAATTGATAATTGGTTTATGGATTGAAACCTTGAATCGATTAAGTGTTAAGTACCTTTTTGGTCCATGCGGTTTTGAGAAGGTTTGGACCAAACGATCTCAAACCATTTGGAAACTCAAGTTCATGTGGTTTCAAGATGTGTTGTCTAAACGGTTTCAAGAACCAACTTTACTAAACGGTTTCAAACCGTTTGAACTTAGTGACCAAGACCGTTTGAGGTCTAAGTGACCAAGACCTTTTGAGGTCCAAATTGGTTAAACCATTTGGACACCTTATATGATCAAAGGTCAATTAGCTATTTGGTTCTTAATGATGTAGACCAATGATGATTATGAAGGTTAACCCTAACTATGTGTACTTAAGTGAAGAGTTAACCATATATCAATATTGGAGTAATTAACATCCTAGAGAGGATGAGGGGGAGAGTGAATGGGAGAGATGATTGCTTACTTAATAAGCCCTAATTCTCTCATTATGAATAAATGTGTAATCAGGGTTTGATCCATAATATGAGATCATGATATCCCCATTGAAAAGATTGATGTACCTTGACCCTAATTTAGGGCAAGGCTATGTGAAACCCTAATTTAGGGCTAAGCTCAGTGAAATCATAATCCAGGGTGATGATGTAACCCTAACTTAGTGTAAAAATGAAGGAAAAACCCTAATTTAATAGGAATTATACATCCTAACCCTAATTTGGGTATGTGGTAAGAGAAACCTTACTTGGATGTGAATGGTAAACCTTAAACCCTAAAATGGGGTAAGGTGCATGAAACCCTAATATATGGAAGTGCTACTAATTCTATGTGAAGACCTATCACTGGGTGATGTGTTGTGAAATCCTAATTTCACATAATACTAGGTGAAACCCTGATATAGAAGGATGATTATGTAAAACTGTATTGAAAAGCAATACTATGTGAAATCCATAAATATATGGAATATGCTATGTGAATCCTCAAGTTATAAATATGGAGAATACTATTCCTAATAATGGAATAGTGATTAATGTTTTGACAAATGTAACACCTAGAGAGGTTGATGATGGATATCCTTATATTAATAGTTCCTAAACTCAAGAATGAGTCCATAGTATTGGCAATGGTTGTATAATCTAAGTGAGTGATTAATGACCAATACATTACATGATAAATGTGATGAACTGGTGCATAAAGTATTAGGTTGGGGAATACCCTAATACAAGCTAAGTGGATGAACTCAAGTAAGATAGAGGTGTTGAGGGAAGTGATACATCAAGATATGATAGATATCACATCCAACACCCCAAAACTGGTATACCTTGATGTGTTATAAGTCCAATATAATTGGATGAATGACACATGAGATGTGTCATGTCAATGGTTACATTGAGATGTAATGCACCTTGTTGAATGTAGGCTAACATGCCTTATGAAAAGGTTAATCCAAACTTATAAACTATGATGTAATCATACTCTGGCAAGGATGAAAGAGAAACTGATGATGTGTGTTGATAATTCATTTAATGATGAATGATGAGAATAATTAATCATAATTTAATACTTATGTTATCCATATTGATTCCTTGCTATGTGAAACCCTAATACAAGTTAATTCTATGTGAACCCTAATACAGGGTAATGCTATGTTAAACCCTAATACAAGTTAATGCTATGTGAACCCTAATACAGGGTAATGCTATGTGAAACCCTAATACAAGTTAATGTTATGTGAACCTTAATACAGGGTAATGCTATGTGAAACCCTAATACAAGTTAATGCTATGTGAACCCTAATACAAGGTAATGCTATATGAAACCCTAATACAGGGTGATGCTATGTGAAGTTCTAATAACAGAGTAATCCTATGTGAAGCTCAAATACAGACTAATGGGTTATGAATGTAATAAGATAATGCTTGTATTGCATGGTACTGATATGTAATTGTATTATGATTACTAATCATGCAGATATGTTGAGAACAGGAGCATAGCTAGGTATGGTCTATGATGTTCTGTATATTGAAAATGTTCTATAGGCCTTATAAGCTTCCATATGCCTTGTTTCTTAGTGAGAGGTAACTTACAATTAATGAATCATGTGTGTCACATTATGTGCTAATTATCTTAGATTGTTTATGATCTTCATAAGCCATAATATGCCTTGTTGCCTATTAAGGGGTATTAAGAGGTGATATGAGCTTTGTGAACTATGTACATTACTTTGTGTAGCAAGAATTATAATGTCCTTGGTCAGATGACTTGTAGGTATGAAGCTACCTAATAAGTGGTAACAAGTGTTCTATGACAAGATAAGGGTCCAAATACCCATATTCTATAATCATGATGATGAACTTGTTAAGAAGTGGAATTATACTTGATGAGTTGAGGGATTAAGATCCCAATGCTTTGTGAAAAGAGTGTGGCTATAGGCCATGACTCCACTATGACAATGCCCGACATTAGATATATGATCTAATCCTGAAAAGAGTAATGTTGCGGTAATGATCCTATAGTGAATAAATATGATACATGTTCTTCATATTCCTTAAGGGATAAGTGACATGTTGTTCTATCAAGTTATAGCTGCAATGATTCTGATAAGAATAATATTCTAATATGTTAGACATTGAAATATCTGCTGTCAAATAAATATAATTCCTCTGTTCATATTTATCTTCTTAAGCTGCATTAATAATGTTTCTGGTGGAGAGTTATATCTCTCGCTGGTGTAATTTACAATTGTCTCACCCCCGTGGGAACCACATTTTTAGGTGGACGCGGACGAGGAGGCAGGAACCCTTCAACAGGTGAAGGACAACAACAGCAGCAGCAGGGACAGTGGTGAAGTCTCAGGTGGAGACACTGGCTGTCATGCCTTATATAGATGTATATAGAGTCCTATGTGTCATCTCTGTACTCTCAGGTCCTTGGATTATTAGTTAGTGCTTTCGAGATTTTGGCTCAGTGCCTCGAGATTTTCATACTGCATGTGCTTAGTTTAACAGGGCAGCTGATGCTTGTAATTCATAGAAAGAGATGATACAGTACATGTACCTTTAATCCAGAATGTAAATGTGCTACTTTGGTTCTATGTGAGAAAGTTTTCTTTGTTGGATCTCTTGATAAAAAGGTTTTAATTTTTAGTGATTTTTGGTAATCTGCTGCTTAGTGAACGCTTCCGCATTAGTTAATCTTGTTTTCACGAGACAGACGTCACAATTAAGTGGTATCAGAGCTCTAGGTTCGCCGAGTCTACAGAGACATAGGACTAAGGATTGTTGAGTCTGTTCTAAATGTCTTCCAGTTTATCTGATAGTATCTTCTACTCACATAGGAGAAGAAGAACTTGAAGATGTCTGGACCACATGAAGTACATGCTGCTAAGAGCAGTGCTGCTACACCAGGAGGAGGTGTAGGAGACCATGATAGGGAGGAGCCCGTACGTGAATAGCCCCAGTTCAATCAAGCTGACATGGGGAACCTAGCCTTCCAAGCCATGTTTGGGCAGTTTATAGTTGCCATGACTCACATGATAGATAGGATGCCAATACCTGCACCTAGGGCACCAGCCCATCATGAGGGTTATGGATCCGGCGAGACTTTTGAGAGACTTCACCGGGTTGGAGCCATAGATTATGCTGGTACATCTGATCCAGCAGATGCTGATTTGTGGCTCACAGAGATGGAAAAGGCTCTCTGGATCCTTGATATCCTTGAAGCTAAAAAGTTAAGACATGTTGTGTACCTCCTAAAAGGGAATGTTGGTCATTGGTGGATGATAGAAGAAGATAAGAGACCAGGTGAAGAAATTGGATGGGAGGTATTCCAACGATAATTCGTCAGTAGATACTTCCCTAAGACGTATTTAGATGAGAATATTTCTCAATTTGAAATGATCAAACAAGGATAGATGAATGTTAGTGAGTATGAAGCTAAGTTCATGGAGCTATTGCGGTTTTGTCTGCAAATGGCAGTTAATGATGAGGAAATAATTCGACATTTTGAGAAGGGGTTGAACGCTGAACTGACCACTCCTGTGTCTGCTTTAGAGAACAGGGAGAGGTTTGCTACCTTTGTGTAGTCGGTAAGGAGAATAGAGAGGTCTGAAATTGAGAAATGACAGACTAGTGGTAAGAAGGTGTACACTCAGTCTCAAGGACAAAGGTACGAAAGTTTTAAGAAACCGAGATTTTCTACATCGGCAACATCATCGAGATTCCATGCCCAGATGCAATGGACGTCAAGTAGGGGTAGGGATCGTAGGAATGTTCCAAGTAGAGCCCTTGACATAGCATCAACATTGGTAAATGAATCTCACAGACCCTATTTTGCACCCAAGGTATGTTACTAATGTAGACAACTGGGACATCTAGCAAAGGATTGTCCAGACGGGAATTCGATGATGACTCAACCCCAGGGGAAGAGTCAGCAAGGCTCACAAAGGAGGTAGTTTTCTAGTAACAATAGAGGACGTGGATAGACATCCCACACAGGTCATATGAAATAGATTCATTCTGATATTTCATTTCCTGATTCTATGTGTTAAAAATAAGAAAGTAGTTGTTTTTGAACTTCCTTTAACCAGTCCTATAAGGACACAAGGAAGAAGAGAACTTACATTTTACTCAGTGCTCCTTAAAATGCTTTATAATCTCTCTTATCTGTGTAGTAAAAGATGAGATATAGAAGCGATGTCTGAAGAAAATTCAGAAATGATAAATCATGTGTGTATAATGATATGAAAATTGAGGAACATGATAGTAAATAAAGTGCATACTACCTAATATCAATACTTGTATACCCTGGCCAGGTATATGATTATTGTAGATAAGGAAAGTATGAAACTCTTAGATTGTTGTCTTTTTTATTACTCTGATCAAGTAGTCATTCTGAAACAATCTAGAGAGTATAATGCAATTAAATGGGAAGAGCTAAGTGAACATTCCCAATTAAAGAGAAAAGCTAAGTGAACATTCTCAATTAAATGGGAAGAGCTAAGTGAACATTCCCAATTAAAGAGAAAAGCTAAGTGAACATTTTCAATTAAATGGGAAGAGCTAAGTGAACATTCCCAATTAAAGAGAAAAACTAAGTGAACATTCTCAATTAAATGGGAAGAGCTAAGTGAACATTCCCAATTAAAGAGAAGAGCTAAGTGAACATTCTCAATTAAATGGGAAGAGCTAAGTGAGCATTCCCAATTAAATAGAAAATCTAAGTGAACATTATCAATTAAATGGGGAGAGCTAAGTGAACATTCCCAATTAAAGAGAAAAGCGAAGTGAACATTCTCAATTAAATGGGAAGAGCTAAGTGAACATTCCCAATTAAAGAAAAAAAAGCTAAGTGAACATTCTCAATTAAATGGGAAGATCTAAGTGAACATTCCCCAATTAAAGAGAAAAGCTAAGTGAACATTCTCAATTAAATGGGGAGAGCTAAGTGAACATTCCCAATTAAAGAGAAAAGCTAAGTGAACATTCTCAATTAAATGGGAAGAGCTAAGTGAACATTCCCAATTAAAGAGAAAAGCTAAGTGAACTTTCCCAAACAAATAAAGGACTACTGAGTGAATCATATCTTTTAGATATATATGTTTCTCTTTTGGTAAATATTCTTGGGAGATGGTAGAAGTATGTTCTTTTATGCTTTTTCCTTACAAATAATATGGACATCATATGTTAGGGGTTTATGCTCTACATAAACATAAACATTGATAAGGTTGAATTAGTGAAAGGACTTTGTGTGGAGTACATATCCATGATGTCTACATAATATTAAGATATTAGGTGGAGACTTGAGGGTATGATAAATGAATAAATTTGTCACTCCTTTTTCCTGGGATTTCGGGGACGAAATCCTTGTTAGGGGTTTATAATTTGTAACATCCCTGACCTGGGCTATACTCTAACCCTAGGTGTTTTGATTAAGAAATATGATTATATGCTTAATCTTATCTTGTGGAAAGTAATTAGGCCTCAAGAGGAACTTATATTGCAATTCTAGTCCTTTTTTAACATTGTTGAAATCAATGTTTTGCTTGTTTTGGACTAAAGAGCAAATTACCCAAGTTGAGGGGTTTAAGTGCCAATTGTGCATAATAATATGTTACTCATGTGTTGAAGCATCATGAGAGTAAAAATGATGTAGAGGTATGGCTTATGGAAGCTTGGTACCAAGAAAGAGCTGATAAAGCAATGTATGTGCATTAAAACCTAGTTTTGGTGTAATGTGCAATTTACCCAAAACCTAAGGTTCAATATGCAAATTAACACTTCAATAAGGTCTCTAATGTTTCTTGGCATCATTTAGAGAATAGAAAATGAGAAGGGAGCCTCATTTGAATTAATTTGGAGGAGAGAGAATCTTGATATTAAAATAATCAAGATTTAATCCTAATTGAAACCCTAATTCAATTTAGGGCAGAAATAAATGTATTAATTAAAGGTCCTTCAACCAAAATTAAAATGTTTGGATTCATATGTGCGTGGACGTCCTTGAGCTTTGCAAGGACCACGAAAATATCCAAGGGAGTGGATAACTCACTCACAATTTTATAAGAAAAAGAAATATCCACTCACATATGGATAATAGTATAATATGATTTAAGGTGCTTAATTTGCTTTTCTTTAATTCATGGATAATTGAGAGGAATAAGAGGCAAACAAGATATCATCGGATCCAAGGAGTTGAGGGGGAAGAGGCGGCATGATTTTTGGGATCAAATGAATTTTTAATAAAGCATATTCTCTCTCATTGAATTTTTATAAAAATACCTTTTACAAGCCGATTGAAAGGCTTTCCCCGATCCCACATCTTCCCTTTTCTTGGAGAACGACCAAGGAGCTTGGGAGGACATGGAGGACGACTCCCTACCTGTTGGTAAGCTTATTGATCCCTTTTCACCTTGAATCCATGGTGAAAATCACAAATCAATGCATGAATTCTTCCTATTTCGATCCCCTCTTCAATTCTAACCATTCCTTTTCACTCAAACCTTGAGGATGAGCCTTGGAATGGTGAAAGGAGTTGCATCCACCATTGTTGACGTGATATTGGAGCTTTGGATCTCAATTGGAGGTGGGTTTTATAACATGAACCCTTAATATTGTTATTGCATTCAATTCCTTATCAAATGTTGATGTTTTCTTCATTCCCAAAATTTATTTTGGTTGATTAATGCAACCACCATGGAAATCACAGAAAACTTCGTGGGTTTGGATCTTGATGATGATGACATCATCATAAGTACACACCTCCCCAAATATCTATAGAAAACAGTTTCAATGGTTTGGTCCAAACGGTTTCCAAACCGTTTGGAGTTTGGAACTCCAAACCGTTTAGAGGAGTTGACCATTTGGATGGGTTGACCATTTGAGGTATGAACCCTAGTATGTGTTGGATGATGATCCAATGGCTCCAATTGATTAGTTCAACATATGGACAATCTTTCAAATAGAAACCCTAATCGACTAAGTGTTGATTTTGCAATTAATTGAGTTGAGGTTTTGGGTTGATTGACCCAAATGGTTTCAAAACTATTTGGGAATCTCCCAAATGGTCTCAAGACCTTTGGAGGTCAACCAAGACCGTTTGGAGGTCTAGGGTTGAGTATGGTTGGGTATGTGAAGATCCAAAGGTATCAAATTGAAATGCAATCAATTGTTGATTTGATAATCAATCCAATGATCCAAAACCCTAATTGGATGTCATGGATTTTGATGATGAAATGGGAAACTGGTCTCAAACTGTTTGGAGATCACCCAAATGGTCTCAAGACCGTTTGGAGGTCATTCAAGACCGTTTGAGGTAAGGTCATATCATGTAATGATGATGGTTCATTGATTTCAATTGATTTGGTTCCACAATGTCAACCATTGATGGATACTCAATTTCAAAACCCTAAGTGATGGTTTCTTGATTATCAAACCTAGTTCAATTCAGTTCAAAACCCTAAATTGAAGGTCTAATTGAATGGTTATTCAGTGGTTCAATTGATGAATACTTTAGTGGTTCAATTGATAATTGGTTCATGGATTGAAACCTTGAATCGATTAAGTGTTGAAGTACATTTTTGGTCCATGCAATTTTGAGAAGGTTTGGACCAAACGGTCTCAAGACCGTTTGGGACCAAACGATCTCAAACCGTTTGGAAACTCAAGTTCATGTGGTTTCAAGATGTGTTGTCTAAACAGTTTCAAGAACCAACTTTGCTAAATGGTTTCAAACCATTTGAACTTAGTGACCAAGACCGTTTGAGGTCTAAGTGACCAAGACCTTTTGAGGTCCAAATTGGTTAAACCATTTGGACACCTTATATGATCAAAGGTCAATTAGCTATTTGGTTCTTAATGATGTAGACCAATGATGATTATGAAGGTTAACCCTAACTATGTGTACTTAAGTGAAGAGTTAACCATATATCAATATTGGAGTAATTAACATCCTAGAGAGGATGAGGGGGAGAGTGAATGGGAGAGATGATTGCTTACTTAATAAGCCCTAATTCTCTCATTATGAATAAATGTGTAATCAGGGTTTGATCCATAATATGAGATCATGATATCCCCATTGAAAAGATTGATGTACCTTGACCCTAATTTAGGGCAAGGCTATGTGAAACCCTAATTTAGGGCTAAGCTCAGTGAAATCATAATCCAGGGTGATGATGTAACCCTAACTTAGTGTAACAATGAAGGAAAAACCCTAATTTGATAGGAATTGTACATCCTAACCCTAATTTGGGTATGCGGTAAGAGAAACCTTACTTGGATGTGAATGGTAAACCTTAATCCCTAAAATGGGGTAAGGTGCATGAAAGCCTAATATAGGGAAGTGCTACTAATTCTATGTGAAGACCTATCACTGGGTGATGTGTTGTGAAATCCTAATTTCACATAATACTAGGTGAAACCCTGATATAGAAGGATGATTATGTAAAACTCTATTGAAGAGCAATACTATGTGAAATCCATAAATATATGGAATATGCTATGTGAATCCTCAAATTATAAATATGGAGAATACTATTCCTAATAATGGAATAGTGATTAATTTTTTGACAAATATAACACCTAGAGAGGATGATGATGGATATCCTTATATTAATAGTTCATAAACTCAAGGATGAGTCCATAGTATTGGCAATGGTTGTATAATCTAAGTGAGTGATTAATGACCAATACATTACATGATAAATGTGATGAACTGGTGCATAAAGTATTTGGATGGGGAATACCCTAATACAAGATAAGTTGATGAACTCAAGTAAGATAGAGGTGTTGAGGGAAGTGATACATCAAGATATGATAGATATCACATTCAACACCCCAATACTGGTATACCTTGATGTGTTATAAGTCCAATATAATTGGATGAATGACACATGAGATGTGTCATGTCAATGGTTACATTGAGATGTAATGCACCCTGTTGAATGTAGGCTAACATGCCTTATGAAAAGGTTAATCCAAACCTATAAACTATGATGTAATCATATTCTGGCAAGGATGAAAGAGAAACTCATGATGTGTGTTGATAATTCATTTAATGGTGAATGATGAGAATAATTAAGCATAATTGAATACTTATGTTATCCATATTGATTCCTTGCTATGTGAAACCCTAATACAAGTTAATGCTATGTGAACCGTAATATAGGGTAATGCTATGTGAAACCCTAATACAAGTTAATGCTATGTGAACCCTAAGATAGGGTAATGCTATGTGAAACCCTAGTACAAGTTAATGCTATGTGAACCCTAATACAGGGTAATGCTATGTGAAACCCTAATACAAGTTAATGCTATGTGAACCCTAATACAGGGTAATGCTATTTGAAACCCTAATACAGGGTGATGCTATGTGAAGTTCTAACAACAGAGTAATCCTATGTGAAGCTCAAATACAGACTAATGGGTTATGAATGTAATAAGATAACCCTTGTATTGCATGGTACTGATATGTAATTGTATTATGATTATTAATCATGCATATATGTTGAGAATAGGAGCATAGCCAGGTATAGGCTATGATGTTCTATAGGCCTTATAATCTTCCATATGCCTTGTTGCTTAGTGAGAGGTAACTTACAATTAATGAATCATGTATGTCACATGATGTGCTAATTATCTTAGATTGTTTATGAGCTTCATAAGCCATAATATGCCTTGTTGCCTATTAAGGGGTAATAAGAGGTGATATGAGCTTTGTGAACTATGTACAATACTTTTTGTACCAAGAATTATAATGTCCTTGGTCAGATGACATGCAGATATGAAGCTATCTAATAAGTGGTAACAAGTGTTCTATGATGAGATAAGGGTCCAAATACCCAGATTCTATAATCATGATGATGAACTTGTTAAGAAGTGGAATTGTACTTGATGAGTTGAGGGATTAAGATCCCAATGCTTTGTGAAAAGAGTGTGGCTATAGGCCATGACTCCACTATGACAATGCTAGGCATTAGATATATGATCTAAGCCTGAAGAGAGTATTGTTGCGGTAATGATCCTATAGTGAATAAATATGATACATGTTCTTCATATTCCTTAACAGATAAGTGACATGCTGTTCTATCAAGTTCTAATTGCAATGCTTATGATAAGAATAATATTCTAATCTGTTAGACATTGAAATATCTGTTGTCAAATAAATATGATTCCTCTGTTCATATTTATCTTCTTAAGCTGCATTAATAATGTTTCTGGCAGAGAGTTATATCTCTCGCTGGGGCAATTTACAATTGTCTCACCCCCGTGGGAACCACATTTTTAGGTGGACACGGACGAGGAGGCAGGAACCCTTCAGTAGGTGAAGGACAACAACAACAACAACAGGGACAACAGTGAAGTCTCAGGTGGAGACACTGGTTGTCATGCCTTATATAGATGTACATAGATTCCTATGTGTCGTCTATGTACTCTCAGGTCCTCGGAGTAGTAGTTAGTGATTTCAAGATTTTGGCTCATTGCCTCGAGATTTTCATACTTCCTGTGCTTAGTTTAATAGGGCAGTTGATGCTTGTAATTCACAGAAAGAGATGATACAATACATGTACCTTTAATCCATAATGTAAATGTGCTACTTTGGTTCTATGTGAGAAAGTTTTCTTTGATGGATCTCTTGATAAAAACGTTTAAATTCTTAGTGATTTTCGGTAATCCACTGCTTAGTGAACGCTTCTGCATTAGTTAATCTTATTTTCGCGAGACAGACGTCACATTTCTCCCACTTGATGATCATGTTCTCCTCCTCCATCATGTACTCCTTATCCTTATTCATTTTCTCTTAATCCTTGTTCCTTGATTTACACTTCTTATTTGTCTTTCCTTTTCCCCCTCTCCTTGTTTCTGTTGTACTCCTTCTTCCTATATTCCTCCTCCTTCTTCCTCTTTTCTTTATCCTAGTTCCTTTTCTCAGTTTCCTTACTCATGTTTATCTTTTCCCCCCTTAGTGATCATGCTATTTGATAGGGGTGTAAACGGTGCGGGTACGGTGCGGGTCTGGCCATACCCATACCCATACCCATACCCATCTAATTTAGCAGGTCCGGTTCCGGTTCTAGACCTGCATAAAACAAAACCTGGACCCGCACCATACCCGTACCCGCAATAATAGCGGGTATGCGGTGCGGGTATGCGGGTAAGCGGTTCTATAAAACATCATATTGTTTATGTAAGAGAAATGACTATGTTATATATATTTAACACAACAAGATATTGTTATCATATAGTATATTAACATGTAATAGTTATATTAGACAATGCTATATTCTATACAATAAAATTAATTGAGTAACTGTTTACATATTTGTAGTCATGATCATAACATTTAATTTATGTAGAAAGTAATGTAGATTAGTAGACATTTTGATTTTTAGTTTACATATGATGTTCGTTATTATAAATAGAATAGTTAATTCTTAGTTATATGACTAGTCTTAACCTTAGAGTAGGATATAATCTCAATAATTATATTAATTAGACTAGTAAAGTATGATATATATAACATATTATTTTAGTAGTTACTTATGTATAGCGGGTACACAGGTCTAGCGGGTCTGGGTCCAAGCATACCCATTATTGGACCCGCTTATATGTGGGTCCAAGGGTATACGGGTCCAAGGGTATGCGGGTATAAAAAATTAGACCCATGACGGGTTTTTTAAGGGGTCCGCAGGTCTACCCGTACCCATTTACAACCCTACTATTTGATGCTTCATAATTCGTTCACTCATGATCCTCATGTAACCTCAGTTCATTGTATCCAGTAACACACATTGCATAATGCAATATGTATTTAGGAACATCCTCTTAGTCCTCAACTTGTAAGAACAAACCCAACAACCTCTATTGATTCTTTCAAGTATAACTCCAATTCTATCACTTAATTGTTGGTTGTTACAAGTGGAGCAGATAATATTTCTTGATACTTACTGTGTCAACCTCATTCTACTATTATCCCATTTAAAATTACTCATTACATTCTTGGTTATGACATTGATCATGTTATCCTTCTCCTTGTTCCTTTTCTCCTAATCCTCATTCCTTTTCTCATGTTTCTTATTCATCAATCCTTTTCTCCCTCTCCTTGTTAACTATTCTACTCCTCCTTGTTATTTTTATCATTATCCTTGTTCTTTTTCTCATGCTCCTTATTTGTTCTTTCGCTTCTCCTATTTATGTTCCTTTTCACCTTTTCTTGGTTCCTTTTCTACTTGCCATTTTCCTTTTTTCCTTATCCTTATCTTTTTGTCACTCTCCCTGATCTAGTGTATTGTCAGTC
Source organism: Alisma plantago-aquatica (assembly GCA_963693085.1). Taxonomy (NCBI): domain Eukaryota; kingdom Viridiplantae; phylum Streptophyta; class Magnoliopsida; order Alismatales; family Alismataceae; genus Alisma; species Alisma plantago-aquatica. The sequence continues at coordinate 1,370,194,967 of OY856409.1, read as the reverse complement.
ATGTTCCATTGTTTATTACATCCATTATTGATTTTTATGGTGTTCCTTTATTCCTTTCACTCAATTTCCATTAATCATGTTGTCTTCCATTATCTCAGATGAACTTGATAAATATGAATACTAGAAAAACCTTGGACTTATCCCTCCAAATGAAGAAAATTAGTTCTTTAATGATTATGCTCATTAAAAAGGGTTTGCCACCAAGATTGACTGGGAGAAGAAGTGTAGAGGCAAGAAAATAGATCGTAAAAAGATTCACTATAGATGATATGTCTGTGATAAACAAGGATATTGAAAGGTATTGAATCACACTAGATCTAAAACAATTAAAGAATTAATATATTCCCAAATAGGAACCAAAAGGTGTTGTGGATAATAAAGGATTGGGTACAAAGTGTGTGTTAATCTAAAGCTTGGTCATCAGCTTAATGTCTATAAGATACCTAGTTGGGTTGTTGATCATAACCATCCACTTCACCTACATGAATATGCACACATTCTTATATCCAACAACATTGGTTTTGACATACAAGGAGTTCTTATAGATATCAATGAAGATGCTGGAATGCAATTAAGGAATTCATAGGATGAAATGTCTTTGGCCTCCAATGGATGTTAGAGAATTGGGTTTCTTGGATTAGAGTTAAAGAGCCATTTGAGGATGAGGAGATAAAAGGCAATTGTATCTGGTCAGACTACTTATTTGCAAGAGTACTTCCATAAATAAGCATACAATAACCCATCATTTTACTATGACATTGAGGTAGATAATGAAGACAAAATTGCAACAATCTTTTGGGTTGACAAGAGGATGAAGCTTGATTATTGGTTGTTTGGTAACATGGTTTATTTTAATACAAATTTTTGTACAAACATGAGCTACCGACCATTAGGTACTTAATATAATCATATTTGTTCCAGTGTTCAATATCTCGTGTTCCAATATTGAACTATTAGTGTTCACCTATTAAAATATATATGTTCCAATATTGAGTCAAATGTGTTCCCATATTTGATCATGTGATATCCAAATTTAATGTGTGGATGTTCTATTATTCAAACACGTGAAATATGTGTTCCATTGTTGAACTATTTGTGTTACAGTATTGAGCTATATGTGTTCTAGTGTTGAATCATATGTGTTCCTTTCTTTTGAACTAACATTTTCATTTTTCTACAACATTATTCACTGGTTTCAACCACCACCTTTAGGGTGTCATATTGGTGAATCCCTTATCTATGATGAAACTATTGAGTCCTTTGAATGGTTATTCATTTCTTTTCTTAAATGCATGTTAGAAAATGCACCATTAACTATTTTTAAAGATCAATACAATACAATGGATTCAACTATAAAAATATTTTTCCGTTATACGTTTCATGTGATATGTACATAGCATATATTACAAAATGCTCAGAAGAACCTCACTCAATTTTTTACTCTCATTTTGCACAATCATCTTACTCTCCTCATGTATGATATTGAAGAATAAGATGTTCAATTTTTCTTGAAGAAAGATGATAGAATAATGCTTCCCTTCTAGGTTGCATCATTGAATTCAGTGAATATATGGTTACCCAAACAATGGTCCTCGATTTGGGTAAAGGAATATTTTACTATTGGAATGAAATGAACCCAGCTTAGTCAATCATGCAATGGTCTTATGAGGCTCTTCCTCCAATCACATAGCAACTTGGTCCAGATTTCCGTAGACTTTGATAGAGTAGTTTCAAGTAGGAGGAGTAACAAGAAAGAACAAGATATTCAAGCGTTTGTCCTACAACCCGATTGTAAAAAAAAGGCCATTAAGGTTTACATGCCTAATATGTTTGCAATCTTTAGATCAAAGTTTGAAAAAATGATGGAGTACATAATCAGGTTCACACCACAAAATAGCATCGAATGTAATATTTTGTACATTGTTTTCAAAAGTGATTGTGATGACAGAGTAGATGAGAGGGTTGTAATATTACAAACAGATGATATGAAGTTATAATATTCATGTCATATGTATGATAGAATGACAATGCTCTATAGAAAAATTCTCAAGGTTTTAGATGTTTTAGACTCTGTTGAAGAATAAAATTTGCAAACAATTCCGCTACACTACATAACTTGTTAATTGACAAATATTTCTAAGTGTGGGATTAGTATAATTGACTCTAGTGACAGTAAGTAAACCATCTAAACATGGTACATGCTATCAACATCTATGTTGCAAAATGGTTTAGCTGGCCACTTCAGTTTTCTTGGATGATGATGTTTACCAAATGGTAGACAATGATATTAATTTGCTATGCTCTGAGGCTTAGTTATTTATGGGCAACCGTAATGAAAGGGTGATCAAGTTCCTTGCACTAGAGTTGAGATGCATTAAATCCTCCAAGTCAGTTTGAAGGCGATTCAGTAAACGTTCGTTGAGTGCCAAACAATCAAGGAAAATATTGACAAGGTTTTTTGAGCAAGTGAGACAAGGTGTACGGGTGAAGAAGCATCACCAAAAAGATAGAGAGACAAGAGAAGGAACAATGCTTACTTTTGAAGGACCTAGTTTTTACTTGGGACTTGATGAATGCTACAATACTCCAACATCCAAATAAGATGTATTACAATATTGAATCATATGTGTTCTAGTATTGTACAATATTTGTTTAATTATTCAATCATATGTGTTATATATTGAATCATGCGTTCTAGTATTCAATTATATGTGTTCTAGTATTAAAACAACTATGTAGGAGGAGAAATTCTACATGAATGGAAAAAACGAACATAGACCAAGAGAAAAGAATTAAGGATGGGGAGTAAGGGAAAGAAGAGGAGAAAAAGAAAATAGTGGTGTAGGAGGAGAAAAGGAACAAGGACAATGAAAGTAGAGCAAAGAGTGAGAGAAAAGGAAAAAGGATGGGTAGTAAAGGAAGGAAGAGGAGAAATGGAAAATAACTACAAATAAGGATAAAAGGGACAAGGACGATGAAAATACGAATATGGAGGGAGAGAAAAGGAACAAGGAGAGGGAGTAAAGGAAGGAATAGGAGAAAAGGAAAACAACCATGTAGGAGGATAAAAGGAACAAGGATGATGACAACATAAACATGGATGGAGAAAAAAGGAACAAGGAGGGGAAGTAAATGAACAACTTTTCTTATTCCACTATTTAATTTTGATAGTTTCATTATTTAATCATATTTGTTTAGTATTAAATGATGTCTTATAGTATTAAATCATATGTGTTCTAGTATCAAAATAGTTGTGTGAGAAGAGAAAAGGAACAAGGATGATGACAATAGGAAAAAAGAGGGAGAGAACGAAACAAGGATGGGGGTAAAGCAAGGAAAAGGAGAAAATAAAAAAGTTGTAATCCCACTCCTTAGTGTGAGGAATAAATCCATCTAATCCAAACACACTAAAAAGTTATGTTGGAGTACGTGTATTTTTTCATTTCTCAAATACAAGGTAATCTTCCATAGGGGATAACATGAAAGTAACAACATAAAAATCTAAGTGGAGGGAATCCAAGTTACTCCGAATCTATCTTCCAATACTTATCTCCACTAGCCAAATCCACATTGTCATGTCAAGACTTCTATGTCTTTCACCTAGGGGTTGGAGGCATACCCCACAATAGAAGATGAAGTAGATGTTGTCATCATAAAAGGTGATATGTGCATAAAATATGGATTGAGAAACTTTAGGAAAATGGAATAAATTTTAATAAGGCTTCCCATCCAAGAGGAAAAGTATCATCCATGTGGATATAAAAATAATGTGTATTTAATTAATATGAAAAATAATAGACACACTTGCGATTAGAGAAAAGTATGATGTGCCACAAAATCAACACTAAGATTTTAGGGCACATAACCAATAATAAATAATAATAATAAACATGAAGGTAAGAGAGATAGAAACAACACTAGTGTAAATATAAAGTCAGTGGTAGTTTTGTCAAAAGTCCATAGCTATCCAAACTCCAAAAAATATAATATTGGGTGGAAAGGCACACCCGAGGCGGAAAGGTGCGCCCATATATATAATACAAGTGGAAAGATGCACTTGGTAGGGAATAAAACCCAACAAAACCAGAGCATTATATAATTATGGGGATGCTAATCCAAAGCATGCATAACGTAGAGGCAAGTGAAAGTTAAGTCATATAAATAGAACTAATGATATTTCAATCACATAAATGAACAATATGAAACATACACTACAAAAGTTGGCAAAATAGTTCATATCCACAATTAGAGTTTCATCATGAGGTAAAGTATAATTTAGAGTCAAAATAAATATCCAACAAAGGATTCATATTATCTAGTTCACATGAGCAAACTTTTCAAAGAAGAGAGAGAAAAGTGTATAGGTTGGCATGTCCAGATGGACCAAAAGAGTCATATTTATGGGTAATTGACCAATATAGAAAAACGGTATGCAACATACATTAAGAGAGAGTAAAATCAGATCAGTTGTTTAATATAACTCATGTTGGATGCAACATACATCAAGATAGAGTAAAATTAGGTGTTTGTTCAATATAATTTATAAAGATATGCAACATACCTTAGTTGAAAGCCTAAATATCCAACCCACTACAAGTTCAGGGTAAGGGTCACACCAAACCTAAATTCATTATATATTATATGAATTACGATATCAAAATCTCATTATTCTTTTGTTTAATTATGTAACTAAACTCTTAGAGAATTCAAACTATGGAAAGAGAATACTGACCTATTGCGTTGGATATGAAGGCATCAGATCTTTGAGAAGTTGGGTTGAAACTAGCCTTAGCCAAATACACTTGTGATCTTCGTCAATATCAAAACAAGGTAAACCATTGACTAGTCACATGGAGTAAGATCTTCATATTCTTGATCATTGTTCAAAAAGAAGACATGACTACAAATCAATGGTTGGCTTAAAAACATTAATGGAGGTCAAAGGGATCAAGAAAGGTTGTCGCTTTGGCTCTAGTTTGCAATTCCATGAATCTATGTTTCTATAGTGTCCAAACTCTTTGATTTTGTAGGTCAATGGTTGTGGTGGTCATAGCATATTGTAGGTACTCTAATGCCTTTTGCAGAAGTCACCATGTATTGTCATGGAGTTCTCTAAATAGTCCATCGACATGAGGAAAACAACCAAGGACATATGTCAGAGCTACTACTACATGGTTTGTGTACTACAAACATGATCCTTTGATGGGGTTTCATGCTGTTTTGGAAGAGGGTATCATGGTGGTAGATGGTGTTTCCTCATGACCATCATGGAGGGGATGAATAGGGATGGGAGAATAGAGGAAATCATGAGCAACCTTCCGCATAGCACCCAAATTAGTAGGGTTGCGGATAGAAAAGGAGGCGAGAGATATTAATGAACTAAGAATGAGAGTAAGGGGTTGTTTTCTGATTGGCTTCCTTTTATGGATAAAAGATTATATGTGATAGGAAATCTATAGGAAATTCCAACACAAATAAAGCAGCAATATTTCCTTATATACTAGTATTTTTATCCATTTTTTTTCATTTAAGAAAACAAGCATTAACTAAAAAGTAAGCTTGACACTAGTCTAATCATGATGTGAGTAGCATACATTTAACTTATGTTTCCTATTTAGAAGCTACTTAATAAGTCATTTAGTTTATTTGTGTCCATTCAACATTATCATAATAATTTATTTTATCATTTATTTATGGTAAATTTGAATTATCTAATTGATGTGAAATATCATAAATAGACTAGCTAATACATGAATAATCCAAGTTTGCCATTATTTCTTGTTTTAGATTGTTTAATGGGAAATTTAATATTTTTTGGTATTATTTAAATAAATATTATCATAATGTATATTGCGTTACTATATTTGGTTTTTATGATTCCTTAGAAATTATTTACTCATGATGGAAGTATATCCTTTTTATATTTCTTTCAATCCATATTGTCACATTAATTTTCAATGAATTATGTGTAATACAATTTTGTTTTAAGAAAAAGGTACCTTTTTTTATTAATGTAAAGTTAGATTATAATTTAGAGTTTTGATCTTTCTAAAACTATTCTCAACTTTCATATCACAAATTTGGTTATATCAATAGCTTAAAAGAGAAAATATGTGAAGATATTCATGGTATATATAATATATCATTTTTTAAGTGGTCTTAAATCAAAATAATGATGATAAGATTATCAAATTGACAGTTTTCCATTTTTGAGAAAATGGGGAGGAAAGAGGGATGTTTTTTAAGAAAAATGTACAAAGAATACTATTACAAATTTTCAAATGGTATTAATTTTTTTATTATATTTCTTTTACGTTGTGACATATTTTAAATAGATTGTAAACTTCATAATGGGAGTCTACTTCCTTTATGATAAGTTAGAGAGGATAATTCTACCAACATTCTATTTTTATGTATGAGAAAGAGGAGACTTTCATGTCTTGTATATATATACATATACATATACATATACATATATATACATATATACATATATATATATATATATATATACACACACACATACATACATATATATATATAGTATGAAATGGAATACAATCATTGAAACTAATATATAATCACCATTTTGGAAATGAGAATTATCTTATAATTTTATAATGATGAAAGGGATTTCATACATTTAGCACAAAAATTGCATGAATTTCCATAAATAATTTTTTTTTGGAAATTTTGGGTAAATATATTCCAAAACCCCATAACGGGGGCAAAGTTACAAACTACACACGTACATGTAGTTTATCAAGCAGTTATAACAACGATGACAAAGATATTACATGAAATCAATCGAGGTCCCAATTCCTAACTATAAGAGTTGATACGTTGTGTAGCCTTTTCTTATAGTTATTATAAAGATACTTGATCTCCATTTCCAGTTGATTGAAGATTACAGTATAATCGGAGGAACCATCATTATGATGTCTTCTATTCCTTTCTGCCCAGATAAGATGGACTGCACCATTAATAGCCCAAAGCTCAATAGTATTATTTTGTCTGGATCTACTACTGATAGCTGAGAGGAAAGAATGCAGGGGGTAGGAAGATATGATGTTAAGCTTCAGCTAAGTACGGCCCCAAATATATCTCCAGAATCTACATCCTTCAAACAGGTGTTGTATTGAATCCGTGTCCAAATGATGTAGCAGACAGGGTGCTATAGGTGAACCAGACCATCCACTAATCTTCTCCAAGGTAGGAAGTATATTCATTAAAGCAGGAAAGGTGGTGAGACTCCATCGAGGCTAGTGCATGGTTAGCCATAAGTTCTCATAAGCACTATCCCTGGGCTTTGTTTGATGATAATTATTCCATAAGGAATGATCATCAGTATGTGCATAAAGTGAACACATCTGAAGAATTCTTCTTTGATAGGTAGAACCACCTGTGAGACTTGAAGAAGCAAGTAGATTAGTGCCATAACGTTTGGACATCCAATGACTCCAGATACAAGAGTTATTATGAAGCTTTTTTATTCTTTTCAAGGTATGGAGGTCAGCCAGTTCATCAAGTTTTTTAAGAACATGACCACCTTCTTCATACGGGAAAGATATCCTTTTCTAGCTTGCAGGATGAGTCAAACTACCCCAGATAAATTTTGACATTAGTAATTTCATTCTTCTCGTAACAGAGGAAGGAGTTTCACCCATTCTCATCCAATACGATATCAGACCCATGGTGCAATGCTTGATTAACATAAGGCGACCAGCCATAGAAATCTTGGAACCAGGACATCTCTGGATCATATCTCAGAGTCTATCAAGACATTCATGAAAATGACACCTTCTCAGGTTACTACCAAACATAGGATAACCAAGATATTTTGTAGGATGATAACCACATTGAATGTTTATGTAGTTGTATAAACTTTCCATGTTATGACAGGAAATAGAAAGATATAAGTGTGTCTTGTTGGAGTTGCACTGCATGCCAGAGATACTCCCAAAATCTTAGAGAAGGGTGTTGAGGTTAGTGAGACTACGTGCACGTCTTTCACTAACAATTAGGACATCATCAGCAAATAATAGATGGCTTAAGGCTTTCATTTTGTTGATGGGGTAGCTTTGGAGCAACTTCTTATCATGGGCTTCAACGATACATCTGCTAAGACCTTCCATTGCAATAGTAAAAAGTAAGGGAGACAACGGGTCACCTTGACGAAGACCATTGAAGCTTTTGAAGAAGCCAACAGATGAGCCATTCAAAAGTAGGGAGAATGAAGGAGTTTCAACACATTGTTTGATAAGAGCAATCCATTTCTCACTGGATCCAAGGCCAAAAAGACAATCCCATAGGTAAGACCATCAGACAGAATCAAAAGCTTTAGTAATATCAAGTTTAACACAGGAAGCTGGCGGACTGACTTTGAGATTAAATTTAAGAGTGAATTAAGCCACGAATAATGCATAGTCTTCAATATTCCTACCTTGAACAAAGGCACCCTGGTGAGGAGAAATAATATTGGGCAAGATAAGAGCTAACCTTTGAGAGATGACTTTAGTGATAATTTTATAGAGCATAGAACATCAAGTTATTGGTCGGAAGTCAACTAGAGAAGAAATGATATCTTTTTTGGGAATTAAAGTAAGGAAAACATGGTTAACTTGTATAACAATGTTACCATCATCGAAAAACCATTGAATAGCTTTAAGCAGATCTTCACAAATTTGACTCCAACTCTCCCTATAGAAAAATCCATTGAAGCCATCTGGACCAGGACTTTTGTTAGGTTCTATGCTCCAAAAAACATCCTATATTTCTTTCATATCAGGAATATGACATCGCATAGCATTATCTTCATCTGAGACTAAAGGTAACCATTTCAGAATAATAGAAGGAGGAGCTAATTGAATCTGATTATATAGCTATTCGAAGAATTGTATGGTATCATCAGTGATGGAGTCGACATTTTTTATAAGATTACCTTGAGAATCAAACAACTCAGTAATGGAATTGATGTCATTTCTGTGTTTGACAACAATATGATACATTTTTGTAATCCTATCTCCATTTGAGATCCAGTCCATTCTACTTTTCCAAAAGTACTTTTCTTCAGCTTTGAGTAGTAGGTCAAGTCTATTGAGTGTGGTCTTCTCTTCTTTAATAAGATCAGCATCAAGAGGGTTCCTTCTGATAACAATAGCAATGTCATTCAGTTCCAATCTTTCCTTCACAATGAGGTTATTCAGATTAACATAGTTCTTTGATAATGTTTTAAGCTTTCCTTTAACTCGTTTGAGTTTTTGACAGAAGCAATAAAGAGGGTTACCAAAAAATCAGTATTCCAGGATTCATTAATGATATCACAACAGCCTTCCCAATCCATCCAAAAGTTTAGAAATCTGAATGGTTTCTTCTTGTGCATAATATTCTTCATGTTAACATTTAAAGAAGAGTGATCAGAATATGAACAAGTAATGAACTTGGTATTCGATCCAGGAAATTTTGTTAACCATGTGTCATTAACAAAAGCTCTATCGAGCTTGCAAGCAACTCTTTTGTCAACACCTTGCTTATTATGCCCAGTATGAATTTCCTTACCTATTTTGGGAAGCTTAGTGAGGTTGGCATTATCTAAGGCCATATTGAATGAACTCAGAATAGAGGATGGGATTTCACGTCCACCTGCCTTTTCTTCAAACTTTCTAATGTTATTAAAATCTCCAATTATTAACCAAGCTTCATCAATGGAGGTAGCCAAATGTTCTAAAGTGTTCTAGAGAACAACACGTTCAATAACCCCATTTCTAGCATAAACAACAGTGAGATAGATCACAAGTCCTCCTTTGTTTAGACATTTAAGTGTAATTTATTGATCATCCATCACACTGATCAAAGTATCCCAGTAGTTGGGATTCCAACCAACATACACCCTACCATTAGGATCATGTAGATGATTAGAAACCCACAACCAACCTTTAGGAAAAAGCCTATCAGGCGTATTTAACATATGCTTTTTAATTTTGGATTTCGTGAGCACTGCAATAGTTGCTTTGGCTTCTAAAATTGTCCTTATGACCTCTTTCTGTTACTGTGGCTTACCAGAGCCACAAACATTAGTCATTAAGGACCTCTATAGGCAGAGCGGGTCTTACATGACCCATCACCTTTAGAAGATTTAGGAGTTTTAGCCAGGACAGAACTATTCGCCTTGGAGTATGCTTTATCATTCGAAGGTAATTTTGGAACAGTCTCGATGACATTGGAAATAGGAGATTCAGTAGTAGCTTGATCGGCATTCTTAGAAGAAACCACTGCATTCTTAGACAGATGGATATTATCATTCTCTTCCTAAGAAGATGGAATATTCACATCATCAACTTCGACAACATTTAGGATGTCAAAGTTGTTGTTGGTTAGGACTATACTCTCCTATGCTTTGTGAGCTTGATCATGGGGTACCTGGTTAGTACCAGTGGTATTTTGGGTCATCATATTATCAACATGGGACATCTTATTCTTGCGGCCAATCACTTGCCAGACTTGCATTGGTTTAGGTACTGGGGTGTCATCAACAAACCCAGTTTTGAGTATACAATCATTGGAATCATGGCTAAACACTTTGCAATCAGGGCATCTCTTCGGAATATGTTCATAATAGATTTTAATAGCAGAAGGTTCTCTTCTCGGAAGGTTAACCCATATCTCCTCAGGAGGTTCTTCATTAGCTTCAACTTCAACAAGCACCCGAGCTTCTCCTAGAGGTTCCTTACCAATTGATTTGTAATCAATTCTTAATAGTTTACAAATAATTTCCATAAATAATTTGTTAGCGAAAGGTAAAATAAATTGTGCCACTTGTAAGAAATACACATGAATATATATTTAGACATTCATTCTTATTTTTAAAATTAATATATATTTCATAATAAATATAATTTTTTCATGCCTTGTATGAATTATTTGGAAACTAAGGTTAACTATTTTGTTACACATTACTCCAAGTTACAACAATTCGTATATTACTTTTCATTCAATTGTCCACTGAATGTTATCATAATTCTTCTTATAAATAACAAATTAAGTTTCTTAATTTATTCTAATTTTCTAAATAATATAAAAGTTATTTCTAAGACAAGAATAAAGGAGAAACCTAGTCCGCTCATTTTATTCTATGTTATACATATATACATATATATATATGTATATGTATATATAACATGTCTTGTACATGAAGCAAACTTTAATGTAATTATATTTTCATTTTTGTCATTGTAAAAGAGTAAAATCATCCCTTTACAAACATTTGAAGAATAAAACATCCATCCAAAACATACTCAAAAGGTATGATGGAATAAGGGTAAAATTTTCAAATCTTTATATAAAGGTATACAAAAGACCAAAGAGTATAGCAGGGGAATAAAAACAATGAATATTCAATTTTATAAAAGGTACATCATCATCTACCATAAAGGGTTTACAAGGATGTTACAACAAAAGGATTAGGATAGAGGGAAATGTAAACCATAATAAGTTTGTCTCTAAACATCAACTTTTCATGAGTTAGGTCCATGATGAAAGCCATGTACTCCCCATCCTAATCCTAGGCTGGTCCACCATGCTCCGACTACAAAATCTGATCCTAGGCCTGGGTGGTTAGGAAATCACCCAACAAGAGAAAGAAGTAAGGTATGTGTCAATAGTGAGCAAGGACAAAAGGTAAAGAAATAACATGGAAACAATGACTAAAATTTCATAATAAGATGAAGATAGTCAAGAGTATGAGGCATAAACAAATAGATGCTTTCCATAAAAGAAAAATAGTAAAAGATTTACTTGCATGATTAATATTGACTACCTTGACTAAGTAGGGTTGAGACACCTACCAGACCTCAACCAAATAGGTGAGGGAGAGTAACACATTCCAATCACCTACATAACATTTTATAAGGGGGAGAGTAACACATTCCCTTGGGTGAAATAACACATGCCCTATCTATGTGTGGTTGTACAAAAGTACCACTACATTAGCTAAACAGTCTAATAAAGTCAACATGCTAAAGAGAAACTATGGCAAGTAGAAGCTTAAATTATTTGAAACATAGTATTAGGGTACAAGACCCAAGAAATAGTTTACCAATATTGAATTTGAGGCAAGTATACAAAAGAAGAAATAATAGGAGAATTAGGGTTCAATCAATGCCTCATTAAGGAATTTAGGGTTCGGATCACAAATTTCCCAACTTAAGGTGTCAGGAATGCACACACCTCTTTTACTGATTTCAATTATTCACTTTCACCACTTTAACTGAGTCCAAGGTCCACTTTTCCTATTTTCAATGTATAATCATGTATTAGGGTATATCATGTACATTAATGTAAAGAGAACCCCTAATTTTGACTTTTTGCATAAATATTCAATTTAGACTTTGAAAATATGACCACTAATCTTATTCGGTTCTCTTTATTAAGAAAACATATAATTTTGTAAAATTTTGAGTTATGATGATTAAACTGTATTTTTGATGAATTTTATGCATTAAAGTCATTTTCAAGAAAACACCTTTTGAAAAAACTCAAAATCATACCTCAAAAGTATTTTTATTAGAAATATAACATTTTCCTAATTCCAAAACATATTTATTTTTAATTTTTGGACAAAATGAATCAAAAGATATGGTTTTTTTACTTCTGATGAACCGGAGGAGGACATCTCAGCATCACAAGTGAGTGAGAGGAAGAGAGAAAGGGAGAGAGGGCCCATCCGGGTGATGTTCCCCAATAGGATGCTTCCAATTCACTTGGTCAAGGGTCTGCTTGACCTCACCCAAAGCAAAGAAAAGAAGGCGCAAAATGACTAAACTACCCATATGTGTGAAAACAAGAAAAGAAGAAGGAAAGATGGTTAAAATTGAGAAACCATTAGGGGGATTCATCCCCTACCTCTCACCCATGCCTTTGTTGTACAAGCAACATGTCATCTAAGGGAAGATTAGACAAATCCATATGTGGCGATTATTCATCGAAGTTGAAGCATAGAGAGGTAGAGAACGGTTTCATGAACCTTACTTAAAGGTCAATTGGTTCGCTGAAGCTGTTAGGGTCCAAGGAGATGATCCACAAAACTGAAGCCAAATCTGACCATCAGAAGCAATGCTTCCAAGAATAGAAGCAATTGAGATGAGAGGAGGTTCGCAAATCTACCGAGGAAGACCAGGGTAGAGGTATTTATAAGTGTCGATTGATATAAGGGCTTCTGTGTGTGGAGGTTTTCAGAAGCTTGAGAGGAGATTTAGACAAATATTAAATACTTGACAAAAGTTCACGAGTATGGGATGGATTCTTGCAAAATTGTCTCACGAGTTTGAAGCAAAAATCTCAAAAAACGATCGAGGAACGTGAGAGAAATCAACAAAAAAATGGGCTATTTACTGTTCTCAGGTGCGCCTCTCATACCCAAGGTAGGAGATGAGTTCCACACTACTGGATCAAGAATAGGAGTTCCTCATCTCAACCAAAATTGATCACAGGCTATTAATCTTAAATCATTGCAAAATCAGAAATCAAATAAAGTGAAACATTAAATTATTTCTCTATTTCTCCCTCTTCTTTTGAGGGTGAGAACAAACTCCAAATTTAATGAAATTTGGCACCTAGCCTATTTTCAACATGAGGAATCCGAATATGGAACTAGTTTTTTCTTTTGAAGACTCTAGATATTTTATTTAATTATTTTAAAGTAAATCATATTTACTCTTTCTTATCACATTAGAGGCATCTAGAAGACATCAATTAATGTGAAACTTCACCATTAAGCAAACCAAAACATATGGAACATGAATTGGCCATTAATTTTATCCTTTGCAATTATTTATCACATTTATTTAATATTTTGGTCTTTTACATATTTTATCTCCTAATCAACACGTGTACATTAAAGATTATCCAAATTACATGAAAATTCACCCAAAGGCTATTTTTAATGTGTAGATTATGACTCCAAGACTATTTTATACTATTAGTGTCATTAAATTATTATCTCATATTTTGGAGAAAACTCACCTTTTCTTTTCGAAATAAAAGAGATATGGTTATCATCATCTAAAAATAATGAAACTTGGCCTCCATGCCAAACCAAACCCAAGGAAAATAAATATCAAGTTATTTTTAACCAATTAGTCTTCCTTTTATAAATTTTAGCCCATTATCCAATGTTACCACTATTTCTCATATTAAATAATTCAATATCACATTAACATGTTTAAAGCAATATTATTCATTCGGTTTTCTGTTCCTTGCTCCAAAAGGCTAAGAAAATTCTAGAACAAATCTATTTTAATAACATGTGGCATAAGTGGTAAATTCGCATATTAGACCCTTATTAAAAACATTTACTGAGGTCTTTGTGTATAAACTCATACATTGGCATAAATGAGGATCAAATTCACCCCGTACCACTAATAATTCCATAAATTCAACATCAAGGACAAAAAGGATATAAAAGGCAGGAAAATATTGGAAAAAGGGTCAAACTAAGAATATATCCAAGTTTTGGTACATTACAACACTCCACCCCTTAGAGAGGATTTCATTATGTAAAAAGCCCTATATATTTCTTATTTATCTTATTAAGAATTTTAGCACAATTAGATTTTACTCAATTATCTCAAATTGTATTTGATCATTATCCTTAATAATTTGTATTTAAACTCCATTATCCTCATGTTGTCACTATATTGAATTATATCAGATTATCTTGCATGAAAAAAAGATATTTTATCCAATTTGTTATTAAGTCTATAATTAATCCAAATAATGTCACATTAATTACTTATATCTATATTAAACATCTATACATTGTCACATTACCTTTATTACTACATTAATGTCATAATTAATCATTTTATCATATTTATTCACTACATATTATTGCTTATGCACATTTATATGATTCCATTTACTTCTTATCCATATTTAAGTCATTATATGTATTTTAGAGAACATGATGGATCATATTACATATTAATGGATTGATTCACATACAAAGTCATGATTAGGTGATTAATTAGGTGCATATTGGTGAACAAAACGATATGCATTATACATTGACAATTTGATTGATGTATGATTAGATGATTAAATAACATTAATGTGTATCAAAGTATGTTATCTGGTTATGACACCTAATGTCACTAATTTATCATGAAAGTTATCAAGGATGCATATATTAAGGTTAGATGATTACATCTTAGTGTTTAGTTCAACATGATCATTATATTTCACCTACACATTGTTAGCATGCATTAAGTCCAAGATTCGGTTACAATTATCTTACTCATCATAACATTAGTGTTTATTAGTTGATGACATGGTCAACCTCATGTGTAACCACAATTAGGATTAATATGTGAGTTACTTATATTATGTGCATTAAATATTCATTAGGGTTCAAACATGTGAACTATTCCTTAGATGATCATTATATGTTCACAAACATGTTAAGTTATAACTATAACTTGTTTGGTCAATTCTAAGAATCCGAGCACACTAATCTCCTAATCATGGAGTTAGGGTTTCTCGAGACAAAGTAGCTAGATCTTGGTATGTAACAAGACTCCATCCCCCTGAAAAGGATTTCATCCTCAAAATCTAACCACCCAAACATCATCAACCAACTACTCTCCACCCCTTAAAAAGTTTGGCCTACTAAGTCAAACTAACTAGAGGTAAAAGGGTGAGTATAACTAGACCATGTACAAGATCCATCACGCTTCCACTGTGCATTCTAATTGCATACTAAACACCAAACTTCAAAGTCTAGGTACTAGGGATAGACTGCCCAAACATGTGGTCCTATGGGACATAAAGGAATTATATTGGATATCCAAACAAGTCACAAGGTCATCATAAAATTTTCTAAAAGATGTCTAAGGCTACTATGCCTAGAGGTATGCTATTTCGGACAATCAGTATCGAGCTCAGGCCAGGCAAGAATCATGTGGTTCTGGGAGTCCTCGTAAACCAAGCTAGTGGTGCAGAGGAAAATATTGCCAGCTCCCAAACCTTGATCCTTTCTAGACACCTTTTCTTTCAACTTATGCCCTAATAGCTACCTAACAGACACATCACATCAAGGTTAACTAAACATATTTCTAATGTGGAACTCTTATGATCATAAATCAACCTTTCATCATCTCAAGTGTAACATAGATCAATCTTGGGTAAACATGTCTCTTAAAGGAGAACTATGTAAGGCAAGGTTTCTAATTAGGGAGACAAAATTGAAATAGTCAGATTCTAACTACCATGGGCTATGATACCATGTTGCAAAAGAATGAAATCACCCCTTCACTAAAATTTAAAGATTAAAACATCCATCCCAAACATACTCAAAAGGTATGCTGGAATAGGTGTCCAGTTTTCAAATCTTTATATAGTGGTATGCAAAATACCAATAAGTATAGCAGCAAAATAAAAGTAATGACTATTCAATTATATAAAAGGTACATCATAATCTCCCATAAAGGGTTTACAAGGATGTTACAACAAAAGGATCTAGATAGAGGGAAATATAAACCAGAACAAGTTTGTTTCCAAACATCAACTTCATGAGTTAGGTCCATGCTAAAAGCCATGTACTCCTCATCCTAATCCTAGGTTGGTCCTCCATGCTCCTATTGTGGACTCTGATCCTAGGCCTGGGTGGTTGGGAATCACCCAGCAAGAGAAAGATGCAAGATATGTGTCGATAGTGAGCAAGGAAAAAAGGTAAAGAAATAACATGGAAACAAAGGCTAAGATTTCATCATAAAATGAAGATGGTCAAGAGTATGAGGCATAAACAAATAGATGTTTGCCATAAAAAGAAAAAAGTAAAAGATTTGCATGCATGATTAATATTGACTACCTTAACTAAGTAGGGTCGAGGCATCTACCAGACCTCAACCAAATAGATGAGGGAGACTAACACATTCTAGTCATGTACATAATATTTTATAAGGGGGAGAGTAACACATTCTCTTGGTCAAAATAGCACATACCCTATCTATGGATGGTTGTACAAAAGTACCACTACATTAGCTAAATAGTCTAATAAAATCAACTTGCTGAAGAGAAATTATGGCAAGTTGAAGCATCAAATATTTGAAACATTGTAGTGGGGTACAAGACCCAAGAAATAGATTATGAATACTGAATTTGAGGCAAGTATAGCAATAGAAGAAATAATAGGAGAATTAGGGTTCAATCAATGCCTCATCAAGGAATTTAGGGTTTGAATAAATTTTTTTCCAATTTAAGGTGTGAGGAATGCACATACCTCTCTTACTGATTTCAATTATTCACTTTCACCACTTTAACTAAGTCCAAGGTCCACTTCTCCTATTTTCAACGTATAATCATGTATTAGGGTATATCATGTACATTAATGTAAAGAGAACCCCTATTTTGGACTTTGTGTACAAATATTCAATTTAGACAATCAAAACATCACCATTGATCTTATTAGCTTCTCCTGATTAAGAAAACATATAATTTTGTCGATTTTGGAGTTATGATGATTAAAGTATATTTTTGGTGAATTTTATGCATTAAAATCATTATCTAGAAAACACCTTCCAACAAAACTCAAAGTCATACCTTGAAAGTATTTTTATTAGAAAGACAACATTTTGACGATTCCTAAACATATTTATTTATAATTTTTGGACAAAATGAATAAAAAAATATGATTTGTGTAATTCTGACCAACCAGAGGAAGATGCCTCAACATCACTAGCGAGAGAGAGGAAGAGATACAGGGAGAGAGGGCCCAACCAGGTGACTTGGCCCAATAGGATGCAGCCAAATCACTCTATCAAGGGTCTACTTGACCTCACCCAAAGCAAAGAAAAGAAGGCGTGAAATGACTAAACTACCCTACGTGTGAAAACAAGAAAAGAAGAAGGACATAGGGGTAAACTAAGAATCCATGAGGGGGATTCATACCCTACCTTTCACCCATGCATCTATTATATGAGCAACATGTCAGCTAAGGGAAGATTAGGAAAATCCATATGCGACGATTATTCGTTGAAGCAGAAGCATAGAGAGGAAGAGCACGGTCTCACGAACCTTCCTTACAGGTCAATTTGTTTGATGAAGCCTTTGGGGTCCAAA
Organism: Alisma plantago-aquatica; assembly: GCA_963693085.1. Taxonomy (NCBI): domain Eukaryota; kingdom Viridiplantae; phylum Streptophyta; class Magnoliopsida; order Alismatales; family Alismataceae; genus Alisma; species Alisma plantago-aquatica. The sequence continues at coordinate 1,370,176,853 of OY856409.1, read as the reverse complement.
GAGATGATCCACAAAGCTGAATCCAAACTCCAACCACTAGCAACAATGCTTGCAAGAAAGAAATCAATTGATACAAGAGAAGGTTCGTAAATCTACCGAGGAAGACCAGGGCAGAGGTAGTTATAGGTGCGGGTTGATATAAGGGCTTCCGTGTGTGGAGGTTTTCAGAAGCTTGAGAGGAGATTTGGGAAAAACTTAAATATTTTATGAAATTTCATGAGTAGGGGATGGATTTGTGAAGAATTGTCTAACGAGTTTGAAGCAACAAAAATCTCAAAAAATAATCGAGGAACATGAGAGAAATCAGCAAAAAACTTGGGCTATATAGCGTTCTCGGGCGCGCCTCTCCTACCCAAGGTAGGAGATGGATTCCACGCCATCGGATCAAGAGTCAACGGTCCTCATCTCAACCAAATTTTATCACAAGTTGATTAATCTAAAATCATAGTAAAATTGGAAATCAAATAAAGTGAAACATTAAATTATTTCTCTTTTTCTCTATTTTTAGGGTGCAAACAAACTCCAAATTTGACAAAATTTGTAACCTAACCTATTTTGGACATGAGTAATATTAATATGGCATTATTTTTTGCTTATAAAGATCTAGATATTTTATTTAATTATTTTAAAGTAAATCATTTTTTTTCTTATCACATTAGAGGCATCTAAAAGACATCAAGTAATGTGAAACTTCACCCTTAAGCATACCAAAACATGTGGAACACAAATTGGCCATTGATTTTATCCTTTGGAATTATTTATCACATTTATTTAATATTTTGGGCTTTTACATATTTTCTCTCTCCTAATCTACACATGTACATTAAAGATTATCCAAATTCTAGGAAAATTCATCCAAAGTCTATTTTTAATGTGTAGATTACGAATCCAAGACTATTTTCCACTTTTTTAGTCATTAAGTGATTTATCTAATATTTTGGAGAAAACTCAACTTTTCTTTTCAAAATAAAAGAGATATAATTATTATCATCCCAAAATTATGAAACTTGGCCTCCAAGCCAAACCAAACCAAGGAAAATGAATATCAAGTTATTTTTAACCAATTAGTCTTCCCTTTAAGAATTTTAGCCCATTATCTAATGTTACCACTATTTCTCATATTAAATAATTAAATATCACATTAACTTGTTTAAATAATTATTATTCATTTCGTTTTCTCTTCCTTGATCCAAAAGGATAAGTAATATTCAAGATTGAATCTATTTTACCAACATGTGACATAAGTGGTAAATTTGCATATTAGACCCTTATTTTAAACGTTTTTTGAGGTATTTGTGCATAAACCCGTACATTGGCATAAATGGTGATCAAATTCACCACAAACCACTAATAATTCCATAAATTAAGCATCAAGGACAAAAAGGATAGAAAAGGTAGGAAAATATTAGAGAAAGGGTCGGAAATGGTCAAATTGAGAATATATCCAAGTTTTGGTATGTTACATTCACTAAATGCTCAACATTCATTTTTACTATTTTATTTATAATCTAGTTATAGGAAAACTCCAGAACTCGAATCTTGAACTAAAATATATTATAGTGGTAAATTTATAGAACTAATTCTATTTGAAAAATTATTTAAATCAATTCCTAGTTAAGTTTCAAGATAGTTATTATCTAAAACACCACATTTCTTGATTTCTACAAATGCTAATAAACACTAATTCAAGAAAAGGTTATTAAGTCTGTCATCATAAAAAAATAAGGTAAGGAGGATTAGGCTAGATACATAGTATTCGGTATGTTACAAGCTGTGTAGGAGGAAAAAGGGACAACAATGATAAACACAAGAACATAGAGGGAGAGAAAAGGAACAAGGATGGGGAGTAAAGGGAGGAAGAGGAGAAAAGGAAAATAATTGTGTAGGAGTAGAAAAGGAACAAGGAAAACAAAAATAAGAACATGGGGGGAGAGAAAAGGAACAATGATGTAGGTAAAGGAAGGAATAGTAGAAAAGGAAAATAGTTGTTTAGATGGAGAAAAGGAACAAGGATGATGACAAGAAGAACATGTAGGGACAGACTACGAACAAGGAGGGGGACTAAAGGAACAACTTTGCATGTTCCATTATTTCATTTTAAGAGTTCCATTATTTGGTCTTTTGTGTTCCAATATTTAATTTTATGAGTTCTAGTAATGAGTCTTATATGTTATATAATAACATCTTCATATCTATTCCATTACTTAAACATGTGAAATCTAGTACTTATAGTACATATTTGTTCCACTATTCAATAATGTCGATTACATCATCTCTAGGAGGGGGCGAGGATATTTTCCATGGCAGTCTACTTGTATGACATGCAAAAGCATGCTTTATAACATTGTTCATGACTTTTTTATCAATGACTAGAATAAGTCCACAAGCCAAAGTATGGCTAAGTGATGAAATGAAATTGGAGGTCCAAAGGTCGTAATCATTCTTTAAGATTTGTCCTTCCCACTACTAGATGAAAAGAATACAAAATATTCTGCAATTGAAATAATTAGGTTTCATTGAAATTATTGCTAGTTGGAAATCTTGTTACATCCAATCTGATATCCCTCTTGTAACTTCTAGGTAGGGAGTTACCAATTTAATCAATTTCTTTGCAAGAATGTTACTATCCACTTTGAAAGAAGCTTCAGTTCGCATGCTATCCAGTACCAAGAATTTCTTCTATGACAAACTGAGAGAAATGACATAGAAATGATCCCATTTCCTACCGGGAAGATATATTTCACAACAATATGATAAACTAACAAACAATACAAAAGAATAAGAAAATTAGAGAAATAGAACTAAGTTCTGTATGAGGAACAAAAGAACATGTATGGGGAGTAAAGGAACAAGGATTATGAGTAAAGGAATGAGGAGGATAAAAGGAAATCATATGCATGGTAGGATGAGAAAAGGAACAATGACAACAAGAACATGAACAAGGTGATGGGAGTAAAAGAAAAAAATACTAAAAAATAATATATATGCTACATTAGAGAGATCAATTAATAATGTAATCTTATTTAGAATGATCCACATTTCCCTCCTTATAATAGTCATTTAGGAACACATCTTCCATTAGCTCAAATTCTTCTTGGTTCTTGTGGTTCTTTTTTTAATGAGGATTTGTCAAATCTTATTGAAAATTTTTTGATGAAAAGAAAAGACGAAACATGTGTCTAGGAAAACCGATGTGTATTTGGTTGTAATGCGGCACAAGAAACAACTTACACTTATGTTGAATGAGAGGCAAACACCCTTGATTCTATTTAAGCTTATCTTCATTTCCCATATGTTGATAGTGTGTCTATATGATTCAATTATATTGTCTAAGAACCATTCTCTTGGTATGAGAGTATATAGATTCTTTTGAGTAGTTTGATCATTCCATCATCATATAGGACTACATTCCAGTCTACCTTCATGTTCAATGAAAAATCACATACAATCTTCTCAACCTCTTGGATAGTGGGTGTCGTATATTTCATAGAAAGGGTTGGATAGTTTCTTATTGAGGATGATGTCCTTAGCTTCTTCAGTGAATTGATAACCATATCAACATATCAATAGTTGTATTTCTCCTCCTCTATAGTATCCATGCTATTATCCTCCTCCTCCTTCCTCTTCCCCTTCTCCTAGATCTCTTTCTCCCCCTCATTGATCCTCTTCTCCCCCTTTGTAGAATCCATGCTACTCTTCTTCTCGTCTTCCTGGATATCTTTATCCCCCTATTTGATCCTCTTCTCCTCCTTTGTATAAGGCATGTTAGTGTCCTCCTCCTCCCTCTTCTCCCCCTCATGGATCCCATCCCCCTCCTAGATCCTCTTTTCCTCAATAGAATTCATGTACTTTCCTCCTCCTCCTTCATCTTCTCCTCCTCCTCGATCCTTTTCCTCTCCTTGATCCTCTTCTTCTCCTTCACAGAATCCATGCTACTATCCTCCTCCTCCTCCTTGTTGCCCTTGTCCTCCACCTTGTTGTTCCTTTTCTCCTCCTATGGAGTAGAAATTTTACTGTCCTCCTCATTTTTTATTTTCTCCTCCTTGTCAATCATGTTCTCATCATCCTTGTGCCTTTTCTCCTCTTCCTCATTCATGTCTTCCTCCTTCTTTCTCTTTCTATTCTAACGCTTCTCCTCCTCTAGTAAAGCATTTTCCCTTCCATCCGACATAACCTTCCTCCTCTCTAGAGCCTCTTCTAAAGCCTTTTTCTTCTTCTCTATCTTAGCCTTCTTCATCTTTTTGCATAGTCCTTCATCTTTGTGCACAGTCACTTATGCGGTAGCATTCTATTTTTTCAAAAATGACATATATTCGCATTTGTTTTATATACATCAAGAAATATGGTCACCACTGAAACACATTTTAATGATAAATGTGTTCGACTTACAAACATAGTTGTTGTTTCCTCTTCCTTCCTCTTCTCATCCTTCTTTGTCCTTTTAGCCTCTATTTTCAATGTCTCCCTCATCCTCTTCTCTCTATCTCATATCAACATATCCTTCTTGTTGCCTTTTTTTACTGACATTGCACCACTTAATTGTGCTTCCTACACAATTTGAAGGATACCAGTCATACTTATGTCAAAGGGAACATCTTGAGGTGGGTTTACTTCAAATTCTTCCTAATTGTGGATGACTATTTTCAACATTTTCATCTTCTTCCTACTTGTTTTCACAGTTCGGACTGCCTCATCAATTGTAATGTCATCATCAACTAGGCTTTTACTGAGAACATCCTAGAGATATTTTTCAAATGAACCTTCTCCCTAACATTGTTGGATAAGTTCTTTGGGTTGATCTTTAAGATCCTTCTTCTTCTTAAAGAAATGAAGAGCAATCCAACTGAATACCTTTATTCCTGTAAAATATTGTTATCAACAACTATGAGAAGATAACACATACTATGGTTTCCAAAATGAATGACATGTATTTATTACCTCACAAATCATGTCCTCTAATGATTTACAACCAACACCATCTTCACTATCTTCAACATCTTCTATTTCAACAAGGAGAAAGATGTGTTCAATATCATCCTTATGATATTCAGGAGAAGCTTGTTTTCATCTAATGATTTCTTCAAGATTTGGTACAAAAGCCCACCAAGAGTATTTAGGTGACATATTTAATCATCACTTTCCGAAATCAAGATCTAAGTAATGTAAATAAAAGTACAAAACAAGTGTGATCTGGTGTTATTGTTGTGACACTCTTGTCTTAAAAAGTAGAAGATCAATTACTAAAATGTGATGTTGTATAGTCAAATGATCATTGCATACGGTTAGAAGGTGCATATCTCCATTTTCCTTCCAAAAAAATTGTTCTGTTTTGAATTCACTATATGACTCTTCAAAGATTTCAATACGTAAAAAACCTAGTTTAGATACCACATTCTAGTTAGCGAACTGAGATATTTGGGGTAGTAACTTGAATGGGATCCATAGTTGGCACAAGAACACATTTGATTACACATAAAATATACAGTCGGGTGATATACTCAGGATCACCTAACTTAAAAATCACATCTATAATATCGATGTGGAATAGCATGTTAGGATTTAGTCCCATCAATCCTTCTAGCCATTGACAAAATCGTAGAATTGGATCTCACTTCCCTTTTCTCATTTCGATCGAGATGGAATACATAGGTATGTTGTAAACTTGGTGTAAGTCTTGATCCATCATCTTCAATTTCAAACCATTGAGGGTAAGTTAATTCATATTCTCTGATCAAAGTTGGCACACAAGAAGTGGAAAACTTCCAGAGTGAGAGTCTTCAATTTCAACTTGAGGAGTCCAGAAAAACTTGTTGTATTTCAGATGCTTCTTCACTTCTTCATGTTTGGCCATCATATTCATTCTGTTGTTCATTCAATAATAAAGTTGGTCCTTGTCATGTGTTGGAATGAATTTTCCATCTAAAATAGAAAAGAAAACATAGACGATTGAGAAGATTTTTTTGGAAGAATTGCAAATGGTGACTTACTACAACCAAAAACCCTATTTTAAGAGTTTGATAATTCCATAGAAATTTTTTTCTTAGACAAGGTGAGAAAATATCCATAAGACAAGTTCCTTCTTGGAGAAGGTGATAAAAGATCAAGTAGAATGATACTAGTTTACATAGGGTGCTAGAAAGGAATAGATTACTGAGTGGTGCAAATTAGTTTATTGTAGTCGGTAGGTCAGTTCGTGATATGTATTTTTATATAACGGTTAACAAATAATTGCTCGATTGGAGGAACTGATAGAAAAAAAATATGGTATACACCCTTATTTTTAGTTACTTAAAAATGATCGAGTATAAGTAATCAACATAGACATGTATGATCCTCCAAATTAATTTTTAAAATTAGTATTTTTGGGCACATACACGTAAATTGCATGATTGTATTTTAAAACTGGCTTTAATAGAAATATTTTCCTATTATGTTTATCCTTGTTTCTTTTCTCATGCTTATTGTTCATTTTTTCTTTTCTCCCCCTTTATTATTATGTTCTCCACCTCCTTCTTCCTATTCTCCCCCTCCATGTTCATTTTCTCGTGCTCCTTAATAAATTTTTTCCTTCCTCTAATTCCTTGATCTTGTTTTCCTCCTCCTTGTTCCTGTTCTCCAGATCCTTGTACCTTTGCTCATGCTCCTTATTGGGATATTCTTGTGATCCTTCTTCCTTTTTTCTTAATCCTTATTCTTTTTCTCATTCTGCTTATTCATCTTATCTTCCTACCCTTGCTTGACTTTGTTGTCCTCCTCCTTCCCTATCTCCTGATCCTTATTCCTTTTCTCTTGATCTTTTTTTCTTCATTTCTCCTCCTACTTGATCTTGTTCTCCCGATCCTTATTCGTTTCTCCTTCTCCTTACTCATTTCTTTCTTTCCACTCCTCCTTGAGCATGTTCTCCTCCACCTTCTTCCTTTTCCCCCGATCCTTGTTCCTTTTCTCGCGCCCTTATTCCATTTTTCCTTTCTCCCCTCTTATTCCTTTTCTTCCTCTCCTTGTTCCTTTTCTCTCCTTCCATGTTACTTTTCTCTCCCTCCTTGTTCCTTTTCTCCCATTCATTATTTGTTCCCTCTCTCCCTCGCCTTGATTCTATTATCCTCCTCTTTCTTACTTTTTCTCACCATGCTCCTTATTTTTGTCTTGTTGCTTATTAGTTTTTCTCCTTTGTCATGCTTGTTGTTCCTTACAAATAAAAAAATTGCCACACATACACATCAACAATTAAACTTAAACATATAAAAACTGGCCTAAATTACACATTGAGAAAGGCCAATAACATAATTGATTATACACCGGCATAGAAGTCATATAATTTCATTTGAAAAATTATCATAGTTATATATAGTATAATACATTAATAGTCCTTTTCTTGTTCTTTGATAGTATTATTTTTAAATAAATCAAAAAGTATATTTCTAAACAAAAAAATCAAAAAGTACATTTATACAACTACAAGTTATCTTTGTAGCCATCGTCATATGAATTTGGGAAACATATTGTGGATTATTCCATCAGATGAATTTATTTCACTCAATGTTGTCATTTTGATGTTTGAGGATAGTCTAGTTAAGACCCCATAGCTATATATGTCCCTCTGTTTGGAACAATTGAAATATCTCATTTCCATGTGCTCCAATCTGTAATCCCTTTGGTGATAGTGCGGAAGGACTTCAAATACTTCATCATCTCCTTGTAAATTGGGCTGTACGTAGTCTAATTTTCTTGTTCCTAATTCGCCAGACTGTTTACAAGATGAACTACTAGGTAGGTAAGTCAAAGTAAAAAATGACGAAATATTTATTATGGTAGATTAGAATCATGTACTACATGTCTAAATTAAAAAATTAAAGTATATGTGATAATAGACACCAAAGAGCAAAGAGTATGTGATAGATGGAGAAATGACTTACATAATCACAAAATATACGATTAAGGGATTGTTGATTTCTAAAGTAGTATAATTGGAATATGTCACAAATAATGTTAACTTCATGATCCTTGTCAAGTGTCTCAGAAGACCCTAAAAATATCATATTTCTACAATCAAAATAAGGAATCATAGACCCCAAACAGTTGGAGCTTACAAAACTAGAACTGGGGCAATGTAACTAGAATAAAATAGTGAAGGGAATTTGAAAATTGGATCACAGATAATGGATGCTATGGTATCATTATTGTTCAATTATGCAAAACAAGAGTATGAGGAGAAAAGGAACAAGGACAATGAGAACAAGAGAAAGGAGGGGCAGTAAAGGAAGGAGGTGAAGGAAAAAAGTTGTAGAAGAGAAGAAAAGGAAGAAGAGCCATGACAATAGGAACAAGGAGAAGAAAGTAAGGAACAATGAGGGGGAGTAAAGGAAGAAGGAGAAATGGAATGTGGAGGAGGAGAAAAGGAACAACAACAATGACAATAGGAACAAGGAGAGAGACAAAAGGAACAAGGAGGGGAAGTAAAGGGGGGAGGAGAACATGAACATGAACAATGATAACAGGACCAACAAAGGTGAGACAAGGAACAAGGAGGAGTAAAGGAAGAAGGAAGAGGAGAAAAGGAACAAAGTTTACGTAGGGGAAGAAAATGAACAAATTTTTTGGAGAAAAAGAAGAAGGACGATGAGAATAGGAGCAAGGAGGGGGGAAAGGAAGAAGGACGGTGAGAACATGAACAAGGAGGGGGTGCAATTGAACAAGGAGGGGAAAAGAATGATGAGAAAAGGAACAAGAATAAGGAGAAAAGTAATAAGGACAATGAGAATAGGAATAAGGAAGAGGAGAAAAAGAACAAGGAAGGGAATAATAGTAACAAGGAGGGGTAGAAAAGAAACAAGGAGGTGGAAAAAAGGAATATGGAAGGGGAGTAAATGAAAATGAATATTGTACATGAATATAGGAACATCATACACATAAATAATGGATCACAATTGCACCAACAGTGGAATGGGGCTGACTGAAAACTAGAACAAAATGATAATTGCAAGGGTTGGTACACATAGAAGCGTCAAAAGATATAATACCGTCCTCCTTCTATCCATTCACTTGATATTACTTCCTATTCATTGCATGAACATGTGTGTCAATGATGTCGTTGGTGATGCATCACCCTTCAATGAAAGTATACATATCTTCCACCATTAAAGACATAATACAATCCTCCTTCTAATAGAAGACATAATTACTACAAAAAAGGTATAAATATGTATACTAATTGATTTGTCAGAATAAAAGTAAGTTGAGACCAAAGATGCACAGCCTAAACTCTATAATTTTGTTGTTCCATATCTAGTACAACATCTCAATATGAATGGGCTTAATAGTAGACATCTAGATATGCATGGGTTAAGATGAACAACCCTTAAAATACTGCTTCTAGACCGAACCATTGGAATTCTAGTGATAGGGTTCAGTTGGAATTGGTGCAGCCCGCACGTTGATTTTTGTTAGCTCAACATTTTGCTAAGTTCCTAATCCTCTTTATTGGAGGCCATGAAAGACAATTTTTTCCAAGGGCACATGTTGCAGCCCTAGGTATTCATCTAGAACATAGCTTTACCATGATCTCCCTCCTCATCATTGGAGACCATGATGGAGTGCTTTCACTCTCGCATGTTGCTGACCTCAGGTGCATGCCGACACGTCATTTCAAGACACTTCTTGACATCATGAATGGAGACATTAAAAAATACCTTACTTTCCTTTAAACTCATAAGGGGGCCTTGAGAAATCTCTCTACATCTCACTAGGCTCCTCACTGTCACTTGAAAGAAATATGAAATGTGAGCTTTTTCCTTCAAACATGGTCATGGTGGATGTTATTGTTATTTCTGATGTTGCTTCTCATTAGGTCATAATTGACATTGTTGTTGCTATGGATGATGGTTCCCGTTAGGACCCTATTAATCTAAATAAAATGAGAGAATGGTAGTGCAACTGCATCAATTGTCATCTTTTGACAACCAGAGGAGGATAATCATTCCCTCTTCTAGTCAAGCACCAACAATTGAGTTGAGTGTGACTTCATAGGTAGTTGAAGTGATGTCACAATATGGACACGGTAGTTGAAGGAGTGGCCAATGACTAACTTACCCCCATGAAAGTCAGACGGCTATGGGTGTGAGGAGGTGAGCCAAATTCTCTGATTCCAATCAGGAGGCCAAAACCAAGTTTAGGACATCCTAGCAAAAATGAGTGTCAACACCGAGTATGGGTGGCTTGATGAAGGTTTGGATAAGACAGGTTAATTTGCCTTTTTATTGCCAAAGCAACCTAGCATGGCTTGAGGCGACTTCTCTGATCTGGTAGATGAAAGTGAGTTGATTCTCCTTTGCACCCCACTATGAAAGGAAACTTCCAATAGTAACTTAGGCTAGCCTAATATGATTCCACTGAATGCAACAACCTCCTTTCTCATGCTCAAAGCGGTTGTTTTGGTCCTTAGTGATGATGTGATGTGGGCACATTATTTCTTGAGGTAGGCATGCTAGTTGTAGTGGGTCTTCACTCTCTTAAAGAAGGTTTATGTGAAGGAATAATGTTTAGGGGCTTGAAAATCCCCGAGTCTTGAGAAGTTGGGCTTTTATCTCGCCACTTCAATCTCTAGACTCCCTGCTTTGGTCGTATGACCTTGTTGCCTTGCATCTTTTGGTTTAAAAGTCCCAAACATTGTAGGAATTATCATAGAGATGGTAAACCTTCCAATCATTAGGGTAAAGATGAAAGTGTAGCTATAACATATAGTAGATTGATGCCACATCTTCAAATGAAATAAGGGTTAATCAAGAAAAGAACATTCGCAAAGTTAGATTTTATCAATACCTCCTCAAATAATCAACATATAGACATTGATGTTCAGTTAATGCTAAAAAAATAGTATGATGTTCAGTTTTCCATATTACAGAACCACTCCACCTTGACATGGTTCCAAGTTTTGTTCGCAAACTAACAACTAACAATCAATGAGAGTAGGAATTAAATGGCACACCAGGAAAAAAACTTTTTGTTTGGCTTGCCCTAACCTTGCCGTTCCATAGAAGATATAGCACAACTAGGTAAATTTGACCTGGTAGTCTGAGTCCATACCATAAAAAAGGGGATATACCATGGGCATGTGGTCTCATTTCTAATTTGGGAAATCCCATATGTGGAGAACCCTCAAAACACAATGCTATGATCGTTGTGAATTCACTTGTGCTGATAGGAACTTGTCAAATGAATAATGGAAGCTTCTAATATCATGGGAGAAGTTCTCAATCAATAGGATGAATAAACCCTATCAACTATGAAAATAGGAATACGTCCTCAAATTAATTCCTCTCTAAAAGGTCCAATTAATTTAGGATGCTAAAGGACAAACAATCTTCCCAACCCCTCCCAATATGGAATTAGTAAAATAAAGATAATTTTGAGTCCATAAATAAGTGTTGAACTCATTGAAAATATGGCAATCACTAAGCATAAAAAAATTTAGAATGTTAGACGAAGATCCCTTCAATCAATCTTTAGGAAACTAGTAAAAATAAATTATGAGTGAAAAGTTATACCTCAACAACTGCATGACATTGAAGTGGTAGTAGTTTAAGAAAAAGGGTCTCAAGATTCTAAGAAAGATTCAGTCAATAGCTTCTCACCATGGATCTGATTTTCTCTTGCAGGTTAATTGCATAAATCATTAAAGCGATTATCATTTCCTAGTACAATGGAAGTACAATCTCAATTTTCACGAAGTGTTATTTGGGATAGGCCATAACCCCCACACCATTGTCCTTGACAAATAGATAATTATTGAAAGGTTCCTCCTATGGGATTCCTATTTGGGACCAACTTGACCAATCATCAAGATACATCATATACGAATGACAAATCAAATGTACATATAAACTAGTTTTACAACAACTTAAAAATCTGAAATCGGACGGTTGGTGAGCATCATAAAGCAAAAAATGAATGAATAAAAGAATAAAAACTTGCAATTTCATATTCAACCTGAAGAACACAATAATCAAAATAGGGTACCAAAATCCAAAAAATAACTTAATTCTTTAAAACCATTGAAGTAAATGTTCAAATGAAATGGATATACCTTCCTGAAGTTAACTGGATTAGAAAAGGCATGAAAGAATACTAGAAGAATGGCCTTTCTAACACTACAAAGGCATACTCACTAGAGATTCTTGTGTAGTTTCCAAGTATCGATTCATGTGTTCTATAATGCTACTTATTCTGCAAAATGATGTAGTTTCCAACTATGGATTCATGTGTTCTATAGTGCTACTTATTATGCAAAATGATGCTCTCCATAGGCAAGGATATGATGGAGCATGGTCACCTCCAAACTCAAGCTCAGAAAAGCGATACTCGTATATAGTAGTACATATGAGGAGAAACAAAAGGGGGTCTTATTCTCCTCTTCCTTTCATTGAAAATTTTTGCAAATCTTTTCTTTCATTTTCATGAAAATTAATAGAAACCTTCTCAAAATTCTCAAAAGTACCAGAAAACATTTGAGAAAATGCTTGAAAGAATACAATAATTTGTAGTACTTACTTCGACCATCAAAATTAGAGATTTTGACACTCAAATCTATTATAACATTCATTAACAAATCATGTTGTATTAAATGACCAAAAATTATTTATAATTGCGATCTCCCTTGAGTAAATATTTCTTTTGGATCTTAAAAACTAGACTGTGGACCAAATCTCCTTTGTAGTAATTAATAAAATTGTGATAACCAGGATCGATGCAATGATCGTTCATATTTTTACATGCTAAGCATAACAAAGTTGACTTTGAGTCATTCTAGTGATTCTTAATTGATTCAAAAACCTATATCTAAGTAGATATCGACAATTCAGTCCCTATCCCAAGCAAGAATGTCATGCTTAATTTCCTTGAATTGACAAGCCATGTGATGAACAAGATGTTACAAGAAACATCCACATAAAATCTATATCCTGAATAATCATTATACATGAAAAATCTCAAAAAAAAAAACTCTACCAAAAGTAGGCAAGATATTCCAAAAACACTATCTTGAATAGGCTCCTTCACAAATTGAACAACAACTTCCATTTGGATCCTGGACCATTTTTTCCATCTATTTTCATATTATTTAGGTCTTGGTCCATGACCTTACTAGTCCATTATACCATCAAATTTCATTTAGGTCTAAGAACATGACCTTAAAGTGGGATTTTCTAACCACCATTCATAAAGATCTTCATGTACTATCCCAAATAGGAACACATCTAGACAAAGCATCATGCATATTGAATAAGAACATCTCAAAACACATTAAAAATGGATTATCCTTGTCCTAAATAGGCATATTGTTGTAAATATCTACATTTTGAATCCTTAACATGAACAATCATCCCATATGTTGGGCTCATGAATGTGGCCTAAAAACTGACCACCCCATGGGTCTTTAACCCCACCCTCTTTTAGTTATCATCTAGATCATCAAGATGTTAATTTGGTTATGTCTTGTTCATCAAAATGTTAAACTAGTTCTTATATAGATCATCAAGTTGTTAGACTTAATTCTTCTCATCAATTCACAAAACCTTTTCAACACTCCTCCTAATTTATAGGTCTTTAAATTCACCTTATTCACCACTAGATCAAATCACATTGTTTTAAGGAGATAACAGTACCCTTGCTGATAAATCTTTCTACAACATCAATACATATGTTATGATATTTTCCGTTGACTGGTCTCACCCTTGACCCTTTATGAGAAAAAAAATATGGGCCAAAATTGGGTGAAACATATGGTTCTATGTCATATCTCCATCCTTGTCTTGCAAGCTGTGGACAACATATTACTAGTCTCTCAATTAACAACCACGATGAAATGTACAACTCAAACAAAATTAAATTATTATCCTATTTCAATACATTTCCCATATAATAACCAATTTAGTCCTTCCCTTTAACATTTTTCTATCTGTGTGGGGCTCACAAATAAAGGACAAGGGTTCAAAAATAAAGGACAATAACCTCCTCAACTTGAAATACCAGATTGCATCTTTTCATCCTAAATGCATCCAACTCATCACTACATACAAAATATATAACCTCCAAATTTTTTGTGTGTGATAATTCTCTTAAGAGACGTCTCACTAAGATCAATTCACCACCGAGGACATCAATGTTCTGCAGTCGTTTCTCACTTCTACTTCTAACTCTACCCTAGACTTGGGGTGACTTATATTTTGTTGGTAAAGATTAGCACTTTTTCATTCATCATTGTCACACCACTCACTTTGATGAAAAAATACTGTGTATGGGGTTTCAAAGGATTTGGTAATATCACTTGTATAAGATTTTTAAATGTGTACAATCATTTGAATAAAGTCATGGTTCATGTTCATGTGCTCACATGTGTATTTTAGAAAATAATATACATAACGTGAGCTATCTTGTCTTGTGCTCTTTGTGGCATGTACTATATTAGAATGTTGTGCTAAAATTCGCAAACGAAAATTTGAAGGGAACTTCCCAAACATGAAAGCCCCATAGTAAAATAAGAATTTTTTTATTGTCGTCGCATCTACTCATGGAATTGACTTGCTGTCCAATATGTGCCGTGTTTGTTCAAAACGCCGGGAACTCGATGTTCTTGGTGGAGCACTTGCTCCTGGGCAGTTTCGGGCAGTCGATGAGCTCGGTCGCGGTGTTGTCGACGCAGAAGTAGACCTGGTAAAGCTGTGCATTGCGGGACTCGTCGACGTTGCACTCGATCCCGGCCAGGACTCCGGTCCCTTGCTTGATGGCGCTGGTGATGCGGGCGGCGCTGTAGAACCCTCCGTCGGGCCTGATCCCGGCGCCTGTCAGGGCCTTGAGGAGCCCTACCTTCTGCTTGAATTCGAGTGCGGTCTTGAAGTATCCGTGCTGGTCGAAGAGGGACTCGGCGCATGTGCCGTGCTTTTCCCACTCGTGCTCCCAGAACCTGAGCCCGTCGTTCGTCGGGCATGATAGGGTCGGCCACTGCTCCTCCATGGTGCGGCGGAGGTCGCTGATCTGTACAGAGAGCATAATAAGTTGAGGATCGGTAAATACGGCAGGAAGAAAGGAGGAGAAAAGAAGAGCGCACTGGATGACACTACGTACCTGAGATGCGTCGAACTGGCTGTCCGGGTCGCAGTTGGAGGGCCAGGAGCCGTCGTTGTTGTTGGGCCAGAGGCCGTGGATGCCGAAGTCAGCCGCGGGCTTCCCCGACGTGGGGTAACAACAGCTTTGTCGTGTATCACAGTAGGAACCGGGCCACTACAGCAACAGAGAAAGAGAAAACACGCATTACGAACTAAAATAACCAATGAACGGAAACCACTAACGTCCAAGAGGCTACAATAGCAGGGAAAAACAAGTTACCTGCAGAACAAAGTAGAAGAAGTCGAAGTCCTGGGCATCAGCCGGCATAGGGGCGGAGGCACAGATCAGGAGGACAACCAAGGCGGCGGCTGCAGCGGCGGTTAGGCGGAGGACACCCATCGTTCGACTTCTTTGTCTGCTCCGGCGTCTGTTTGTTGAGCAAAGCGATTTCTTTTCTGTACTTACCGGATGGGGACGGCCAGGGGCCCAGGGCTATAAATCAGACGTAGATGAGACAAGTAGCGGCGTCCACGACTCTCCGCCTTCTCTCATAATCCTATGCGATTAATTATCGTACCCTCAGTTTACTTTCCACGGATATTGCGTGAACGGGGGCGAATTGGGAAACCGAAACGGTATCTAGGAAATAAGTTATGGCATATTCCACGTCGGTGTAGTAAATTTAACAAATTGCACAACTAGGTAGGGGAGGATGATGTGGGATGCAGGCACCAACTGGATCTGTATATTCTGTAAGACAAGCGCACATGGAGACGACGGGAAGATGAGCCAATCACAATGGAGTGTATAATAAACCAATCCCAAATCGTGAGCTGTCTCTGAACTGTTGGTATGTATACACATACGTCTCCATATCGTGATAGAGAAACGATAGCCAAATAATGACAAACAGAGATCCACTCCGTATTTTGGTTATAAAGATGAGATAAATAAATAAGGGATGGAGTTATGGGAAGAGATGACAAGTTTCAAAAGAAAACAAGAGTTGGGACAGACACAGTCAATCATTCACAGACAGCTTGTGTGCATCTTTGACAACTTTTTTTTGGAAGACTTCTATTAGTCAATTTTGCCAAAATGAAACGGGTTCTTTTTTAATACCTAAAATGGAAGTATAGTCGAGTTCTATTAGGAGTGATCCTTTGAGTCACTTTCTTTGCTTCCGTTGCATCCACTTTTTCATAAGACTAGAAACAACTATAACCTTCTTCTTCATAATTGATATCTTAATGATGGAACTGTTATTGGGGGCACATAGGAATTGGCCAAGCGCCTGAGATCATTTAGAGTACTGGTTCAAGTTTTGGTCTAGAGTTGAATATCTATATAATTGCACTTTATTGGACTACATGTAATGTAGGAAGCTTCATATTGGATTGTTTCCAGCGGATATTAGGATGATTTGTTGGGAGTGAGCCTACTTGGAGGAGTTGATAGTAGGGATAGAGACTTTATTAAAGGGCTAGCAATGAGGAGAGTTGCAAAGGTAGTTGAGTTGATGCATCTTCTTATACGGCTGCATGATACATAGAGTGAGCTTCTCTTGTCCTGATCATGCATGGGTATTGCCAAGTTGTTGCTCTTCCTAAGGACATGCCAACCTATACATATGAAGGAGGCGGCTATCTATTTTGAAAAAGGTTTACATAGGTCAATAGAGGGCATTGTGGTTTGTGGAGGCACTTTCTTTGGGGCCTTTAATGGAAGATGTCTTTTTTACCCATTTGACTTGGCGGTTTAGAGTTGTACTTGGCTTTTGATGCTTACTAACATGCTTTTGTGGCTTCTAAGGTTCAATCTTGGTTGCTTCAAGATCATACTTTGCAAAGCAACCATATTTAAGATATGGACTGTGATTTGATAGTGCTTTGGATTGTCTTCATATGATGATTCTAACTTTCGACCTTATATTGTTGTTAACAAGGACACCATCCCTCCTAAAGCCCAACATGCTTTGACGAGTTCCCTTTTTAGCAAAATAATTGAGGAAATGGAAGTTAAACTTGATGATTCTTAGACAGAAGTAGTGTTTGGATGTCTACAAGCTGATCAGTCACTATTTTATTCTTGCATTGATATTGATGTGTTAGGCATAAACATGTATCATTGGTGTATCATAGTATCCTCAAATATCTTCTTATTGTTCCTTTATATTCAGTTGATGAGGTATTCCTAATTTGTTGTAAGGTGTGCTTGGATGCTTTTGGAGAGATACTATTTAGTGCAGGGAGCTCCCTAGTTTCAAGTACATGCATAATCTTATTAGGAATGTTCTATATGATGTACCCAGACACACGAGTATCACTACAAAGTATAATCACATTGGACCGATGTTTGGGAAAACACGTGTATTGTTTCATGATGTTCAATTTTAGTCTAGAATACTTTTTAAACTAAAGTATAATCACATTGGACCGGTGTTTGGTCATGTTCATTATCAGTCTGCTTGAAGTATCTTAGCAAGAATATCATCATCCTTGTAGGAAAATATGGCATCATATATGATAGTGGAAATAAAAAATGTACTTTCATATTCTCCTTAAATAGCAAGCCGTGTCAACAACTATGAATTGAGAAGGAAAGGTTGCAAGACATATATGTGGTCCAGGAGAAAGTTTAGTGACTATCCTTGCTACAACATGCTTCTTTCTCAAGTTGCACCTGGGAGGCTTTTGACGGAAACCTACTGATTGATCACCACGGATGGAGGTTGACGACGTCCTCCTTAGTAGATGGCAAAGGCCTCCTTGTCTTTATGTAGTCCACACAAACCACCAGGAACTCCTATCGTTCTTTTGGAACATACTAGAAGGAGTTGTCTCTTCTAGTCAACATTCTAGAGCCGACTTGCTCTCCCTTGTTGTCTCTCTCTTTAACGGGTAATACTTTCTTAGGTTCTCATGTTACCACAATTGTGAGAATATAAAAATTTTAAGAGCTTATTTTTGGGTTTTCTTAAAGCCCCGTGTACCCCTCTATTTATAGGAGGGTCAGGATTAGGGTTTCCTGATCAACCGGGAGTCAAAGAGATGGATTCTTATGATTTTTTTGGGAGTTTTGAACCATGAAATAGTCAGTTCATAGTTGAACCAATTATTTCACATGTGGAATGATCGGATCAACACTTGATCCAATCGGTTCACTTACTTTCTTATTTTCAATCACATTGGCTTTTAATATTTGACTAATGCACAACATGACGTCGACATCAATCCTTGATCTAATTGTATTGATCATTGAACCGAATAGTTCATAACCTGAACCAGTTGGTTCACTTCTGAATCGGTCATTTGTGATTTCTAATTCAACTAATGTTGTTCAAATTGACCTTACACTTGAATTGATTGATTCAACACTTGAACTGGTCTATTCATAGTCCTATTAGACAATTTTCAGCGATTTATGTTTAAATTGTATACCTAAATACTTAAATAATCAAGTTAAACTATATTCATGAGTAGACTTTTATTCCAGGTGCATCCTATGTGTGTGACCCTATAGATCCCAAGTTACATTGGCAACGAATGTCCATAATTGATTTATGGCATCACAAATAATGAGTGATATCTGTCATGACATCATTGCTACCCAAGTAATTAGAAAGTTGGAGAATAATTTCAACCTATAATTTGTTATTAGTGTTATAGTGATCGTATAGTTCCTTTGTCTATGATATCCAAATTGAACTCGAGGCATGAACTCATCATCCTCTTCAACGTTCAATGCATGTTCCTTGAACTCGAGAAGACTGTCTGAGTTATATTAAGCTCAATTTAATATATTGACTCACATGCGCATGGGCCATGTATTTCTCAATCTCTCTTATCAAGTGGCCAGGATATCAAACTCCTGTAGAGGGACAAATGCCATCAACGTCACTCACAATTATTCCCCATGTGCCACATTGTATTCGAGCATAACCTTTATGGTAACCCTTATTCAAGGTCACGTTGAATGGTGTTGAAATACATTGAATGACATGTGATGAATGTAGTGACTTCAGGTTTAAGAACCACAATCACCACTATCACTATGAGATTTGATTCTGACTACTATTTTATGGTCTCCATGTATCACTCTCAAGGTGTGTTTGTCTGGTACACTATTCTCTAATAAGTACCTATGTGCTTCATCTAATATCACATACCATCACTAATGAGATTTTGTCATCAACCAACACACATTCTAGTCATATGTGTTACTTTTGTGTATTTTTGTTCCACAATAACATCTTACTAGGGACATAACAAGAATGTATGTACTCTTGTCATGCATATGATCTCATTGTTCATGTCCTCAACCTAAAGACATATTTCATCGAGTAACATCATTCTCTAGACAGTTATTATGTTACATCATTATCTCATAACCAAATAAAATAGAATAAACTGCCATTCTATTATTATTATCAAACAAATTACATCACACCTCATTACAATCATCACATGATTGACTCTCTAGGCATACATACCAATAGACTCCCACTTACACTTAGATCCAATCACCCATGAAATTAATCCCAAGTTAAAAGACATGACCTTCATGGTTCTACTACGTAAGTGCTTTTGTCAAGGGGTCAACCACATTTCTTTCAGTTGGTACTCTAAAAACTTTCACTATCCCTCACTATATGATCTCTCGTATGAGATAGAATCATCATTGTATGTTGACACGTTTCAAATGTGTGTGTGAAATGTAAGTGCACATACCAATGTAATATAGACCTAAAGAGGCCTGGATATCGAACACGGGAAAAAAATGTACCCAGAAACTACTACTAACAATGACTCAATCAGCTAGGACGATATAAAAGAGTGATTTGGTTGAATTAATTACTAATTTTCAAGAATTAAAACTAGGATTACTGGTTTGTGATCACAAGTGGAATGAATTCCTTAGGATTATGGTTTCACCATGGCTCACATTATAATTAACATCATTTCATTAATATTAATCTCTCCTAACCCTAGATAAAGAGACTTGTAGAAAGAATTACCCACTCTCGTGACGTAATTCACCACCTATCCTAATATAAATCCCACTCTCATAGAAATTGTATTATTAGTTAGGTGCTTTACCAAAATCTCTGGGTTATTCACTTCACATTTGTAAGCCCTTCCTCAAGGTGCAATATAAAATGTGTAAATCTATGAATTTTCCAACCCTCTATCCCTCTATCAAAACAATTGATGGTATAAACAACTACCTATGATGATCAAGCACAGATAATTCATGATGTTCTCATGGATTTATGCCCAGAAATTAAGAGAAACATGAATATTAAATCATAATTGTCAGCTACAATACAAAACTTGGCTACTCCCAGATTCTAAGGAAAAAGAGGATTAGTCCTGCATGATTTCAGTTGCTCTACACATAAAAAAGGAAGACGAGAAGAAAACATCAAGAATAAGGAAAAACCCCTGGAGAAAGATGGTACAGATGGTTCCTCCAGAAGAACGTGATGATTTTCCGTCTTCCGACTGCAAATCAGGCCACCAATAGTGCATGAACCGCCCAAAATGTTTCTTTCTCTCTTCTCTACTCTCATGTGACGTTCAACTGAATGCAATGTGATAATTAGGTCTGGCTGAACCCCCCCCCCCAAGTCATAGATATGACTTAGGGCATCATTAATTGTCAAACGTCAGATTAACAATGATTTTTTATCTTGCCTGATCCCGCAAAGTCAGTACTACTGACCGAGTGTTGGTAGTATTGATGCCCTCGATAAGTTGTGGCCCCTCTGAGATTGTCAGTATTATTGAGTTGATGTCGGTAGTACCAAGATTTCTCAAGAATTTTTGAGTCCTCCATATAGGGTCGTCGATAGTACCGATTAATTTCTGAGTCCTCTCTGTAAGGTCGTCGATAGTACCGAATTATTTTGTCAATACTATTGAGTTCTTTTGAATTCACATGTTCCTTTATGAGCAAAGTGTTGATACCATTGACAGGTAGGTAAATAGTATTGAACTATGTAGTTTCGTATAAATTCACCTGAAATTCCAGATAAAACAAATATAAGATCCCACATAATAATGAATCTAACAAGAACATTAAAAATGCATCTATTTAATGCAACTAACACAAGATAATGATGATAAATTATGCACAAATCAATATGAAAATAAATAATAACTGTATAAAAACTATAATAAATAGCCTGTGAAGATGACAATTATTCAATGCATCAAACTCCCCTAAGCTTAAATATTGCTCGTCCTCGGGCAACACACCTTCAGATCTATTTGAGACAAGTTAGCAAAATGATACATGATATGAATTTCCATTCTCAACTTCCCCCACATGGCAGTCCTAACCCGACATTTACTAACAACTGAATAATCAACTACTCTCAAATGACCAAAAATATCTATAAAAGATGGCAATCCTTTGATCAGTGAAACACTATCAATAGAGTAGTTAATATCATAGGCAATTATAGAAATTCACTTTGTGCATCATGTGATTTTCTATCTACATTGATCTTTCCTAACTATCAACTACTCAGAAGCAGTTCTCGTTATAAGAATCAGTGGGTAGATCAATCACATATGTAGCCTACCAATAAGAGCAATGGACGGAATGAAATAGGTGGCTTATGAAGAATCACAAGTAACATCCGAATCATTTATGAAAAAATAAAACATGATGAACCTACTTCAATGAAGATTGTGAGAAATGCATGCATCCTAAAGCCTACTGTTATGGGTCAAATGATGCATGTATTGAAAATCTCATCAAATGGATGAGAGTGAAGTAAAGAAGAAAATGTATCATGCGAATGTTTCCATTTCTCTGTGATGCAAGATTCCAACCTGAATTTAGGGCATCTTTTCTCCCTATTTATTTCATAACATCAATTTTTTTTCATTAGCCTACTATTTAGCATGGTAGGAAGTTATCCTTGGGCTTCACTAACATATCTCATTCATTTCATTTCTTTTTTTTCTTTTGATTTTTTTTCTTGAGAGTATGGATGTGTATCCCCGCACTCTAATTTTAGAAGAAAATAATAACCACATGATGTAACATGAATGATGCAAAAGGTATGAAATCTACATGCAATTGTTATGCAACTAGACGATATACACACAAGTTGTTTACACATATTTTTTTAATTTTGTACCTAATGCATCAAAAGGAAAACTAACTATCATGTCACCTATTATGCCATGTAATGCTATCAAAAAGAAACAATTTATGTTTACTTGATCATTTCAAGGTGGTGAATCAAAATGGATGGAATCACATAATTAGGAGACAATGACTTTCTTGAACTATGATATGTCTCTCAACTGCTGACCTCTGTATAGGGTAACCTTAAAATTTCTCTCTAAAATTTCAATTTAAGGTCTCATTAACTGTTTGATCAATTCAGGCTAAAATCCCATCTTCATCAACATTACATGAATAATTAAGATTTCCATTCATATCAAGTGTCCAAAAGCTGACTAACCAATACACTTCCTCTATCCGGTGTCACTCAAGAAAATTTGCAATTAAGCCAATTTTTTTTAATTTTTTAATTTTTCATTGCACAGGCATGGAAGACATACTCTATGATGACAAAGCTAGAAATCATGTTTCTACTTCTCCACAGTTACACTAGATATATTATGGATCCTACAACTTGGAATAATAAAAACAACAACTAAAAAGCAAATAAAGGATAGAGTTGTTCACCCCCTAAGCTTGAACATGACTATGTCCTCATGGTCAAAATCGAAACCTAGAGGTGGATTGAGGGTACCAATTGCTATAAAAGGTGGTGGCGGTGGATGATTGGTGGCTATTTGGATCAAGTTATGTTAGCATACATCCCTCTTATTGGTGCCACCAACTTGTGTTTTAATGGTCCCAAGAGATGACATTCTCTATCCTTCTTTGAGCTTTAAGTGTCGGTACCACCGACATGGTGTCGATGGTATCAATGACCTTTTCCTATAGCTCTATTATTTTTTCTGAGAAACGTTCATAGTACCAAGTTGTGTATCAGTAGTATCGTCTTTCTATAGACTTTTACTTGATAAGGGGTCGGTAGTACTGACTTGGGTTTGCTAGTACTGACTTTGACTCTGCCTACACACCAAACAAGCACATCAAGGTGAAAGATCTAGAGGTGGGGTGAATAGAGCTTTTTGGAGTTTTTTTAAAACAATTTAAACACTTGAACAAGAAGTAGGAGGAAACAAGGAAGACATAAGGATGTAGAGTAGTTCCTACCTTAGAAATCTAAGGTAGTCAATCCACTACCTGATTATCTCCAACTGAAATTTTGAAAGCAACTTATTTTATTATCTCGCGAGGATGTTACATAAAATACAATTTCTTTCCTACACCCTTGAAGTATCCTTCACCTAAAGTAGCATCAATCCTCCTAGAAGCATCCTTCTGAAGTAACTCCAAGACCCCCTTGAAGTAGCCTACACCTGAAGTAGCTTCAATCCTTGAGGTAGCCTTCTAAAGTAACTCCAAGTCACCGAGAGCAACCTTCACCACCTTGAAGTAGCTCCATGAACCTCCTTTCAACAGCCTCCAACCTAGGAGTAGTCAAGGAGAACAAAATACAATACAAGGAACAAGATTGGAAGAAAGAAACAATGTTACCAATGAGTGCAACACTTTGATCCTATATCAAGCATATTGATCTCCTATCCACTATAGATGAATGTGGTAGTGTGGTGGCTAGGAGATGCTAGGCTATAGGACACTAATGTATAGCTCAAAGAAATAAATTGCAAGTGTGGCTTTGCTTGTTGCTCACTAAGAATGAATCTCAAGTGTAATTGTATGAACAAGTGATGCTTTGGGTGTCCTAAGGCCTCTCCTATTTATAGGAATAGGTTACAAGTGCTTAGGGGCGTTCTAGACACTTTCTAGGGTGTTCTTAGTGCTCAACTAGCCATTAGGTGTCCTTAAATTATATTGCAATGGCTAGTTGTTTAGTGTTGAAAAGTGCAGTCCAAAATGTGTCTTAGTCGAGAAGTTTGTCGACTGAGATGTTTTCGGTTGAGAAATTTGTCAATTGAGTGTTGGTTTGGAGTAAAAGTGTTCAACAGCTAGTGTGACTTTCCAACCACCAACTACTCTCAGTCTAATGGCTACGGAACCTATTTTTAGGTTTATCTCGGTCAAGAATGTTGTCGACCAAGGACTATTCTAGTGTTACTTGAGTAGGTCAACAATCAGTGTTCGTGAGTTAGACTGGGGTGATTCTCAGTCAAGGAGTTTGTCAACTGAGAGTGTCTCGGTCGAGAAGTTTTTCGATCGTGAATGCTCCTGTTTCAACGTGTTGAATCATCTACTAAGTGTGTGTATCAATGTGTAATTGTGATTCTATCTTAGGGGAGGATCTATCTAATCATTGTGAATGGATAGGGAAGATCTAACGCTTGATTTACATGATATCTATGTACTTGTACATTATACATTTGTACAAGTTTTTACATTGAGTACAATCATGAAAATAATAAGCAATCTAAGCATGTTGATTTTCCAATTTGTATAGATCTTCAACTATCCACTACCTTATTTGATTATCCCTAAAACACTCAAATAACAAGTTAGATCCACAAGAATAAAATGTTTGTCATCATCAAAACAAAGGGTATAATAATGTCTGATTTAGCAAACAATCTCCCCCTTTTTGAAGATGACAAACATTTCTAAAATATAAATCAAGGGAATTTAAAGGTGTGAGTTTCATACCTGAGATTTACCTTATGTAGATATTCTCTTGTTTATTCATGGAGTGTGTGCTAGTTATTCCCAAACAAGTAAGGAGCATAATATCCAACCCTTAGGGAATATAGAAACAATTTATGTAAATCTAAGAGATTATGAAACTCATTTATTTTGATTTTTATTATTTCTCCCCCTTTGTCATTTAAAAAAGATAGCCATATAATCAATTTGCTCCCCCTGAATGAGATACTCCCTCTTAATTTTATACTATAACAAGAATGTCAAATTTAGCAACAATTCAAAAATCATGAGTTATTTCTCAACCATTTGCAAGGGATGTTAAGCCCTAAAATTATATGAGAACCCTTTAGGCTCATGGATATATTTTATTAGTGTCTCAACCATTTACACGGGATGTTAAGCCCTGAAATGATATGAGATTCCTTTAAGCTCATAGTAGGATCGATAAATATATTTCTCAATGATTTACAAGGGATGTTAAGCCATAATCAGTGTAGTAATTCAATTAAGAGAAAGATATACTTTGGATTCAAGAATGTTGTAAGCTCCCAAATTTTTATAACCATGATTACTTTTAGGACACTAAGGTCATAACTAGCTTTGAAGTATAATGGAACAAATTTTATAACATGATGATCAAATATACCATGGTTGAGTGAATGATTTGATTTTGTTGTGTATGATCATTATTAGTTCTTCATTTTGCTCATATAGGAACTTGTGAATGTTGAATAATTCTAAGATAAAACCTTAAGATTAAGTTTTCCTATTAGAGCTAAATTTATGTGAGCAAGATTATCTTGTCATAATTTCTTAAAATGCTCAAACCTTAAATTTTCTCACAAAATGATGATGATTATATTTTAACCAAGTTCCTTGTATGATCACCTTTTTATTTTCAATTTTGATTATGTTAATGTTGAATAAAATCTCCTATGCCAATAGATTTGCCATTAGCACTTTTCTTGAATAAAACCAATCTTTTCCTCTTGTATGCTTGTTTGGCACAATTTAATCATGCAAAGTATAAAGTTTTGATGCCCACCATATATTCTTCCTTTTGATTAGGGTCATTCAAATATTTAAAGCAATGTAATATGTAAAGTTCGTTACATATTTGAGTCATTTAAGTTAATTGCAATTGAAGTATCTTGTTCTTATAAAACAATTCTGATGGAGTTTTTCTCAGTCAACAAAGTTCTCGACCGAGTGTGGTTCGGTCAAAGTATTTGTCAGCCGGATGTTTTTCAAGTCTTTGTAGGCTTAAGACAGTAACTTACTCGGTCAACTATTTTCTCGACTGAAATGTTCTCAATCGACAACTTTCTCGACCGATAATGTTATTGTTTCTCCAGTTAATGCAGGTTTGAGATAGAAACTACTTTGGTTGACAACCTTCTCGACCAAAGAGTGTCGCGGTCAAAGTTGTTGTCGACTGAGATTGTTTCTATTTTTGTTTTCAGTAATTATTTTCAAGTAAAACATAAGTTACTTCCAATACAATTTTATAGGAATATGCAAATTAAAGCTCAGTTTAGTTGAGATAAGACATTTTGAATATCAAAGTAAAGTTTTAGGTCAAATCTCAACTAATCATTTTCAAATATTCTAGGTTTGAAGCCTTGTAACCCAAACTAAATCAACATCCTTTTTCTTGTATGGGCATGAAAAAGAATAATGTCCAAGATGCAAGAAATAGTGACAACAAATGGATTCAATTTCATTTCTCCTTTGAGTTGAGCTGTTTTTGGGTACAAATATGGCCTTGGTCTTGGGTGCATGTGTTCTTCTAGATTTAGGATGAGATATTCCTTTTGGAACATATCCTAAACCTCTTCTTCCAATTTGGCTAGAAGAATTCTTTAGGAACTTATCAAGGGTATCTTTATTTTTCAAGCTACTTATATCTTTTTGTAACTTAGCAATTTCATCCATTCTCCTTTTAATGTCTAACTTTTCTTGATCTAGATTAGATAACAAAATATCTCTTTCTTTCAAAATAACATTATAATCTAAATGAGTTCACAATATAGGTTGAGTTTAAAGATCATTCAACTTTGCAAGCAATTCAACCTTTTCTTGAGAAAGAAAATTGTAGTTTGTCTCTAGAGTAAGCAACTTCACATTGCAATAATTAAAAGATGATTTCAAGGTAGAATGTTCAGAAATAATACTTTCATTTTTAGAAGTAAGATCATTTAATTGAGCATATAGTTCTTCATTAGATTTTGTAACTCTTTTTAGTTTCTTTTTACAATCAATATATTTATCATGTAATTCTTCAATGCTAGCAATTAACTCTTCTTTAGATAAATCAAATAAGCTTACCTCATTCTCTTCTTCATTTGTTGTAGCAATAAGGCACTCCACTTCTTCTTCTCCATATTCACTATCATCACTTGAGTCGTCCCATGCTGCTTTGTAGGATTTTTCCTTCTTCTTGTGAGAGGATTTCTTTCCCTTCTTGAGTTAGGGACAATCACTTTTTAGATGTCCCTTTGTGCCACATTCAAAGCACCTAGTGGAAGGGGAAGAAGAAACACTAGAAATTTTTTTAGTTTTAGATCTTCTATACTTCTTACCATTTACAATGAGAGTCTCTTCTTCATTGTATTCTTCACTTGTATCATGACTAATTTTGGTTGTTTCCTTAAATGCAATATCCTTCCTTTTCTCCTTTTTGTGTTCGGCCGCCAATCTTTCTTCTTCTTCAAGGGTGACCCCATGAGTCTCTAAGTTGCCAATGAGCTGCTCCATCCTCAATCTGGTGAGATCATTGGCTTCTTCAATGGCGGCCACTTTTGGTTTGTAATTTGGAGGCAAACACCTAAGAATTTTGGAAACTTGATCTTCTTCACTTCTGAATTTTCCTAATGCGCTCAAATCGTTAATGATAGTAGAGAATCTTGCATAAATTTCACTAATGGACTCATTTGGTTCCATATGAAATTGTTCGAAATTTTGTTTAAGCATACTAATCTTAGAATTTTTAACTTGTATAGTTCCTTCATATGTAATAGAAAGTCTACGCCATATATCATATGCAGTTTCACATGAAGAAATTCTATTGAATTCACTTACCAAAATGAAACAATATAAAATACTTACTACCTTGGCATTTAGTTGAGCTTGCTTTACCATATTGATATCCCATGTAGCATACTCAGTTTTTGAAATCTCATATAGGGTATACACTATCCTACAAATCTCCCAACTGATACCTTGAAAATAAAATTGCATCCTTCTCTTCAATTGCTTCCATCGAATGGTGGTGGACGAGCTACGTAGGTTCCCTCTAGGTTCAATTTGTTGAGCATACCATCCCCCATGCTTCAACACCTGTTAAGGCTCCTTGAAGACCTGATCTGATACTAATTAAAATATCTAGAGGGGGTGAATAGAGCTTTTTGGAATTTTTAAAACAATTTAAACACTTGAACAAGAGGTAGGAGGAAACAAGGAATACACAAGGATGTAGAGTGGTTCCTACCTTAGAAATCTAAGGTAGTCAGTCCACTACCCAATTGTCTCCAACTGTGATTTTGAAAGAAACTTATTTTATTACCTCACGAGGATGTTACATAAAATACAATTGCTTTCCTACACCCTTGAAGTAGCCTTCAGCTGAAGTAGCCTCAATCCTCCTAGAAGCAGCCTTTTGAAGTAACTCCAAGACCCCCTTGAAGTAGCCTTCACCTGAAGTAGCTTTAATACTTGAGGTAGCCTTCTGAATTAACTCCAAGTCACTGAGAGCATCCTTCACCACCTTGAAGTAGCTCCACGAACCTCCTTTCAACAGCCTCCAACCTAGGAGTAGTCAAGGAGAACAAAATACAATACAAGGAACAAGATTGGAAGAAAGAAACAGTGTGACCAATGAGTACAGTGCTTTGATCCTATATCAAGCATATTGATCTCCTATCCACTATAGATGAACGTGGTAGTGTGGTGGCTCAAAGATGCTAGGCTATAAGATACTAATGTAGAGCTCAAAGAAACAAATTGCAAGTGTGGCTTTGCTTGTTGCTCACTAAGAATGAATATCAGGTGTAATTGTATGCACAAGTGATGCTTTGGGTGTCCTAAGGCCTCTCCTATTTATAGGAATAGGTTACAAGTGCTTAGGGATGTTCTAGACACTTTATAGGGTGTTTATAGTGCTCAACTAGCCATTAGGTGTCCTTAAATTATATTGCAACTGCTAGTTGTTTAGTGTTGAAAAGTGCAGTCCAAAACTTGTCTCGGTCGAGATGTTTGTTGACCGAGATGTTCTTAGTTGAGAAGTTTATCGACCGAGTATTGGTTTGGAGTAAAAGTGTTCAACAGCTAGTGTGACTTTCCAACTACCAACTACTCTCAGTCTAACAACTATGGAACCTACTCAAAGGTTTATCTCGGTCAAGAATGTTGTCGACCGAGGACTTTTCTAGTGTTACTTGAGTAGGTCAACAATCAGTGTTCGTGAGTTAGACTGGGGTGATTCTCGGTCAAGGATTTTGTCAACCAAGAGTGTCTCAGTCGAGAGGTTTGTCGACTGAGAATGTCCCTGTTTCAATGTGTTGAACCATCTACTAAGTTTGTGCATCAATGTGTAATTGTGATTCTATCTTAGGGGAGGATCTATCTAAGTGTTGTGAGTAGATATGGAAGATCTAACGCTTGATTTACATGATATTTATGTACTTGTACATTATACACTTGTATAAGTTTTTACATTGTGTATAATCATGAAAATAATAAGCAATCTAAGCATGTTGATTTTCCAATTTGTATAGATCTTCAACTATCCACTACCTTTTTTTTAATCCATGAAACACTGAAATAACAAGTTAGATCCACAAGAATAAAATGTTTGTCATCATCAAAATAAATGGCATAATAATGTCCAATTTAGCCAACACAAGGTACATTTTTACATCAAATAAAATCCAACACGAAAATTATGAAATGTAACAAAAAAAACCTAAAAAATAATAAATAATAGAAATAAAATTGGGTTGCCACCCATGAACACCCTTGTTTAATGTTCTAGGCTAGACAAGATGAGTTTTCTTCAGCCTAGGTTGTCATGGGATGGTTGTGAAGATTCATCTTAACGTATGAACTCCACTTTGTCATCATCTATCCTGAGTGTCAAGTAGACTCTACCAATGGCAGTGATCACATCGGTCGTAGCTTGGAATGACCTTCCTAACAACATCTCTGATCCTCATATCTCGTGCATATCATGACCACAAAATCAACATGAAAGATGAATTTGCTGACTTTGACTAAAACATCCTCACATATCCCATATGGCCTCACAATAGATCAGCCTGCCAATTAGATTATCATGGACTTCTTCATCGGTTTCTTTAATCCCAACTCTTGGAAGGTAGTAAGGGGTATGAGATTTATGCTTGCTTCAGAGTTGCACTGTGGTTGTTGAAAATGTTGATTTCCTATGGAGCATGGAATATAGAAAATCTTGGATCTTTTCTCTTCCTTGGTAATTATCCCTTGATCATAGCACTAACCACTTCATCAACATGCAAGATATCTTTATATTTTATCCATCTTTTCTTGTTGATTATATCCTTCAAAAATCTTCCATATGCTGGAATTTTCTCTATTGCCTCCACAAGCAGTATATTGATGCGGAGATTTAGGAAGATGTCTAGGAACTTCTTAAATTCCTTTCCTCTTTTCTCAACTTTAGACTATCTGAGGATGGAACACATGACTTCTTTGCATGCATGTGTGGAGGAATATATTGCACACTAGGGATCTCCTACCCTAAGCTTTCTTCAATGCCACCTTCTAGGATAGAACTTGGAATGTATCATGTGGGTGGAATGACTAGTGGATGCTCCTTCTGAGGTGTGGGTGCTTCCTTGTTAACCACGACAACTCCACTGTGGAGTAAAACCTTCACCTGCTCTTCTTGTAGAGGCAGTTTTTTAGGAATTAGAGACGATGACATAAAAATCATAGAACTTTGAAGTTCCTTGCCCTGCAAAGCTGGTGAAGATGCAACCTCCCTTTCACTTTTAACTGACCAAGTATTAACTAAGATGCATGTGTGAGCATACATCACTGATGTCTTGAATCCCCCTAGTTTTCCATATAGGTTGTGAGGAAATGGAACCTTAGGCACATACACCCAATCTAGCTCTGTAGTGTGTTGCTTTGGTGACTCCTCATTAAAATGTTCTGGCTCCTTGACAATAGAGACAAAGTTTACTTGGTGATGTTGATGAGCTGTCTCTGTATTTCTAGGAAATCCTTATTGAATTGGCATTGTTATGGAAGCCACCTCTGTTGCTAGTTGAGAAATTTGATTCTCTATGATGTAAGTATGAGATCTTTGATTTTGCAACTCCCTCTATGTCAGGCCAATGATCACCTCATTCTGATTGACCATCTTGCCTAGCATGTCTTCAATGCGGTCTATCTTACTGGGACCCCTGTCTTGTTATTTTGCACCACCTTAGTGTTGCTTTCCCTATTTTGCTTGAGACAACTCTTGTTCAAAGTTATTGGGATCCTTCCAAGAAAACTTATGATCATTCCTCCAAGAGTAGTCATTCCCCCTATAGTTCTGCTACCACATTAACATGGATTCTTCTTTATCGGGACCCACTTTTTTTTTTATCACCATAAATACCAACCATTAGAGATAATCCCAAAACCTAAACCTAGATTATGAAATAAAATAATGAATTCCTGAAAAAGACGATTAAACAATATACGAAAAACATAGATAAATTTTTCCTTTTTCTTTCTTCACAAACTCATAAACCAATGTCATATCAAGGACATCACATTTAGATATCACAAATCTTATTCAACTCCATTAAAACTAGAATCAAATCTTGTTCGCATATGCAGTTCAATTTACATGAGATACATGTCCATTAATAAACAAACTTAGTCTACGACCCATCTTGAGAAAAAGAGAGTACATGGACATTCTAATCTACCTAGATTATGCTATTTATATCTTCTTTGTCATGACCTCTTCGCTGAATAGCATTATACCTAAAAACATTTGAAATGACCTCATGAGACTTATATAGAGACCTAGTGAGTGGATACCTCCCACTCAAGCTAGGTACATGCATCAACATCAAATTAAGTTTAATAAACTTAACAGAAACATGCAGATACTAAAGAGCCTAGAAAATAGTTCTATCACAAGTCAAATCTAGCTTTCAATAGTAATTTAATCCAGAAGATAAGGTAATCACGTAAACCAATTATAACTTTGAAACATCTTTTAGAGAATGACTATGAACAAATTAATAGATACTTCAGTTCAGATTAAGAAGCCTACTGAATGAGTATTATGCCAAGTTCTAAGCATTTTGAATCAATACATAACAATAACATTATCTTTGTGACACTCCACCAGTCGGACTAAGAGCACATCCTCTAGTCCTAAAGCTAAAGTACACATAATACATATCCACCAAACAATACCATCAAATAGCAAGCAATCCAATGTATATTCAGAATGGATATAAATCCCAACATTTATAACTTGCCAACATGATAGATCATAATATGAAATAGAAAATGTCCACAGCAACATGATTACTTTCCCCAACAAGAAGCATAATAAACAATGAGAAATCATCAAGTAGTAGTACAAGGAATGTAACAACCATTCAAATCTTGCTCTACACGGCTTGTCATCTTTTATTCATTTACCCTAAAACTATTTAGCTTGTACCTCACCAAGTAGAAGTCGCCATGCCTGATTCTCATGTCAATGACTCACAGTCACTATCTTAGGGTTTAGCCAGCCACCCTAAGATATCAACAACAGACCTTGGCCACCTCAGGGTTGCCTAAAGAGGCTCACATCCTCATCTCAGGTACATGAGTAGGAACCAACAAAGGAGTACATCACATATGACAATATTTCACATATTTCATTTCATCAGAGTCTATTCCATATGGACATAGACTTTCACAGCAAGGATTTAGGGCCATAGACACTCTAGACGACTCACTCCTAAATCATGGTGGTCTAACCTTTAAGGTCTCGATCCACACTATAGAAATCCTTCTCATAATTCATTGATTACTATAAGGATATCTATTTTGTTTCCCCAGTGTGGTCCTTAGTGGAAACTCACGGTGTTCAGGGAACCTAACTAGATGTTCCATCATTTCACTTGTTATTAATCTCTTTTAATCATCTTAAAAGAATTCAAAACATCATATATCATATTTGTATATTTTAGCGTAACTAGAATAACATGAAACATATTAAGTTTATCAATAAGGACAATGATCAAAACAAGAAGCAGAATAAATTTGTATATTGCAACACATATGATTATTTCTATCTTCTACATCATCTCATAGCAATCATCAATAGTGGGCCTTTAGCCCGAGACATAATCTTATTGTCCATCATTTACCCCATTAGGGTTTTATCATCATCAGTGGTCTTTCAGCCCTAGACATATTCTCATTATGCAACATTTACCCTTATCAAGGTTTCTCAAATGTAAGGAGTGCATATTAAATTCAATTTCAACATATTTATTATCAATTCATTGTATATCACAATTCTTAACAAATATTAGCATAGGCATTAGAACTAGCAATAGTAAAAGCATATAGATATCATGTATCATTTGTAATATTCAGAATAGATTTATCATACAACATATGCTTGTCCCATCCAATCTCAATAGATGCAAATAAACTTAATACATATACATGCATAATAGACTGAGTTCTCATCTTCTTTTATTTCACATTATTCAAATGGGGTTACGAATCAACACATCTTAACTATCATTTGATGTTTGTACTATTAGTCCATTATCAGAGTACAAGTCACAATTCAAGAACACATTCTTGTAAATCAATTCAAATACTTGAACTTTATATTTTAGTTGAATTCAACTACAGTTATGTGCATCACTTAATCCCTCATTTGAGATTGTCATTCACTAGCATCATCAAACTCATCATTTTAGGGTAAGAATTACATTCTTAGAATCATCTACTAATTCCCATCTTTTCCCTTCATTTAATATTC
The DNA here is from genome assembly GCA_963693085.1 of Alisma plantago-aquatica. Taxonomy (NCBI): domain Eukaryota; kingdom Viridiplantae; phylum Streptophyta; class Magnoliopsida; order Alismatales; family Alismataceae; genus Alisma; species Alisma plantago-aquatica. The sequence goes on along the minus strand of OY856409.1, from coordinate 1,370,142,985 downwards.
AATAGTATCAACTTCTTTCATTTCATGTACATTACATTATTTAGACCAATCTTTCTTGATTCATGTTACATACAATGCTTCTCTTCTACTTAACATTTATCAAAATCCATTTCTTAGTATATCTCATTTAATTTGGGTTAAGCCACATGTAATTAAAATAAAAGATAAAATACTTCATCAATCAACTTCATTAGTTTCATCTTTAACTTGCATCACCAATAAGTACATCTTATTTATATTGTCTCTTATATTGAGATAAGTGTACCATGTCATTAACTACTAATGTCATTTCCATATTCAACAATGATCATTGTTTATTATACTAATCACTTTATCTAAAAAGAATGGTTTAGGTTACATCTTCTTACATCATAATCCTGGATCATCCTTCACAAATCACTGTTATGTAACTTGTATAAAAGGACCCACATTCATATGAGGGCTACTCATTATTCCATAAATTGTAATAAAACGTATGCATTAGGCTTAGATCATATTAGTAAGTCTCATTATCTTTAACCGAAGTATTAATACTTACATTCAACATTTCATCACATTTACAACATCATATACAAGTTCTAGCTTCATCACTCATACTCATCTTGATACTAAACATGTAGGGTTTTCAAGAAGTCATCCTTAGTCCAACACATCATAAGAGCCATATCAATAAGTAATTTCATAATGATGCATAGAGGTTCATTAGGGCTATTCACACACATGGAAAGCCTAGTTTCCATTTTCACATATTCCATTCATCAACCATAAGAATACATTGATTAATTGACTCATTTGATTCAGTTCCTCAACACAAACCCTAATCAGGATATGTGGTCACCTCATACTGATCCTTATATGTATATTATATTCAATTCGATTAACATTCAACCATTCACTTGTATAATACAATCTAGTACAATTCAACTATGGTTCTATACATGTCAATTGAATTCCAAGCATATCAGACATTGGGATGACTTTTGAGCATCTCAATATAATTAACATGAAATATCACATTCATATATTTAGGATTCTCCATGGATCTTCAATCAATATATCAAGAACTAATCAAGTTCCAATCAAAGAGAAATAATAAAAATCAGTAGAATTTTATCCCCTAATATATTTCCCAAATTAATATCCAATCACCTACATATACAAGCAAGGTTTCTAATTATTTTATCCGAATAGAATTAGGCTTTCAACATGAATACAAAGGTTAGGTGGGAGAAAAACACTCACCTTATGTGTCAAGCACCTTAAGAGATGGATTTTTCCCAACCGTTGTCAGATCAATTCCCATTCATTCTTTACAGAGGGGCCCATGATCCCAGTACAACGATCGTAGGTCAAACTCTAAATTTTTGGAAACCCAATCAAACTCTAGAAAATGAATCCAATTCTTTCTCCTCTCAACTTAGAAACCCTAGAAATGGGGATTAGAAGAGAAAGAATGAGAAAAGAGGGAGATTTAATGTTATTTTGAATCAAATTAGAGGAGGGACAGAATATTGACATGTGAGAGAAGATTCACCATGAAATGCTATGCCAAGAGCTAAACTTACTTGATTTCATCATATCTTGGATAGAGAAACCCTAGGTCAACATCTCCACCACTTTCTCTTCTCAAAACCCTAGCTCTCCTCTCTCTCTAGAATTTCATTTCTTTGACAGGAATGACAATTTATGAGAGCTCCTTGTGAGTTAGGTTAGTCATATAGATGAATTGAGGTGCTTAGAACAATTACAAACAAACCCTTCATTGTATTTTTATTTTTCTCAGACTGGTTGGTTGGCTGAGTTATAAACTCGATCGACACCACACTTTTTAAAACTCAAAAGTCATCCAAAAATTATGAAACTTTAACCTAATGTCTAAAATTTAGTTTATAAGCAACAACAAAACATTTATATCATGTTTTGTTACCAATAAATAAATAAAAATCAAATACTACCTTGCTATATTGCAGTCTACATCATGGTTGGTCGAGTTCGTCCTACACAGAACTCAAAAAACACTCCTCTCTATAGATATCAAACATCATCTAAAAATTATGCAAATTTAATAGTATGTCTATAATGGAGTTTCCCAACTAAAGTTAAAACTTGCAATTAATTGGATATACCAATAAAAATATAAAATTCAATTACCACACTGCTATATCAATCTGAAAACATGGTCAGTCAAAATTTGAAACTCAACTGACAAATAGGTCAGATCATTTTTAAAAAATTCTGATATTTTTCAATAGTGGTCACATTTAAGATATCCAAAGATATCCAAATTTCAATTAAATTAGAGTTACACATAAAATATTAAAAATCATTTAGTGAGACACTATACTAATCAAATTATGTATTCATATGTCATCAAAACCCTAATTTGGGCCGATTATGATTTCCAAATTTTAACCCTAATTATGTGAATCAAAGTATGATTAAACCTTCTCGTTATATTTAAAACATCAAAACTTAACTACTATCATTAATCAAGCTTTAAACAATGACCAACTTAGTTAAGCATACAATCATCCAAGTAAACCCTAATAGATGACTAATTTGAAAATGGGTCATTACAAATTCTCCCCTCCTTTTAGGATTTCACCCCAAAATCCAAGAACATATATGGAAGAATATCATATCTTCTAATCATTGACCTCTCTGGGCATAAAATTATAAATACTTTAATTGTATATTTCTTTCATACGACATTTTTTACATTAAATGGATATTTCATCCCTTGTCATTATCATATCTCTCATTGAGTATTACAAACACATACTTCACAATATTTGTAGTAATACATCATTTATCAAAATCTGATTCACATCACCTTTCAAATCCTTTTAAAATTTTGATTGTGTATATCATTGATTAATATTTTGACTCATTCACATATTATCATCTGTATTCATCAATATCCTTCATAAAGGAGATCATTTAGTATGTGTCATCTTAGTTCTTAGTTTTTTTTCTTAAAATTTATGATTTTATACTCAGATTCAAAATCATTATATATTATCTTCATAATCCATTAAGATTTCATCTTTTTATTTGAAATTTCATGCTTACCATAGGTTCCATATTGAATAATAAAATCCTTTTATTTTTCACCATTTTATCACCATTCTTTTTTATGCATCTTATTATACTACCAAACTACTTCATATGGATACTTGGTCAGGGCATCCAAAAGAAATACAGTTAATAGCTCTGTACTCACTACTACAGAAATAGCATTCAGTGTCGCTTTTCTGGGCGTCGGTTATTAAGGAAAACCGACGCCTAACATATAAGGCTTCGGTTGTTTAATAAAACCGACGTCTATATTCGAAGACCAGCCAGACACGGGTACCGCTTTGTATTAAGCGTCGGTTTTTTTATAAACAACCGACGCTTAAAGTCGCCCGCGAAATCCATTTTTCGATAAAAAAATAGTGTCATTTTCAGCGTCGGTTATACACCTAGAAAACCGACGCCTATTTGCGATGAAAATTTGCGCGGACAATGTCACTTTCAGCGTCGGTTATCCCTGTCTAACCGACGCTGAAGGTGGTTCCCGCCAAAAATTTCCATGAAAATATCGTCCAATTGGACGTCGGTTGTTTCAACCAACTGACGCTAAAGATGTTTAGGCGTCGGTTGTTGTAAACAACCGACGCTATTTGGGAACTTATAACCCCCCGTGATCGCCCGACTCTTCCCCTTTCTTCTGTTTCATTGCTACCCTATTGCGGCGATTTTCCCTATTGCGGCGATTTTCCCTATTGCGGCGACTTTCCGGCGCTTCTCTACTGCTACTGCTCTCCGGCGCTTCTCTCCGGCGCCCCATCTCCGGCGTCCTTCTTCTCCGGCGCCCTTCTTCTCCGCCGCCCCTGCTACTGCTGCTGTCCGCTCGTCGCCGCCGGTCGTTGCCCACCGCCCCTGCTCTCCTCTAGTCGTCGCCGCCAGTAGAAGCAGCTACGGTGCTGTCGTCGTCACCTCCGCCCCCGCCGGTAGAAGCAGCTTTACTCGTGCTGTCCTCGTGCAAGGTAACCCACAAACCTTCACCACCTTTTTTGTCCTCTGCCTTGCTTTTCTCTGCCGCCGCCAACCTAGAACTCACCCAGGCAGCGCCTAAGTAGGTGCCAGGGCACGCCTAGGGTCCCAAGCCCAGGTGCCCTGCCTAGATAGGCCTCTGGGCAGATGCTTGGGCGGCGCCAGGGCACGTCTAGGCTACATGTCTAGTGGATTTTTTTCTAAAAGTTATTTACTGATTGTGTTTATTTAATAATGTACTGATACATATGTGATATACCAATCTGATAGTCCATGATAGAACAAAACATAATGATGTTGACTGCAACTTTGTGTGTCATGCTATTCTTAATTAAGTGTATATTTACTTCATAATTGAATGTTTAAGTAAGTTATAGATATCTTGATGATGAACTGTACTGCACACATGTGACATGTTTGGAATGTAAATGATGAACTGTAATGCACACATGTTTAACTTATTTTATTGTTGAGTATATTGAGAATCCTAATCACCCTTCTTGCTTAATGATGAACTGTAATGCACACATGTGAATGCTTGGAATTTAAATGATGAACTTTTCCCTAAATTGCCAATCATACTTTTAAAGACATCAATAATCACCCTAATTTGAAGAACTAGGATTTTAGGTATAAGAATGACAACACATTATTTGTTGGCCTAGAAACCCGTCCAAGATTTACTCATTAGGAGTAAATCTTGGATAGTCCCCGGTTTGGGACTGTTCTTGAACACCTAATCTCACTTAGGATGTAAGTGTATAATGTGTATTGAGTTTTCGAGAAAATTTTGGTAGCATTTCCCCGTTTGTTCTCTAAGTACATATGTACTTAGAGAACAGCGGGGAAATGCTGCCGAAATTTTCTTGAAAACCCAATACACATTATACACTTACTAGTGAGATTAGGTGTTCAAGGATGGGATAGGTGGTACACATTTATTATATATAAGAATGACATCACATGTGTTTGTTGGCCTAGAATGTGAACAATCATTGTTTTTTATATTACTTGTACATTGATATAAATTAGAATGAACAATCACTAAATTATATACTGTTTGTATGGAGTCCGGCTTCATTGTAGATATCTATTATTGTGTTTGTTGGCCTAGAAACCCGTCCAAGATTTACTCATTAGGAGTAAATCTTGGATAGTCCCCGGTTTGGGACTGTTCTTGAACACCTAATCTCACTTAGGATGTAAGTGTATAATGTGTATTGAGTTTTCGAGAAAATTTTGGTAGCATTTCCCCGTTTGTTCTCTAAGTACATATGTACTTAGAGAACAGCGGGGAAATGCTGCCGAAATTTTCTTGAAAACCCAATACACATTATACACTTACTAGTGAGATTAGGTGTTCAAGGATGGGATAGGTGGTACACATTTATTATATATAAGAATGACATCACATGTGTTTGTTGGCCTAGAATGTGAACAATCATTGTTTTTTATATTACTTTTACATTGATATAAATTAGAATGAACAATCACTAAATTATATATTGTTTGTATGGAGTCCAGCTTCATTGTAGATATCTATTATTGTGTTTGTTGGCCTAGAAACCCGTCCAAGATTTACTCATTAGGAGTAAATCTTGGATAGTCCCCGGTTTGGGACTGTTCTTGAACACCTAATCTCACTTAGGATGTAAGTGTATAATGTGTATTGAGTTTTCGAGAAAATTTTGGTAGCATTTCCCCGTTTGTTCTCTAAGTACATATTTACTTAGAGAACAGCGGGGAAATGCTGCCGAAATTTTCTTGAAAACCCAATACACATTATACACTTACTAGTGAGATTAGGTGTTCAAGGATGGGATAGGTGGTACACATTTATTATATATAAGAATGACATCACATGTGTTTGTTGGCCTAGAATGTGAACAATCATTGTTTTTTATATTACTTGTACATTGATATAAATTAGAATGAACAATCACTAAATTATATATTGTTTGTATGGAGTCCGGCTTCATTGTAGATATCTATTATTGTGTTTGTTGGCCTAGAAACCCGTCCAAGATTTACTCATTAGGAGTAAATCTTGGACAGTCCCCAGTTTGGGACTGTTCTTGAACACCTAATCTCACTTAGGATGTAAGTGTATAATTTGTATTGAGTTTTCGAGAAAATTTTGGTAGCATTTCCCCATTTGTTCTCTAAGTACATATGTACTTAGAGAACAGCGGGGAAATGCTGCCGAAATTTTCTTGAAAACCCAATACACATTATACACTTACTAGTGAGATTAGGTGTTCAAGGATGGGATAGGTGGTACACATTTATTATATATAAGAATGACATCACATGTGTTTGTTGGCCTAGAATGTGAACAATCATTGTTTTTTATATTACTTGTACATTGAAGGATTGCTAATTGATAAAAGATCACAATTTTAGAGACATGTATGTTTATACAAATGCTAAATGTTTTCCTTATTCTAGTTGATACAAATGCTAAATGTTTTCCTTTTTAATGAAATTTTCAGATGGCTCACCATGATGAGAATGATGTCCATGATGAGCATGAAGTCCATGATGAGCATGATGTCCATGACGAGCATGGCGAGGATACCAACGTAAGTTCTAAAAACATATCCCGTATTTCTATAAAATTCATTATCTTCTAGTTATGTCATATATCCTGTATTTCTATATTGGCTTAATTTGGTGTGTTTATTTTTGTCAAATTTTAGGTTGATGATGCACAGCTACCCACTGAAGCAATTGAGCAACTTGATGCGCAACAACAAAAACTTAACAAGAAAAGGGGTATCACTCTGTTGAAAAAGTTACTTGCGCTGAGTGGCAGTGGATCCAAATTGGTTGTGGAGTTTGATAATGGAGGGAATGCAATTGGAGTGAACCGCAATAATTTTATAAACTATCCTGGGGTTGTCACTCGAAGCCATTGTGGTGTTAAGTATGATAATTGGCATAAAGTTCCTCAGGCGAAGAAAGACTTGATATGGAAAGATTTATGCGTGAGTTATTATTATTTGCAATTCTATTTTGTAGATTACAAATTCTATTATTTGCAATTATATTTTTGGTACTAGTTAATAACATTTCTATTTTACAGAATCTTGTTTGCATTGGATGAGATGTTGCATCGTAAAAGTGTGATGCAACGCGCTGGAAAGATGCTTAGGAATTACAGGACAAATCTGAACAGAGAATACATAAGACAGGGTGATAAGAAGAAGAAGTCAGCCCTTGAACAATGGAACTTCTTGGACAAAGAAGATTGGGACAATTTTGTTGCTTCAAGAAAATCTGAAGAATTCAAGGTATTAGGCATCACTCCCATTTTAATTAATATACAGTGTATTCACCTATTCAAGATTAACATTTAGTGTTACTAACCTAATTATAAATGTGCATACTAACTAGGCCCTCAGTGACGCACAAAAAGCAAGGCGTGCACTGAATGTACATGACCATACTATGGGTCCAAAAGGCTATGCAAGCGTTCGCCAAAGACTACAGGCAGAGTCTGTGGCTACTCAGGAGTCTGCGGCTACTCAGGAGTCTGCGGCCACACCCTTGCCTCGCCATGATATCTGGATAGCTGGCAGGAAAAACAAGAAGGGTGAAATAAAGAAGCCCGAAACTGCTGAGGCGGCTGCAAAAATGGTAAAATACAACTCTTAGAGCAATCATTTGAATATTGATTATTTGTGGTGTTAACTTACCAATTTTTGTTTATGGTGATTAGCGGGAGCTGCACGAGCAGAGGAAACAAGGCACGTTCATCCCTCAGGGCACAAGGGATGAATTGACAGTTGCTTTGGGTAACCCAGAGCATCCTGGACGTGTTAGAGGTGCCGGCGCTGGTGTGGGCATCAAAGCATTCTTTGGGCCATCCCAGCGCAAACCCAGAGCGGGACTTTCTCAAGAAGAGGTAACATATTCTATTTTTATAATGTTACTGCAAAAGGAAATTCATTAATAAAAAGCTAATATTTGTTTTATCCATGTATAGGAGAATAAGAGAGTCGAGGATATAGTTGCTAAGAAGCTCAACGATGTGGTTGCTGAGAAGGTCAAGGAAGAATTGCTGCGGTGGCAGGCATCTCAGGCTTGCAATCAGCCTATGCCGACCCACTCTTCTCCTGGTGCACAGACTGCAAGTAATCCTGGAGACCCATCGCCTAACACGTCTGCTGTAAGTATTGTTTATGACATTGTAGCTAGTCTTTTCAAGATGATATGTTTTCAAGATGATATGTATATATGTATAACATTCTTTACGTAAATTTGTAGGCATTGAAGCCATGCCGCTTAAGAATGGAAAACTATGTTGTTGCAGAGGCACAAGCTTACCAGTCCCTTCCTGGGGCAACGTTTCATGGGACTCCAATGCCGCAGGGCTACATTCGTGTGAGCCCGATACATGTATTACCCGATTGGAGGGAAGTTGAGTTGCCATATGCCCACCCAGATATTGATACACTTGGTGAGGCAGAAAGCGGGGTCATATTGTGGCCCAAAGCAGATGTCCTCTACACGACTGAAATTGTAAGATAAATTTACATTGATTTAGACTGTTAATGTGTATATATGATGTCAAGTGATCTGAAATTATATATACAGGTTAAAAAGAAGACACCAGGAGCACCTAGGCCTCCACCTCCAATTCCCGCATTACCAACTTGGGTTCCAACTGACCTACCATACCCGTTAGGTCCTGCTTGTAGGGGAATGGCATGTTGGCTACGGGCACATAATATACTTTTCCCTATAATTGTTTCTTTAGATGCAGATTATGCAGGTCAATCATACGACAGCTCTTTATTTATACAAGATATTATTGAGCTGTTTATGTATGATTGGTTGAATACATCAATGATAGAGACATGGATAAGGTGAGATCTTGTTTATACATCCATATACCTTGTGTAAGATCCGGTGATCTAGTTTCTTATATATTAATGCATACGTCTATATGTTTTGCAGCTACTTAATCGAAGATCATTGCAAACAATTTGCATATGATCATGTGGGATTTTTTATTCCATCATTGATTAGTATGGTAGCTAAAGACCCTGATAGTGTTCAACAATACTGTATAGATGCTTTTATAATTTTTGGTCATCAAATGAAGACGATAATAATAGCTCCATTCAATGTCAAGTAAGTTTGCTTTATTTATAATTTGGACTTAAGAAAATTCCATTATTATTTTGCATTTTGAGTTATTAATTGTTAACTTTTTACCTCTAGTGGTAGACATTGGGAGTTACTAGTTATTGTCCCCGGGACGTTCACTGTTTATTATCTAGATCCCGCAGGAAGTACATTAAACACTAAAATTGGACACGTAATGAGAATGGCATTATTCTGGTGAGAAATATTTCATTTTTTATATCCGTTAACATCTTTTATTACATTACTATTTACTTATGCAACTTAGTGTGTTATATTAACATGTAGGGGTTTAGATGCATTCAAAAATGCTGGAGGAAAGGTCCCAAGGAAAAAGAACCAGCCATTGTCTTGGGAGAACGTAAAAGTAAGTTCCCGACTCCCCGACTCCAATGTATATATTATTGATGTGAATTGTGCTTAGTTGTATTATTTTGTATGTTTCAATTTATAGTGCGCTACACAAGACAATGGCTGGGCATGCGCATACTATGTGATGCGATTTATGCAGATGATTATCAAACATGCCGCATTGGACATCGATACCATACATGAGGTATTATATATAGTCTCATTAGTTAGTATGAAATATATCAATCTTATTTTTATATTATTACTTATATATATACATCATTCTCTTTGCAGGTGTTTAAAACTGACCACACTATAGGCAAACGCTTAAAAAATGTACATGCTCCATATACGAGGGAAGCATTAGATGAAGTAAGAGAAGAATGGGCAATAGCTGTACAAACAGTGGCAACTGTAAGATATAATTGGGATGTTGATAGTGATGATGAATGATACTTTGTAAATGAATGTTTCTGAATGTTAAAACATGTATTTGAATGATTCTATATGTGTGAACGTGACAATTGAATTGATGTCTGAATGTATCTACTTGTGTGAATCTTTTTATGTTAATTTTGCAGGTTTGTGGCCTGTTTGTAGGCTGATATCAATGGATGTCGTAAACCTGCAGTTCAGAAAACTGAACTGCAGGTTCTCATCCTGCTGACCAGCCACAGCAGGCCTGCAAACAGATTTATAAAAAAAAAATAGATATAGGCGTCGGTTATTTACAGATAACCGTCAGCACAGACTTACAACGTCAGTTTTTTGTTGAACACCGAAGCCAAAAGTGTTCGCGCTACAGGAAATGGGAGTCATCTAGGACACTTTTCTGCGTTGGTCCTTTAGTATATAACCGACGCAGAAAGCGTCCTAGATGACGCCGTTTTCTGTGGCGCGAACCCTTTTGGAGTCGGTGTTTTATAATAAACCGACGCCTTTATGTTAAATAGGCGTCGGTTTTTTAACCGACGCTGAAGTGTCCAACCTTTTAGCGGCGCCCACATAGGCGTCGTTCAGAAACCGACGCCAAAGGGGGTTAAACAACCGACACTAAAAGGCACTTCTGTAGTAGTGACTAGCTTACTTTAGTGCCCAAATACTAAACCCAAAACCCTAAAACCTTTTCGTCCTAGATCATATTGTCCCTACAGACTCATCTAACATAGGCTCTGATACCACATTGTCAGGACCCACATTGTTGATCAACATACATGTTTTACCGTGTTCCTTTAAGATAAAACTAGGATCAAAATATCAATGGATAAGAGTTAGAGTGGATGACACAAGATACATGACCATGATGAGGTTAGGATTATGTCCTTTTGACTAACCAATGTACCAATAGAATTTATGAATAGGAGAACCAAAGTGTTCATGTCATGTCTTACAAGTTGTAGCAAGCTTTGAATGATGAAATCTCAATGTATTTCAGAGATGGTCATTAACATGGTTAAAATCTTTGCTAAACCTTAAGAATGTTGAAGTAACTGTACGTATGTGTGACAATTCTAACAAGAGTGAGTTGGGGGTTGACTAGGGTATCCTCTTGGAGTTATGATACCTCTGTTAAGTATGTTATGTAAATCATGATAAGATGAAGACAATGTGTTGCTCCACCCCTAATGAGGTCAATCAGAAAGTTATATTTGTTAACAGTTACATATAAGTGTATGATTCTTCAACCAAACAGATGGTTAGTCCATCATTGAGATGATTGGAGAATCGTCTAAAAACATATTCCTCATGGTTTTTGAAAATTAGGGGATTCCTACATGGTTGATTGAGTTGTTAATTACAACAACCATTAAAGGATCATAGAGATGAAACCTTGTAAAGTTACATATGATAAGAGATACATATTGTTCTATGTTTGATAAGAGTCAGCAAGTATGACTTTTGAGTAATGTGTTGATACAATAGATATAATTTTAGGATGATAGATAAAGTTTAAAGTTTAAAGTTACTATTAGATTTGTACTATAAGAACCCATTACACTAAATGAGATTACTCAAAACATAAAGCACAATCGATCACTAATTAATCACATACCCAAAAATATGGATAAATTAAAACTAATTTCAACGTCAGCACCTGCTTAGAAACATTTACATAAGAGCCCAACATCTTTCTTTTATGCATACTATACCAAGAATTTGATACAAATTGTACTACCACCTTAGCAACAACATATATACATAGGATAACAATATTTGTATATGCCACACAAACAAGTATTAATATGCTAACAAAAGTTTGATTCATTTGAAACACCATATAAAAACTTTTCTTGCCCGGACTTGAGAGTATACGAATGACTCTAGGACACACTAAAATTCTAATCAACTTTTTAAAGGATTCATTACTACAGCTTGACATGGGATTTTATCACACTAACAAACTCACTCGAGGTTGAAATCCCCAAGATTTTACCAAAACCAAGTGCAATAATACCATCCGCAAGTGGACGAGTCTTATCACAGTATAGTTAACGATCGAACCCAAAGGACAACATTTTTAAGAATCTTTATCAGTCTAGTCTAGTTCAAGTTAAGGCTAATATTTAAAATGGTTGGTTGATTTGAGGTTACTTAAACTAATTGCAAGAAAGTAAAAGTTGAATTAAAGTTGGGTTTAGATCAGTGATATGGAATCGCTGGGATGGTATCAGGTTTCACCACCGCTACACACGCAAACACATTCAATCACACACAATCTAGGCAAGATATATCAATCCAAATAGAGGTGCTGCAAAACCCCCCATACAGGCGTTAGGTTCGCGTAAGCATCACCTTAGGCATTAGATGTCTCGTCACCAACCATATCACTTACTTACAGCTCCGTAGATACAGAAATCCAACAAAGGTTGTGAGCCCCATACACAGGCGTTAGGCACACATAAGTGTCATCGGAGGCTAGATGGATCGTCCCCTCGCAGATCATACACTTACGACCTCAAAGAAATCCCATTCTATTTCTAGTTTGGGAGTCAACCGTATTAATCGATAAGAAAGCAGGTGATAGATCTACAAACTAGCATCGACGATAAACAAAGATGATACAAAATCCAACTAAGGTTGTGGTCCTCCCTCAGGGATGTTTAGACCACAGAAGTGTCACCGTAGGCTAGAGGTCTCATCTCCTAACGGATCATACACTTACAACCTCAAGGAATCTTATCAGAAGTTCTCTTCAAAGAGCCGAACCTTGTAAACCGCCATTCCGTCCCACATATAGAAGATTTCGCAATACAGGAAAGAACAAGATGAAATCAAGTAGATAATCAACTACAAACATACCAACTAACAATGATATGGAAAGCTATATACATTGCCATGGAGAGTTTAACAAAAGAACATGATTGCATGGGCAGCGGGGCTAGTCCCCGCATGCCAATGAAAAGGGACTACTCGCTCATAATGTGAGAAATAAGAAGAGTAAGAAAGAGAGAGGAATCCTCCATGAACTCAGTGCAGAAGGTAGTCATAGTTCGGTGAAGAAGATACGACCTTCTACATCATGTCAGAGCAGATATGGATGCGAACGGGAGATGCCAAGACAGACCAGACAGTCTCCCTCGCTCCGTCTTTCTTCTCTCCTCAGCCTCCTTGATTGCAACACGGGTAGTAGGTAGAATGAAACTGGCGTAGACTGGACTGGATTTGGATCAGACCTATGTACAGGCAGCCTGTCGGTGTCCTGGAACCGATGCCAAAATGAGGACCCTTGGGGTCCTATTTATAGGCACATGACTAGCCCTCATGCTTTTGGTGTGATTTTAGTCCAAACAGTTTGCTAAAAATCTATCTCATTCGGTTTTGGTATTGTGCTGCTTTTTCATTTGGTCTTCTCATTTCAAACGGTTTTCATATTTGATCTTGGCATTCAGTCTTCACTACAGGTATCCATTCGATCTTCACGTATAGCTCAAACAGTCTCAAAGACCGGAAGTCCATTCAGTCTTCACGTGCATTCGGTCTTCGCATGCATTCGGTCTTCGTGTGCATTCAGTCTTCACATGCATTCAGTCTTCACAGTTGCGTCAAACAGTCTTGAAATGGAATTGTCCATTCGGTCTTGAGACTGAATGGTTGAAACCAAATGGTGAGACCGTTTGGTCGAAACCAAATGGTGAGACTGTTTGGTCAAAAGTGAATGGTGGTCAAAACCTAATGGTGAGACTGTTTGGTCAAAACCGAATGGTGAGACCGTTTGGTCGAAACTGAATGGTGGTCGAAACCGAATGGTGAGACCATTTGGTCAAAACTGAATGATGAGACCATTTGGTTGAAACCAAGGGTGAATGAAGGTGGGCCCCGGCTAGTTGTTTAGCTTTATCAAGACCTGCATTAAATCAACATAAATTTGGTTCAAACCTCGATAATCGAATCAATTAAGTAATTTTGCACATTATGATGCATTTTGATATTTTAATGAGTGAAATAGTATATATAGAGTTGAAATGGTCCCAAAGTGATAATTTAATTTCATGATGAATATACATTCATCAAAATACCCCGAACTTAAACGTTGCTCATCCTCGAGTAACACAAAATCTGAAACAATTGCCAAATGAATACTTTCAATTTGTGTGATTGCTTCTTCTTCATATCACGATTGTTTTCTTCCTGCTCAGTATGACTCAGTATCTCAACCTCCTGAGACCACTAAACACATCTTACCTTATCTTCGTTCCTGAGTTCGCTTTCCAATATCACTTCCACCTCACTTTTTCCGACAACAAGCATGTCAAAGAGTTTTGTAAGAATCCAGAGACACCCGCAGAACAACAAGTATGCATTTGATCTGACACTGGTGTTTTTTAGGATAGGGTAGGCATTCATTGGGCCATTAGGTAGAAAATTGAGTGAATGGTGGTATGGCAGGATGAAATAAATCTCTCCTCTATTCGACTCAAGAATTTTATTATTTTTGCAATTTCATTTATTGCATTTTTTTTGTACGAATCTCTCCTCTATTCGACTCGAGATTGCATTTCTTTTTGTGTGCGCTTTGGCTTCTTTTTGTTTGCAGATCTCTCCTCTTTTCGACTCGAGATTGCATTTTTGGTGGTACGCCCCAATTTATTTGCGAGGGGTATGGAAGAAGTAGATTTAGAGGGAAGTGGTGTGCCACTCCGAACTCAGGGTTTGGCACTATTTTGGCTATTTTGTTTCCTTTTGTTGGATGGAGGCATAAAAAGATGGTAGAAGAAGTGTAGAAGAGAGTTCAGATCAGAATGCAACTTGATTTACGATTCAGAGCACCGGGTCATTCTCTTTATCATACTCTGCTCAAATAATGACTTGATGAGGATCCGGTGGAGATTCCATGTTATTGTTCCACTAGTCAGTTAGGAAGCACGACGTGTTTGATCCCTATCAGTTCAACAGACATTTGTCATTTTTGCATAAGTATCATGATGTTAGGATTCATAAGCTTCACAAGATGATTTCAATCAAAAGGCTTGTTTCAAAAAGTGGTCCTTTTGAGTATTTACTTTGAATAAGGAGGATAAAATGATTTAAAATGCATAGCAGGTTAGTTAGTAACTTTTAATGAAATCGGGAAGTGTCAAAAATTTATCAAGTATCTATTCAATTTCTTTGAAAAACATTAAAGAATTTTGAAAAATTTTAAATTTTTTATCAAGATTGTGATAGTGAAAACTTTAAGTATGAAAAGGATGGGTGTAGGTGGAAAGTGAGGTACGTACCACCCACCCTCCACCCCGAACTTAGAGATTTGCTCGTCCCGAGCAAACCTTAAATCCAAGATGGAGAGGAAAATTCATGCCAAATTGACCACCAGATGTGGTTGCGTTCCTATCAGTGCGCCACTTCTTATCTAAAAATCTCAAAGGTGAAGAGTAATTAGATCTTAAAATAGCATCTTGCGATGTGAATTTTATTTAATGAAAAATAAACTAGAAGTTAAAATCAAAATTGAAGAAACATTCTAATTTGAAAAGAAATGTAAGACAGATTTATTGATCGGGTTGCCTCCCGACAAGCGCCTTTGTGTTATGTCGATGGCTCGACTGAATCCTTTAGCTTCACGGTGGATCCTTTAGATTGGTGAGTTCTAGTGTTGCTTCAGTGCCTATGTCAGTTGGGGTGAAATATTTTTTTAAGCGGTGACCATTTGTTACAAATTCACCTGACTTTTCCTTCCATAATGAGAAGGCACCATGTGGGGAGATGCTCTTGATGATGTATGGTCCAGACCAGCGTGAGCGGAGTTTTCCTGGGAATAACTTCAACCTTGAGTTTAATAGAATAAATTGACCTCCCGCTTGTATGTCTTTTCTTTTCAGATGTCCATCGTGCCAAGGTTTTTTGCATTCTTTGTAGATTCATGCATTTTCATAAGCTGTCATCCTGAGTTCATCCAACTCTTGGAGTTGCAGAATTCTATCTTGGCCTGCTTCTTTCATATCAAAGTTTAGTTGTTTAATTGCCCACCATGCCTTGTGTTCTAGTTCGACTGGTAGGTGGCAAGCTTTTCCATATATTAATCGAAAAGGTGTAGTCCCAAAGGGAGTTTATAAGTAGTTTGATAGACCCATAATGCGTCGTTGGTTTTCTCTGACCAATCTTTCCGATTGCGGCCAACTGTCTTTTCTAAGATACTCTTTAGTTGATGATTAGAAACCTCCACCTGTCCACTTGTCTGTGTATGGTAGGGTGAGTCTACCTTGTGAGTAACACCATACTTTCTTAGCAATTCTTTGAAGCTTCTTTCATGAAAATGGGAGCCTGTGTAGGATATCACCGTGCGTGGGGTGCCAAAACGGGGAAAGATAATATCCTTGAATAATTTGATGACTGGTTTGGAATTACTAGTGACGGTTGGTATGGCTTCAACCCATTTTGAGATGTAGTCCACTGCCACTAGGATGTATGAAAATCCTTGAGAAGATGGGAATGGACCTATGTAGTCCACCCCCAAACATCGAATATCTCTACTTCGTGCCATAGATTCAATGACATCTCATCTCTCTTTGTTATATTGCCTGATCTTTGACATTTGTCACATGATAGGACAAAGTCATAGGAATCTTTGGATATGGTTGGCCAGAAGAATCTACATTGCAAAACCTTCAAGGCAGTCTTTTTAGAGCTCATATGGCCTCCCACTGGTCCTAAGTGACATTGTTCTAAAATAAGTTGAGCTTCTTCTTCGGTAATACATCATCTATACAGACCATCAGTACATAGTTTGAAGAGGTACGAATCATCCCAGTGATATTGCTTCACATCATGCATGAACCTCTTCAGTGCATTCCCAGTGCGTTGAGGATGAATAACCCCAACAACGAGGTAGTTCACAAAATCTGAGTACCACAGTATAACTTCTGAGACATTCATTTGTTGATCATCCGGAAGGGAATCATTAATCAGAATCTTCTCAGTATCCTGAGTGTGGATGCGACTGAGGTGGTCTGCTACAACATCCTCTGTCCCCTTTTTATCTCTTATCTCTAAATCAAATTCTTGTAATAGGAGGATCCATCTAATCAACCTGGGTTTTGCATCTTTCTTTGCCAGAAGGTAACAAATGGCGGCGTGGTCTGTGTAGACAATGACCTTCGAACCAATTAGGTAGGATCTGAACTTGTCAAAGGAATACACGACTACTAGAAGTTCTTTCTCGGTAGTTGCATAATTCCTTTGGGCTTCATCGAGAGTTTTCGATGCATAATAGATCACATAGTGTTTCTTCTCTATATATTTCCCTAAAATAGCGCCCACAACATAGTCACTAGCATCACACATAATTTCAAAAGGATGGTCCCATTTGGGAGCTCTAATGATGGGGGTGGTTGTAAGAGCCTACTTTAATGTGTTAAAGTTTTTTACACATTCTTCGTTGAAATTGAAATCAATATGCTATAGTAATAGATTTGTCATTGGCTTCGTTATCTTGGAAAAGTCTTTTATGAATCCTCTGTAAAATCCTGCATGACCTAAGAAAGCACAGACTTCTTTTACATTTGTTGGGATAGCCATTTTAGAAATCACTTCAATCTTGGCTTTATCTACTTCAATTCCTCTATTACTGACCCTATGGCCGAGGATAATGCCTTCCTTTACCATAAAGTGGCACTTTTCCCAATTCAACACAAGATGTGCTTCTTCACAAAGTTTGAGAACTAGGGAGAGGTGCTTTAGACATGAATCGAATGAATCTCCGTATATAGAAAAATCATCCATGAAAACCTCCATAATTGTTTCAGTAAGACCAGTGAATATGGCATCCATGCAACGTTGGAAGGTTGCGGGTGCATTACAGAGACCAAACGACATTCTTTTAAAATGTGTATGTTCCGAATGGGTAGGTAAAGGTTGTTTTCTCTTGGTCATCTAGATGTATGGGTATTTGATAGAATCCAGAGTAACCGTCAAGATAAAAGAAATATTCTTGGTGAGCCAACCTTTCTAGGTCTTGATCAAGGAAAGGCATTGGAAAATGATCTTTTCGAGTTGTCTTGTTTAATTTTCTATAATCTATGCACATCCTCCACCCTGTTACTATTCGAGTGGGGATGAGTTCATTATTTTCATTCCGTATAATAGTTGTTCCACCTTTCTTCGTGACAACATGCACTGGACTCACCCATGGCAAATCTGAGATCTGATAGATTATTCCAGCTGTGAGCAGTTTAATGACCTCGCGACAAACTACTTCCTTCATATTTGGATTCAATTTCCATTGATGATCAATAGTAGGCTTGTGATCTTCCATCATAGGGATCTTATGCATGCACAACGCTTGACTGACCCCTGTGAGGTCACTCCTTTTATAGCCGATGACTTTCTTTCCTTCCCTTAATTCCTTCAGGAGTTTATTTTCTTGTTCAGCTATTAGATCGAAATTTATAATAACTGGGCAAACTTTGAGATTGTCTAAAAACATGTACTTCAGTCCTTCGGGTAGGGGATTCATTTCGGGAGCCTCTGGTTTTTCGCATGTTTCTTCCGTAGTTTCCATAGCCTTGAGTTCTTCACTAGTGGCTTCAACATCTTCTTTAGCAAAATCGAGGGATTCGATGCAATCCTTTATTTGTTCATCTATCAGTTCATCAACTAATGGGTTTGTTAGAGAAACTTCTAAAAGATCATCTGATTCATGATGCTCTTGGGTCAGAAGTGACATTTTCTGAATGCAGTCAATCAGATAGACTTCTTCTTGCATACTTGGTCTTCTCATACTTTCAAAAACTTTAAATTCAAGAGTTTCTTTGCCTAATCTGAGCAGTAAGGTACCAGCTTCAACATCAATCAAGGCTCTTGCAGTGGCGAGGAACGAACGACCAAAGATGAGAGGATATCTGGTGTCTTCCTTTATGTCCATAATGACAAAGTTGCATGGAACATGTGTCCTTGCCTACCTTGACCGGGACATCTTTGAGGATTCCTAACGGACGTTTTATCGAATTGTCTGCAAGCTATATAGTCATGCCAGTAGGAAGCAATTCTGTAAACCCTAATCTCTTGCACAGGCTAAGTGGCATAATAGAGATGCTTGCGCCGAGATCTACCAAACCATTCTTGTATGATGAGTCGCCAATGTGACATGAAATTCCAAAGGATCCCGAGTCTCTTTGTTTCTTGGCCATCTTGCTCAATATGATATCAGATGTAGTTGTCTCCAGTTTTACTATCTCATACTCTTCAGTTATATACTTCCTGGTGAGGAGTGAATTTAAGTACTTTGTCCATGCTGGTATCTCGACCAGAGCATCTAAAAAGGATATATCAACATGAAGCTTCTTCATAGCTTCTTTAAACTTATTGAATATGGTATCAAGCTTTGTTTGCCTTAGACGAGCTGGAAAAGGTATATGAGGTTTGTACATAGGGATATCAGGTTCTGGGGTTTCAGTTTCTTTGTCTTCTTAAGCAGGCTTCTCAAAATTTCCTTTTTCTGACTTATCATCTTTTGATTGAGTCTCTTGTATTGTTGAGTCTTGAGCACTCATAGGTTCATCCTTGTCAGTAATAACCACAAGTGTCTTTTAGGGGGGATCTGAATAGTCTTTCCCTGACCTAGTGGTGACTGCCTTCAACTGTACAAGATGCTTAGGATTGTTCTCGCATTGGCCAGCAAAGACTCTAGTAGGTGGTTTTATGCTAGCTGCGAGTTGAGCTAGTTGAGATTCAATAGCCTTCTACTGAGCTTGTTGGTTAGCTATCATGGTTTGCTGAGTTTGCAACATTTTTTCAATGGTTGATAGCTTGTCATCAGGAGAAACTGGACCTGCTTGTTGTCCTTGTTGTTGATTAAGATTCTGGTACTGAGAGTTATTTTGGTAATTATTGTAGTTCCTATTCTAAAAGTTCCCCTTGAAATTTCCTTGATTCCCAAAATTTTGTTGTTGATTATACTGGAATCCTGGTGGGCCTCTTGGTTGATTGTTTGAACCAAATTGATGTGAGTTTACTGCTCCAGAGGGGTTTCCATATTGAAAACCGGGGTGATTCTTATTCTGATTTGGATTGTAATAACTTTGACCAGGAATGGTGTTGATAGCATTAAGATTTTCCATCTGACCGTTATCTCCTTGGCCACATACATTGCTCAGAACAACATCATAGGGAAGATTGCATGATAAAGTGGAATGATCGGTGCTCTTACATGCTTCACAAAATAGGGAAGTGGACTTGACCTATTCCGGTTGTCAAGTGGGTGAACGTCCTCTTCCAATAGCAGCAAGAGATGATTCAATATGGTCTTTCTTGGCAACTAAGAGTTTCAAGGTTTCAGTGATAGACTTGTACACGGGAGTAGCTTTGGCCATAGCTACTTTCAAAACTCCTTTACCTACAGATCTACCCCAATTGGCTTGATTTTCTGCTCCCAGGGTGACAACTCTCCATGTTCTGTCATAACTTTGACGCATGAAGTTTCCTCCAGACGAGGAATCTAGGAATCTCTTAATATCATCATCCACACCCCTATAGAAAATCTCAATGAGTTGATTCTTGGGAATTCCGTGGAGTGTACACTTGCGTAGAAGCTTTTTGTATCTATCCCAAGCTTCAACAAGGGTTTCTCTAGGAACTTGAGTGAAATTTGTTATCCGCCCTCTAATTTCATAGGTAAGAGATGGAGGGTAGAATTTTTCTAGAAACACATTTTGGAGTTGTTCCCAAGTGGTGATGGGTATTTCACTTTGTAGCGAATTGTACCAACTTATAGCTTTATCAGCAAGGGAATACTTGAAGAGATGGAGTCGAATGGCATCATCTGTGACTCCATTTTGTTTTTTCATGGCACATAGATCAATAAATCTCAGAAGATGTTCCTGGCTATCTTCTCCTTGCTTGCCATAGAAAGGGTTATTCTAAAGCAGGGTGATCCAATTAATGCCCTCTTATCTCGAAATTAGGAGCATTGATGGGAGGAGGTTGCACTGGATGATGAACATTCACATCTTTCAGGATTGATAACTCTCTTAGATCCTTTTGTAGTTTAGTTGCTTGTGCTGCTAGGATTTCTTGTTGAACTGCAGCCCTGGCTTCTTGCATGAGCCTCTCTCTTTGTGCATTGATGGCTTGAGCCACCCTTTGGGCTACCTCTTCTTCTTGAGCCATCCTTGCTTGATTTTCTCTGATTTGACGATGAAAAATTCTATCTATCTCAGGATCAAAGCTTGCTGCTAGTCTGGGGGTGTCCGAACAGTGCATGCACTACGCCTTGGATTGTACCTGAGATAGAAAGATTTCGAAAGTGAGAAGCACGGAGTAGAGTCAAATTTCAAGTAGATGATCGATTGTGTCAAAACAAAAAGCAAAATCCTAAATTAGTCATAAAACAACTAGATTTGACTGACTGATTCTGTTGTCCCTGGAAACGGTGCCAGAACTTGATGTGGGATTTTATCGCACTAACAAACTCACTCGGGGGTTGAAATCCCCAACCTTTTACCAAAACCAAGTGCAATAATACCACCCACAAGTGGATGAGTCTTATCGTAGTATAGTTAAGGATCGAACCCAAAGGACAATGTTTTTAAGAATCTTTGTCAGTCTAGTCTAGTTCGAGTTAAGGCTAATATTTAAAATGGTTGGTGGATTTGAGGTTACTTAAACTAATTGTAAGAAAGTAAAAGCTGAATTAAAGTTGGGTTTAGATCAGTGATATGGAATCACTGGGATGGTATCAGGTTTCACCACCGCTACACATGCAAACACATTCAATCGCAAACAATCCAGGCAAGATATATCAATCCAAATAGAGCTACTACAAAACCCCCCATACAGGCGTTAGGTTCGCGTAAGCATCACATTAGGCATCAGATATCTCGTCACCAACTGGATCACTTACTTACGACTCCGTAGATATAGAAATCCAACGAAGGTTGTGAGCCCCCTATACAGGCATTAGGCACACAGAAGTGTCACTGAAGTCTAGATGGATCGTCCCCTCGTGGATCATACACTTACAACCTCGAAGAAATACCATTCTATTTCTAGTTTGGGAGTCAATCGTATTAATCGATAAGCAAGCAGGTGATAGATCTACAAACTAGCATCGACGATAAATAAAGATGATACTAAATCCAACTAAGGCTGTGGTCCTCCCTAAGGGATGTTTAGACCACAGAAGTGCCACCGTAGGCTAGAGGTCTCATCCCCTAATGGATCATACACTTACAACCTTAAGGAATCTTATCAGAAGTTCTCATCAAAGAATCAAACCTTGTAAACCGCCATTCCGTCCCACATATAGAAGATTTTGCAATATAGGAAAGAACAAGATGAAAACAAGTAGATAATCAACTACGAACATACCAACTAACAACGAAATGGAAAGCTATATACATTGCCATGGAGAGTTTAACAAAAGAACATGATTGTATGGGCAGTGGGGCTAGTCCCCACACCCCAGCGAAAAGGGACTACTTGCTCATGATGCGAGAAACAAGAAGAGTAAGAAAGAGAGAGGAATCCACCATGATATCGGTGCAGAAGGTAGTCGCAACTCAGTGAAGAAGATACGACCTTCTACGTCGTGTCAGAGCATATCAGGACACAAACGGGAGATGCCAAGATAGACTGAATAGTCTCCCTCACTCAGTCTTCCTTCTCTCCTCAGCCTCCTTGATTGCAACACGGGCAGTAGGTGGAATGAAACTGGCACAGACTGGACTGGATTTGGATCGGACCTGTGTACAGGCAGCCTGTCGGCGTCCTGGAACTGATGCCAAAATGAGGACCCTTGGGGTCCTATTTATAGGCACATGACCGGCCCCTATGATTTTGGTGTGATTTTAGTCCAAACGGTTTGCTAAAAATCTATCTCATTCGGTTTTGGTATTGTCCTTTTCCATTCGGTCTTCTCATTTCAAACAGTTTGCATATTCAGTCTTGGCATTCGGTCTTCACTATAGGTGTCCATTCGGTCTTCACGTATAGCTCAAACGGTCTCAAAGACTGGACGTCCATTCGGTCTTTGCGTGCATTCGGTCTTCACATGCATTCGGTCTTCATGTGCATTCAGTCTTTGCTTGCATTCGGTTTTCGCAGTTGCGTCAAACGGTCTTGAAATGGAACTGTCCATTCGGTCTTGGGACTGAATGGTTGAAACTGAATAGTGAGACCGTTTAGTCGAAACTGAATGGTGAGACCGTTTGGTTGAAACCGAATGGTGAAACCGAATGGTGGTCGAAACCGAATGGTGAGACCATTTGGTCGAAACTGAATGGTGGTCGAAACCAAATGGTGAGACCGCTTGGTCGAAACCGAATGATGAGATCGTTTGGTCGAAACCGAATGGTGGTCGAAACTGAATGGTGAGACCATTTGGTCAAAACCGAATGGTGAGACCGTTTGGTCGAAGCCAAGGGTGAATGAAGGTGGGCCCCGACTAGTTGTTCAACTTTATCCAGACCTGCATTAAATCAACATAAATTCGATTAAAAACTCGATAATTAAATCAATTAAATAATTTTGCACATTATGATGCATTTTGATATTTTAATGAGTGAAATAGTATATATAGAGTTGAAATGGTCCCAAAGTGATAATTGAATTCCATGATGAGTATACATTCACAACAGCTCCTCTTTGCTTCCACATGTTTGTTTTCTTCACTTTTGATTACCTAAAAAAATGTGGCAAACCACAAGGGTGAGACCCATGTACCAGCAAGAGATATAACCTCCAACAACACTTATTGATTACAACATTTTAAATAGTAGATAACTAAGCAGTTGGAGTATTTAATAATCAATTGAACAGTTTGAATAGTTCAAGTATGCTAAACTGATTAATCAATTAATCTTAGCAAAAACTATGATCATCAATGCATATATAGATAACAAATAAATCCATTTCTTTGGTTAGATATCTACTCAAATATCATCTCTGATAACAATCATTATCATTAATTTGACTATCATCATATTCCTTGATAACAACATAAGAAATCTAGTAGAATATGCATCCTTGACATCATGAATATGTCTAGTAACATAACATGGCTATCAATATTGGCATCTCAAATAAATGGGACAAATCTATATCATAAGTAGAACCAACATCATAACAAAATTAAATGCATATGCATGATTAGCAGTTTAAGCTTTTCTAATTATATAGGCATGACTAGCAATATTAAACATAGCTAGCAACATCATCTTAACCATCATTGTTAGTATATTTGAAAACATAAGCATAACAACAACATACATATATCTATTATCACTTATTGTAATATACATGATCTCAATTAAAAGAAAGAAAACAAGGGTTATCATCCAATATGAAGTGTTGTGTATAACCCTAAATAGATATGCTACACGGCTGTCTTACATCTTTTATTATGCCTTGAAGAATTTGAGGATACCACTCAAAATCCAACTGACCACTGCTAAGTCAAAATTAGTTCCATACAAGATCTAGGTATAGCCAGACTCCTAAGATCTTCTCCTCCCTCGGTCAGTACGGGTCCGTCACAATGACACATAAGGTCAAGCTGCTAACAGCCTAGTCCATCCTTGGTACAGGTCACATCACTAGTGAAAGGAGGTGGTGGGTACACATACCCTACCATCCGAGGTACAACCACAGTTTTCCTCCAATCTTGTCACATATATTCACTGATACACGACTACAACAATTCTCAATCACATCAGATGTATGAGGCATCATCATAGACAATCTCCACATCCTGTATTATGGATGACAAGGATATATCCTCAACTTGCCACCCCCACATACTCAACAGTATGTGCTCCGAGTTTCCCTTAGGAATACTCATTTCACCATCTGGAAAGTTCTGACACTCAGATGGATCTATGGCATAGGGCACTACATGATTAGAGTTTCACTTGATTAGTTATGCCAATTGGGTGAATTAAGGCTGCATCAAACAAGTGGACATAAAAATCCTAATTCACTTCTAGCAAGCATATAAATATCACAACTTTTAAAAGATATAAAATGTGTGAAACATAATTTCTCATCTCATCATCACATGGTACTATTCACTTGCCATTTCAATGGGCTACACTAATCATCATACTATCACAAGATATAAATCCTTTTCACAATATCACAGGGTATTAACCCTTATCAATACAAGAGGATTAGACCTCATTCAGTGCTCAACCATGCCCAAAGGTCATTAAGACCATCATACTATCACATGATATAAATCCTTTTCACAATATCACATGGTATTAACCCTTATCAACGCAAGAGGATTACATTTCATTCAGGGCTCAACCATTCCCAAAGCTCATTAAGACCATCATACTATTCCCTACAAGATCATCATTATCTTTCCATGCCTTATAAAAAGGCTCAACAACATCACTTACATATAATACACCAGATCAACACAATATTGCATTAATGAGCTAGGAGATATTCATAAACAATCATAGAGGGTTATATTAACATTAAGAACATTCCTTTATTACATCAACATGCAAGGAATCTAGATATGATTAACACTCATCATATTCATAATGCACATGTTTAGCATAAGAAAGTATCAACCATGTGGCTATGATAACCACCAATTAACACATTAAGGTTATGATCATGTTTAGGAGATTATTCCACCATCATTCCATCATATAAGAATGTTAAACATGAATAGTCATCTTTATCTATTTGCAATAGAGTTAGGTTCAACATGATAAATTATATCAATGCTACTAATAAGCACTTATACCCAAACCCTAACTCACGACATCCCCATTGGATCATTGATGCATAAGGTGAAGCATCACCATCACATTCCATACTATTATCAAGTATGAACCCACACATAAATCAAGATGTAACCTTCGATTTATAGCATACTATGGTTTCAACAACAATAAGAGAGTACCCCATGATTGCATTAGTCATTCAAGGACTATTCATACCCAATTACCATCATTTAGTTATATTAAAGCTAGGCATAACAAGATATACCTCAATAGGGTTATATATCGACACAATATGGTTATCATCCCTTCTATTCATATGAGTGAATAGGTAATACTACTTTGTTAAGGGTAACCCTCCATTTGTTCCATCATCATTCAACCCATATCACCATACCACCATGTCACCCAGAACCATTGGATGTTTAAAAGGTAAGACGATTATTTGTTTACATAACTAAAAACCTTGGATAAACCACCTATGAAGTCTTTGATTTGTGCTCTAGAAAGAGTCACCATTTAACCCTAGACATCCCTTGATTAACAACACAAAAAGTTCCATTTAGAGTAGGGTAAAACCCACAATTGACTGTTCATTTAAAACAAGCCATCCATTGTCAACAAGTAAGTTCCTTAAGTTGATCATATAAAGGAAACCATCTAAATCACATTATTAGGACTAAAATATTACATTAGCTATCATTCCACTTTATTTGAGGAATAAATAGTAGATCTTGACCATTGGGTCAAGTTCATATGTTAAAACCATCAATTATAGTATAGGCCCGACCATTGCATCAAGTGACCTAAGAAACCAATGGTCTAAGGCTTAATTGATGCTACAACTACAATGCTTAACTAAAAATAGGTTGTAGAGACCTAATCCATCATCATTAGTGACCATTAAATCACCATAGGTTGTTAGATCAACACGATATTCATTAATCAACATCAAATATTAAGCTAATGTCATCATTGATTGATAACATCAATAGGGTACTGAATGGTTGATCATTAAACTTCTAATTGATCCAAAACCTGGCCTAAGGGGGTGACCATAGGTTTTCACCATAACCTGACACCTTTGATCTAGACCATCATTTGTCATGAAGACAACACCATACGGTTGTTGCAATGGTACCATCATCGGGTCATGGGTTTATAGAAGAAATCAACTTTAAACCCTAAAATTGACCATTCATTGATAGGTGCTTAGCACCATAGGTTGTCAAACCAACCTGATACAAGTCATATTATACCTTAGGAATAATGTACACATGATCATAGGTTCATCTAGAACTGAAATCAGAATAAAGAACATTATAAAAATCGAAATCCAAGTCAAGCATAGCTTTTTAGTGCATGAATCATCATTTTCAAGGAAGAACATGAGATAACAAGCTTATGATAAGCAAAAACCGTGGAGAAAGTTATAAAACATGCCTCTAATGAGAATATTAAACCCCATACAGAAGAAATATCAAGAAGTTAGGGTAGAAAATCCAAGAATAAGCTATGAATTCGTCCATCTAGCACCTTTCTTCATCAAACGAGCAAACCCTAAGCATAAGGAGCAAGAAAGGTAGATTTTTAGAGCTTTAGAGAAATTTTTACCATGGAACAACAAGGTTTCGACCTGGAGGAAGGTTTAAGGAAGGATAAGAGCAAGATAAATTGATAAGAAAGTAAGAAAACAACTTTCCTTGGTCAAAATCCGTAGAAGATGACTTTGGAAATCCTAGGTAGGGCTAAATGGAGCTCTAGGAGACCTTCTTCTCCAAAAAGAGGTTGTCTTATACATTATAGCACTTGGTTCTGCAGGAAAACAGAGTGGAGTCATTGTTCCAGGTTAGAGGAAAGAGAAATCAAGCAAATTTTCGTACTTGGGCAAGGAATACGTAAATATAGCCCATGGATAAGGATGGGAGCAAGCATGATGTGTAAAAGTAGCTTCCCCATGTGTCTAAGGCCTTCAACTATTAATAATATACAAGAACACACACAATAATATCCCCCACCATCCATAGACACATGTTTATCCCTCGTTTCTTGAATTTCCAAGCAAAATAAATAACACATTAGTTGAAATAACTACTAAAGGTAGCTCATCCATGAAGGGGTAAACCCTAAAATACCGTTGGAGAAAACACCTTCAAACCAAGGTTTAAATAGGTGCACCATGGCTCAAAAAGATAAAATATTATGATAGAATATCCAAGGAACATAATTCAACTGATAAATTGCAAAGAAAACATCTCAAATGGGTAAATTGTAGAAAAGTCCAAAATGTGCATAAAATTGCATAACTTGCTCAACCAGTGTCCAAATTGGACAAAATTTGAAACTAAAGCTTGTATTATGATTTCAAAGCATATCAAAAGGTTATATTAGGGTTATAAGAATTTAATTATGATAATTAAGCTTATTCAACTCATTAAGCAAGTGTAGGGGCCTTACAACTATAAACCCCTAATAGGGATTTCGCCCCCAAAATCTAAGGTAAATAAATATGGGTACTTCCTATACACCTCATACTATTAGATTCACATGGTTACTTGCATATCATGGTGATGCCACATCATTTATACATATCTCATCTTGGGTCAGCATAAAACCCCTCACATAAGAAGACATTTGCAAATATGGAACATAGAAACTTGTTGTGCCACCTATACAAATATAATAATAACTTTCAAATTTAGATTCTAGATATCATCCTAAAATTATATCTATTGTATCAAAAAAGCATCTATCCTTGATAGTGGTCTTGCCCAGCTATCACTAGACCATACACAACATTATAGAGTCACTTTTATTTTTTACTTCCAAACAACATTTATAGGATCATCATCAACTCTCTCTCTCTCTCTATAAAAGAGGAATACTTGGAATGTTCATTTAATAAACATCTTCAACCTTCACATATTTTTCATACTATTGATACATCATGGATACTAGGGTTCATTACCTTGGTATCCACCTCATGTGCTATAAGGAACTCACATCATTATCTCATCCACTTTTACCAACATAACAAATATCAAGAAATATAAGAGGAGTCTTCCTAATTATTGGAAGGCTTAAAAGAAAACTCATAACAAACTTTATGATTTTGGAACCATAGTCCAAGCAACTTATCCTATAATAAGCTATCCACCCTCATGTTTGTCGCAAATCCACATGTACAAAGTGGCAATGATCCACTTGAAAGTTGTTCCCTAGAAAGGAAAGACACAAAGGAAAATACACTTACCATACCATTGAAACATTGTTCAAGGGTTTCTAGCAAAAAGATAACCAATTCTACTTTCATTATGCGAGTTAAAACTTCTTTTGTATCATTTTACCCTTTTCATTTTTGGGTTCCTTACCATTAGCATAGGAATCATCATGATTAACAAATCTCATTACTCCTTCCTTGATGGCTATTTATCACACTTGGGTATGTTCTCGTATTTTATTATTTTTTCAACCACTTATCAATAAGTAAATCATCATACTCCACATTTTCTTCATTAAACATGGATCATTTACCTTAATTTCTTTCACATGCTATGCTAATTTTACATTAACACTTTCTTACACACATTGGTTGGTCTACGATTAACTCAGGTTCCACCTTATTCCTTTGTCATTATTCCCATTTATCTTCTCATTTCGTACTTGCTATAGGAGTTCTTTCCATCTTATGTGGATTTCATACCTTGATTCACTTTATAAGCATAGACTTATCTATCTTTTACTTTATTATCTTCTTGAATCACATCTTCAAAAACTCCTCTTTTTCTAATTTGTATTTGGATTTAGATTTCATGGTGTTATATCTTTCTCTTATAGTTACCAAACATTCAAGTTTTGATAGATTATGATGCAATTCTCATCTTCTTTAAGATAGGATTGAGATATTCATATCATGATTTGTTATTCATTATGCTCTTAGATTGTCTCAAAATGACTACTTGATCAGAGTAATCAGAAAGATAACAATCTAAGAGTTCTATACTTACCTTTCTTTAATAATTGAATACCTGGCCAGGGCACCCAAATACTGAGATTAGGTGGTATGCACTATATTTTTGTCATATTCCTAATTTTGACATCATCCTAGTCCTAAGTACTAGTGTCCTTGTAGACTCAGTGAACCTAAAGCTCTGATACCAACTTGTAAGAACCTGTTACACTTACGAGATTACTCAAAACATAAAGCACAATTGATCACTAATTAATTAGATACCCAAAAATATGGGTAAATTAAAATTGATTTCAACGTCAGCACCGACTCGGAAACATTTGCATAAGAGCCCAATAGCTTTCTTTTATCCATACTATACCAAGAATTTGATACAAAATTTTCAATCACCTTAGCCACAACACATATACATAGGAGAACAATATTTGTATATGCCACACAAACAAGCATTAATATGCTCACAAAAGTCTGATTCATTTGAAACACCATATACAAACTTTTCCTACCCAAACCTAAGAGTATAGGGATGACTCTAGGACACACTAAACTTATAATCAACTTTTTCAAAGATTCATTACTATAGCTCCTCTTTGCTGTCACATGTTTGTTTTCAACACTTCTGATTACCTAAAAAAAGTGGCGAACTGCAAGGGTGAGATCCATGTCCCAGCAAGAGATATAACCTCCAACAATGCTTATTGATTACAACATTTTAAATAGTCGATAACTAAGCAGTTGGAGTATTTAATAATCAATTGAACATATTGAACAATTCAAGTATGTTAAACAGATTAAGCAATAATCTTAGCAACAAGTGTGATCATCAGTGCATATATAGATAACAAATAAATCCATTTCTCTGGATAGATATCTACTCAAATATCATCAAATTGCATCTAATAACAATCATTATCATTAATATGACTATCATCATATTCCTTTATAACAACACAAGAAATTTAGTAGAATAAGCATCCCTGACATCATGAATATGTCTAGTACCATAACATGGCTATCAATATTGGCATCTCAAATAAAGGGGACAAATCTATATCATAAGTAGAACTAACATCATAGACAATTAACTACATAGGCATGATTAGTAGTTTAAGCCTTTCTAATTACACATGCATGGATAGCAATATTAAACATAGCTAGCAACATCATCTTAACCATCATTGTCAATATATGTGACAACATAAGCATGTTTACAACATGAGCATAACTACAACATAAGCATATCTATTATCACTTATTGTACTACACATGATCTCAGTGAAAAGAAAGAAAACAAGGTTTATCATCCAATATGAATCATTGTGTATAACCCTAAATAGATATGCTACATGACTGTCTTACATCTTTTATTATTCTCTGAGGAATTTGAGGATACCACTCAAAATTCAACAGGTCACTTCTAAGTCGAAATTAGTGTCATACAAGATCTAGGAAGAGTCAGACTCCTAAGATCTACTCCATCCCCGATTAGTACGGGTCTGCCATAGCAACACATAAGGTCGAGCTGCTAATAGCCTAGTACGTCCTTGGTATAGGTCATGACACTAGTAAAAGGAGGTGGGTACACATACCCTACCATCCAAGGTAAAACAATAGTTGTCCTCCAATCTTGTCACATATATAATCACTGAGACACAACTACAATCATTCTCAAACACATCATATGTATGAGGCATGACCATAGCCAACCTCCATAACCTACATTGTGGATTACAAGGATATATCCTGAACTTGCCACCCCCACATACTCAACAGTATGCGCTCTGAGTTTCCCTGAGGAATACTCATTTCACCATCTGGCAAGTTCTGACACTCAGATGGATCTATGGCACATGGCACTACATGATTAGAGTTCCACTTGATTAGTTATGCCAATTGGGTGAATTAATGCTACATCAAACAAGTGGACATAAAAATCCTAATTCACTTCTAGCAAGCATATAAATATCACAACTTTTAAAAGATATAAAATGTGTGAAACATAATTTCTCTTCTCATCTTCACATGGTACTATTCACTTGCCATTCATGAGGCTACACTAGTCATCATACTATCACAAGATATAAATCCTTTTCACAATATCACAAGGTATCAACCCTTATCAACACAAGAGGATTACACCTCATTCAGGGCTCAACCATGCCCAAAGGTCATTAAGACCATCATACTATCACATGATAGAAATCCTTTTCACAATATCATAGGGTATTAACCCTTATCAACGCAAGAGGATGACACCTCATTCAAAGCTCAACCATGCCACAAGATCATTAAGACCATCATACTACTCCCTGCAAGATCATCATTATCTTTCCATGCCTTATGACAAGGCTCAACAACATCACTTACATATAATACACCAGTTCAACACAATATTGCATTAATGAGCTAGGAGATATTCATAAACAGTCATAGCAGGGTTATATTAACATTAAGAACATTCCTTTATTACATCAACATGAAAGGAACCTAGATATGATTAACACTCATCATATTCATAATGCACATGTTTAGCAAAAGAAAGTATCAACCATGTGGCTATGATAACCACCAATTAACACATTAAGGTTATGATCATGTTAAGGAAGTTATTCCACCATCATTCCATCATATCAGAATGTTAAACATGAATACTCATCTTTATCTATTTGCATTAGAGTTAGGTTCAATATGATAAATTATATCAATGTTACTAATCAACACTTATACCCACACCCTAACTCACGGCATCCCCATTGGATCATGGATGCAAAAGGTGAAGAATCACCATCACATTCCATACTATTCTCAAGTATGAACCCACACATAAATCAAGATGTAACCATCAGGTTATAGCATAATAGGGTTTCAACAACAATAAGAGAGTACCCCATGATTGCATTAGTCATTCAAGGAGTATTCATACCCAATTACCATCATTTAGTTATATTAAAGCTAGGTATAACAAGCTATACCTCATTAGGGTTACATATCCAGACAATATGGTTATCATCCCTTATATTCATATGAGTGAATAGGTAATACTACCTTGTTAAGGATAACCCTCCATTTGTTCCATCATCATTCAACCCATATCACCATACCACAATGTCACCCAGAACCATTGGATGTTTAAAAGGTAAGGCCATTGTTTGTAGGGCTGTAAATGGGTATGGGTAGACCCACAGACCTACAAATCTGGACCCTTAAAAACCCACCACGGGTCTAATTTTTTATATCTGCATACCCTTAGACCCGTATACCCTTGGACCCGCATATAAGCGGGTCCAATAATGGGTATGCTAGGACCCATACCCGCTAGACCCGTGTACCCGCTATACATAAGTAACTACTTAAATAATATATTATATATATCATACTTTACTATTCTAACTAATATAATTCTTGAGATCATATCCTACTCTAACCACAATAAGGTTGATACTAGTCATACAATTAAGAATTAACTATTCTAGTTGCAATAATGAACATCCTATGTAAACTTAGAATCAAAATATCTACTAATTTACATTACTTTCTACATAAGTTAAATGTTATGATGATGACTACAAATATGCAAGAAATGAATTCAATTAGTATTAATGTATAAAATATAATATTATCTAATATAACTATTACATGTTAATATGTTATATAATAAGAACATCTTGTTGAATTAAAATATATAGAACATAGTCACTTTTCTTACATAAACAATATGATGTTTTATAGAACCTCTTACCCGCATACCCGCACCTCATACCTGCTATTATTGCGGGTACGAGTATGGTGTGGGTCTAATTTTTGTATTATGTGGGTCTAGAACGGGAACCAAACCTGCTAAATTAGATGGGTATGTGTATGGGTATGGCCAGACCTACACTGTACTCGCACCGTTTACACCCCTAATTATTTGTTTACATAAGTAAAAAACTTAGATAAACCACCTATGAAGTCCTTGATTTGTTCTCTAGAAAGAGTCACCATTTAACCCTAGACATACCTTGATTAACAACACAAAAAGTTCCATTGAGAATAGGGTAAAACCCACAATCGACTGTTCATTTAAAACAAGCCATCCATCGTCAACAAGTAAGCTCCTTAAGTTGATCATATAAAGAAAACCATATAAATAACATTATTAGGACCAACATATTACAATAGCCATAATTCCACTTTATTGGAGAAATAAATAGTAGATATTGACCATTGGGTCAAGTTCATATGTTAAAACCATCAATTACAGTATAGGTCTGACCATTGCATCAAGTAACCCAAGAAACCATTGGTCTAAGGCTTAATTGATGCTACAACTACAATGCTTAACTCAAAATAGGTTGTAGATACCTGATCCAACCTGATCCACCATCATTAGTAACCATTAAATCACTATAGGTTGTTAGATCAACACTATATTCATTAATCAACATCAAATATTAAGCTAATGTCATCATTGATTGATAACATCAGTAGGGTACTTAATGGTTGATCATTAAACTTCTAATTGATCCAAAACCTGACCTAAGGGGTGACAATAGGTTACCACCATCATCTGACACCTTTGATCTGGACCATCAATTGTTATGAAGACAACACCATAGGGTGTTTGCAATGGTACCATCATCGGGTCATGGGTTAATAGAAGAAATCAACTTTAAACCCTAAAATTGACCGTTGGTTGATAGGTGCTTAGCACCATAGTTTGTTAAACCAAACTGATACAAGTCATATTATACCTTAGGAATAACATAAACATGATCACAAGTTCATCTATAACTGAAATCATAACAGGGAACATTATAAAAATCGTAATCCAAGTCAAGCATAACTTTTTAGTGCATGAATCATCATTTTTAAGCAAGAACATGAGATAACAAGCTTATGGTAAGAAATAAACGTGGAGAAAGTTATAAAACCTGCCTCTAATAAGAAGATAAAACCTCACAAAGAAGAAATATCCCTCAGGTAGGGTATAAAATCCAAGCATAAGCTATGAACTCGTCCATCTAGCACCTTTCTTCCTCAAATGAGCAAACCCTAATTATAAGGAGCAAGAAAGGTAGGGTTTTACCGCTTTATAGCAATTTCTACCATGTAACAGAAAGGATCCGACCTGGAGGAAGGTATAAGGAAGGATAAGAGAAAGAGAAATGGATAAGGAAGGAATAAAACAACTTGTCTTGGTTGAAGTCCCTAAAAGATGGTCTTGGAAACCCTAGGTTGGGCTTAATGGAGCTCTAGGAGACCTTCTGCTCCAAAAAGAGGTTGTCTTCTACCTTAGAGCACATGGTTCCATAGAAAAATAGAGTGGAGTCGTTTCTAAATGTTTTAGGAAAGATAAAGAAAGAAAAGTTTCGTACTTGGGCAAGGAAGAGGTAAATATAGACCATGGATAAGGATGGGAGCAAGCATGAGGTGTAAAAGTAGCTTCCCCATGTGTCTACGGCCTTAAACTATTAAGAATATACAAACACACACACAAGAAGATCCCCCACCATCTATAGAGACATGCTTATCCCTCGTTTCTTTAATTTCCAAGAAAAACAAATAACTCATTAGTTGATAGCTACTAAAGGTAGCTCATCCATGAAGGGGTAAGCCCTAAAATACCCTTGGGGAAAACACCTTCAAACCAAGGTTTAAACAGGCGCCCCTTGGATCAACAATCTCTATAATGACGAGAGAATATCCAATGAACATAATTCAATTGATAAATTGCAAAGAAAACCTCTCAATTGAGTAAATTGTAGAAAAGTCCAAAATGTGCATAAAATTGCATAACTTGCTCAACCAGTGTCCAAATTTGACCAAATTTGAAAATTAAGCTTGTCTTATAATTTCAAAGCATATCACAAGGTTATACTAGGGTTATAAGAATTCAATTATGATAATGAAGCTTATTCAACTCATTAAGCAAGTTTAGGGGCCTTACAATATATAGGTGGCACAACAAGTTTCTATGTTCCATATTTGCAAATGTCTTCTTATGTGGGGGGTTTTTATGCTGACTCAAGATAAGATATTTATGAATTGAAAGATAAGAACATGAACTCTAGAAGATAAATGTGACATTACCATAATGTGGAAGTAACCATGTGTAATATTGAGGATGACGTGCATGAGAAGTGTCCATCACGTGTACCTTGAATTTTTGTGGGTAAAATCCATGTTAAGGGTTTAAGGCTGTGAGACCCTAACCTTGTTTAAAGTGTTGAACAAGATTAATTATCATAATTTAATAAATTATAAGCCTAATATAACCTTGTGATATGCTTTGAAATCATAAGATAAGCTTATGTTTCAAATTTGGTCCAATTTGGACACTATTTGAGCAAGTTATCCAATTTTATGTACATTTTGGACTTTTCTGCAATTTACCCAATTGAGAGGCTTTGTTTGCAATTTTTCACTTGAATTATGTTTCTTAGATTTTATCTTATCATACTTGATCTTTTTTATCCATGGGGCTCCTGGTTAAACCTTGGTTTGAAGGTGTTTTCTCCAAGGGTATTTTAGGGTTTACCCCTTTATGGATAAGCTACCTTTAGTAGCTATCAACTAATGATTTATTTGTTTTTATTTTAAACTCAAGAAACAAGGGATAAGAAGGTCTCTATGATATGTAGGGAATATTATTGTGTGTGTGCTTTTATATTCTTAATAGTTTAAGGCGATGGACACTTGGAAAGATACTAGAACTTCAACTTTTTCTTTTTCTTTATCATAAAGTTTTATGTACTTATACCTAATCACCCAAATGAACCAATTTCTCTCCACCACTTCCCTCCTCCTACGAACCTCATTCTCCCTCTGTGCTTCTATGAATTTCCTATCCAAGGAAGAATAAAGTGGGGATCTTCTTGGGGAAAAAGCATCTAGGGTTGCAATTGACTTCCTTTTAGGGTTTAAAAAGCTTCCTTCTAGTGATCTTGACCTAAAAGAGTAAGAATACCCTTCTTTCCTCCATTTATTTCTTTTTTATCCTTCCTCCTACCTTTCTCCAGGTCGTACCCTTGTTGTTACATGGTAGAAATTTCTCTAAAGCTCTAAAACCCTACCTTTCTTGCTCCTTATGCTTAGGGTTTTCTCATTTGATGAAGAAAGGTGCTAGATGGACGAGTTCACATCTTATGCTTGGATTTTCTACCCTACCTGCTCATGTTTTCTTCTATTTGGGATTTTATCTTCTAATTATAGGCAATTTTTAGAACTTGCATTATTGCTTACCATAAGCTTGCTAGATCATCTTCTTGCTTTTAAATGATGGTCCATGCACTAAAAAGCTATGCTTGACTTAGATTTCAATTTTTATAATGTTCCCTATTCTGATTTCATTTATAGATGAACATGTGATCATGTGTACGTTATTCCTAAGGTATAATATGACTTGGATCATGTTTAGGGCTGTAAATGGGTACGGGTAGACCCGCAGACCCACAAATCTGGACCATTAAAAAACCCATCACGGGTCTAATTTTTTATACCCGCATACCCTTAGACCCGTATACCTCCAATAATGGGTATGCTTGGACCCAAACCCGCTAGACCCGTGTACCAGATATACATAAGTAACTACTAAAATAATATGTTATATATATATCATACTTTACTAGTCTAATTAATATAATTATTGAGATTATATCCTACTCTAAGGTTGAGACTAGTCATATAACTAAAAATTAACTATTCTAGTTATAATAACGAACATCATATGTAAACTTAAAATCAAAATGTCTACTAATCTACAATACTTTCTACATAAATTAAATGTTATGATCATGACTACAAATATGTAAACAATTACTCAATTAATTTTATTGTATAGAATATAGCATTGTCTAATATAACTATTACATGTTAATATACTATATGATAACAATATCTTGGTGTATTAAATATATATAACATAGTCATTTCTCTTACATAAACAATATGATGTTTTATAGTACCGCTTAACCGCATACCCACACCGCATACCCGCTATTATTGTGGGTACGGGTATGGTGCGGGTCCAGGTTTTGTATTATGCGGGTCTAGAACCGGAACCGGACCCGCTAAATTAGATGGGTATGGGTATGGGTATGGGTATGGGTATGGCTAGACCCGCACCATACCCGCACCGTTTACACCCCTAATCATGTTGGTTTGATAACCTATGGTGCTAAACATGTAAAGAAGTGAAACCACTCCTCCACTAGAAAGAAAAGATCACATCCCTTGAACCAAACACCACAAAAAAAATTTCACCAAAGGGATGGAGACCAATTCAATCAACATGTATGTATCATTACACAATGAGTACCAACGGAAAAAAATTATCTTTGTCTAACAATTTAAAAAGTTTGATAACTTAATACATCACTTCACCACACATGGGTGTCTAAAAGGCAAACTAAACATATAAGCTAAAGATCAAGCTGAGGGTCATCTAACTACCTATTCAAGACTCTAAAAAGCTCAGCTACAAGGTTGATGTCGAATTCACCTCTCCTTCGGCTAACCTGGGGTTGGAAGAATACCCCACAAAAGAAGAGAAGAAAAGAAATACATTAGAAAAAAGCTGGTATGTGTATGCTAAAGGAAACTTTGAGAAATTAAAGCAATAAGGACATCAAAAGTAAAATGCTTCCCATATAAGAGATAATGACTACCCACATGAGCATAAAAGAATAAGATCATAACAAAAGAGATAAAATAGAATACTTTCCATAAACAAAATAAAATTTTTGCAACAAAAGCACATAGATAGGTAGTAGGGGCACACACCCCACAAATGTGACACACCGATCATAAAAATATGATTTCCTTAAGCAGAAGAATTCGTTAGCAGTAGATTACCGAAAATCAATAAAAATTAAAACCATTTTACAGAGAGGTCCACACATAGGAAAACTCTTTCACAAAGAAAAGAAGTAATTTAATTACATACTAGTTCACAAGTACATGTCATGTATCATCTTTTTCTGAGAATTACAAGCATTGACTACCATGTTAAACTAAACACAGGTAGTATAAAATCTCGAGGCACTGAGACAAAAATCTCGAAATCACTAAATACTACTCTAAGGACCTGAGAGTACAAAGACGACATATAGGACTCTATGTACATCTATACAAGGCATATCAGCCAGTGTCTCCACCTGAGAAATCACTGTTGTCCCTACTGCTGCTGTTGCTATCCTTCACCTACTGAAGGATTCTTGCCTCCTCGTTCGCATCCACCTAAAAAAAATGTGGTTCCCATGGAGGTGAGACAATTGTAAATTGCCCCAGTGAGAGATATAACTCTCCGCCAGAACATTATTATTGCAGTTTAATAAGATAAATCTGAATAGAGGAATTGTAATTGTTTAATAGTAATTAATTCATTATCTAACCGATTAGAACATTATTCTTATCTAAAGCATTGCAGCTTTAACCTGATAGAGTAGCATGTCACTTATCCAATAAGGAATATGAAGAACATGTATTACATTTATCCACTATACTAAGTGGGATAATATCAACCAATGTTTCTCGTATTTCAACTTTATGCAAATACACTACACGATTGATTATATTTTACACATCATGTGTCAAACTGCAATTAGCTTGCCAGAGTATATTGACATCTTCACTATAGAGTTATAGCCACAACATATACAATCTTCAGGCTTAGATCACATAGCTAATGCCTGGCATTGTTTGGTGGAGTCATGGCCCATAGACATACTCTTTTAACAAAGTATTGGGATCTTAATCCCTCATCTCATCAAGTACATTTCCATTTCTTAACAAGTTCATCATCATGATTATAGAATATGGGTATTCAAACCTTTAGTTCATCATAGAATACTTATTACTACTTAACAGGTAACTTAATACCTTCAGGTCATCTGACCAAGGTAATCATCAATCTTGCTACACAAGCATTCCACATAGTTCACAAGGTTCATATCACCTCTTGTTACCCCTTAATAGGAAACAATGCATATTATGGCTTATGAAGCCCATAAACAATTTCAATAATTAAAACATCATATGGCACACAGAGCTCATTAATTTCAGGTTACCTCTCACTAAGCAACAAAGCATATGAAGGCTTATAAGGCCTATAAAAAATTTTCAATATATAAAGCATCATAGCCCATACCTGGCTATGCTCATCATCTCAACATACATGCATAATTAGTACTCTTGATAACAATTATAATGCTTACATATCAACACCATGCAACACAAAGTAATACCACTATTCCCTTTTTAGGGTTAGGATTTCTCTTACATATCATCACCCTCCATTATGGTTTTCCACAAATAACCATTTAGATTCTTAAGATCATGTTATTAATGATCAAACCTTAATTCATTGCTCCACACAACTAGTAGCCAACATCGAAAACATAATCATTTAATCATGCTCATATATTCTCATCATTTATCATTAAATGAATTATCAACACAAAGTATGAGTTTCTCTCTTATCTTTACCAGAATATGATTGCATCATACTTTATTAACTTGGCTTAACCTTTTCTTAAGGTATGTTAGCCTACACTTATCAAAGTGCATTACTTCATAATATAACAATTGTCATGACACACTTCATGTGTCACTCATCCAAATATATTGGACTTAAAATACACCCGGGTGTATAAATCTTAAGGTGCTGGATGTGATATCTATCATGTCTTGATGTATCACTTCCCTCATCACCTTTATCTTACTTGCATTCATCCACTTAGATTGTTTTGGGTATTTCCCATCCTAATGCTTTATGCATCAGCTCATCACATTTATCATGTAATGTATTGGACATAAGTCACTTATTTATAATATACAACCATTGCCAGTGATATGGACTCATCTTTGAGTTAGGAACTATTAATATAAATATTTCTATTATCAACCTCTTTAGGTATTTCATTTATCAATATATTAGTTACTATTCCTTTATTAGGAATAGGGTTCACATAACATCTTTCCACATTTGGGTTTCACATAACATCCTTCTATATCAGGGTCTCACATAGCATTACCTAAAATTAGGGTTTCACATCACATCACCCAATGTTAGGGCTTCACATACCATTACCCTATACTAGGGTTTCATATAACTTTACCCTATTTTAGGGATTAGGGTTTACCATTCACATCCAAGTAATGTTTCTCACGCCCAATTGCCCAAATTAGGGTTAGGACACACAATTCCCATCAAATTAGGGTTACATCATCACCCAGATTAGGCTTTCACTCATCTTTTCCCTAAATTAGGGTCAGGGCTCAATAATCTTTTCAATTAAGGTTTCATGATCTCATTATTACAGATCAAACCCTAATTACATATTTTATTCATAATGAGAGGATTAGGGCTTAATTATATAAGCATTCCTCTTTGTCCTTCTCTCTCTCATCCTCTCTAGGATGTTAAGCACTCCAAGATTGATCTAGGTCAACTCTTCATTTAAATACACACAAGGTTAACCATTATAATCAACTTTGGTCTACATCATTATCAATCAAGTAGCTAACTGACCTTTAATCATATTAGGTGTCCAATTGGTTTGACCAATTTGAACCTCAAACAGTCTTGGTCACTTAGACCCCAAACGATCTTGGTCATTCAGACCTTGAATGGTTCGAAACTGTTTCAGCAAAACAATAGTGAAACTGTATGGACAGTTGACACTTTAAACCACTTGGGTCTCCAAACGGTTTGAGACCATTTGGTCTCAAACGGTCTTGAGGCCATTTGATCGCAAATGGTCTGGAGACCATTTGGACTCAAATGGTCTTAAGACCGTTTGGTGCAAACTCTCTCAAAACTGAATGGACCAAAAAGGTCTTCCATCACTTTATCAATTCAGGGTTTCAATCATTGAATGATCTATCA
Source organism: Alisma plantago-aquatica (assembly GCA_963693085.1). Lineage (NCBI taxonomy): Eukaryota > Viridiplantae > Streptophyta > Magnoliopsida > Alismatales > Alismataceae > Alisma > Alisma plantago-aquatica. The sequence continues at coordinate 1,370,101,437 of OY856409.1, read as the reverse complement.
ATTGATCTATTGATTTATTCTTCAATTGAATCATTGAATCACCCTTCAATTGGACCTTTAATTTGGGTTTTGAACCCAATTGAACTAGGGTTTATAATCAAGAAACCATCAATTAGGGTTTTGAAATCGAGGAACCATCCATGGTTGACATTGTGGAATTAGTTCAATTGAAATCATTGGATCATCAACAAACCATGACACGACCTGACCTAAAATGGTCTTAAGGTCGTTTGGATGACCTCCAAACGGTCTTGAGACCGTTTGACTCAAACCGTCATTGAAACCTATGAAATTCACTTAGGGTTTGCATCATTGAATCAATCATCAATTGAGCCATCGATTGTATTTCAATTTGAAATCACTGGATCTTCAACTATCCAATCAAACTCAACCATAGGCTTCCAAACGGTCTTGGTTGACCTCCAAACAGTCTTGAGACCGTTTGGGTGACCTCCAAACAGTTTTGAGACCGTTTGGGTTAGTCAACACAAAGTTTTAAATCAACCAATTGAAATTTCAGCACTTAACCCTATTAGGGTTTCTAATTAGAGGATTGTCCATTTATTGAATCAATCAATTGGATTCATTAGATCATCATCCAACATGTACTAGGGTCCTGACCTCAAATGGTCAACCCATACAAACGGTCAACCCTTCTAAACGGTTTGGAATCCAAACCTCCAAACGGTTTGCAAACCGTTTGGTCTCCAAACGGTTTGGTGAAACCGTTTGGACCAAAATTATGAAATTGTTTGCAATAGATATTTGTGGAGGTGTGTGCTTATGATGATGTCATCATCATCAAGATATAAACCCATGAAGCTTTCTGTGATTTTCATGGTGATTGCATCAATCAACCAAATACAATTTCAGAAATAAAGAAGGAATCAATATTTGATAAAGATATGGAATCAATAACAAAGTTCAAGGGTTCAAGTTATATAATCCGCCTTCAATTGAGCTTCCAAGCTTAAAACTCCACGTCTTTAATGGTGAAATCAACACCTTTCACTATCCCAAGCTCGTCCTTAAGCTTTGAGTGAAAAGGAATGGCTAGAATTGAAGATGGAAAGGAGATAAGAAGAAATCATGCATTGATTTTCGATTTCTACCATGGAATCAAGGTCAAAGAAGGTCAAGAAGCTTACCAACATGTTGGGGGTCGTCCTACTGTTGCTCCAAACTCCATTGGTCATTTTTGCAAGCAAGACGTGATAGTGGTTTCGAAATTACCCTTTCAACTCATGGGTAAAGGAGCATATATATGAATTTGATTGAAAATTCATTTAAGAGAGAGAAAGTAGGGATTATCTCTTCCATTTCCTTGCCACTTCTCCCTTCCCATCCTTGGATACGATCCTATCTTCTTTTCCTATTATTCCTCTCAATTATCCACGATTTAAAAGAAAACAAACTAAGCACCTTAAATCATATTATAATAATATCCATAAGTGAGTGGTTATTTCTTTTTGTTTTCTTAATGTGAGTGGGTTCTCCACTCGCATAGATATTTACATTTCCTTTGCAAGACACATGCTCGTCCAACCTTATCTAATTTTCAACCATTACCATTTTGGTTGAAGGCACTTTTATTAACACATTTATTTTTGCATTAATTTGAAGTAAAGTTCCAATTATACTTAAATCATGATTATTATAATATCAAGATTCTCTCTCTTCCAAAATGATTCAAATGAGGCGCCCCTCTCAAATTATTTTCTCTACATGATTCCAAGAATCATGAGGGACCCTATTTAAGTGGCATTTTGCATATTAAACCCTAGGTTTGGGTAAATTGCACATTACACCAAAACTAGGTTTTAATGCACAAACATTGCTCAACATGCTCTTTTTTGTTATTCAGGCTTGTTGAAGCCATACAACTGCATCATACTCACTCCTATGATGCTTCAACATATGAGGAACATTTTTACATACACAATTTGCAATTTAACCCCTCAACTTGGGTAATTTGCACTTTAGTCCAAAACAAGTAAAACCTTATTTCAACATTATTCAAAAAGGACTAAAATTGAAATATAAGTTCCTCTTGAGCCTTAATTACTTTTCAAAAGATAAGAGAAAGCATATAATAAACATTATTAAGTAAAGCATCTAGGTTTAAGCATAACCTAGGTCAGGGATGTTACAACAAACATCCTCAAACCTGCATGCATGTGAGATAAACATAGTCCTAGAACAATACAAACACAAAGGCGTCCAAGGCTTCACATCCTTGAAAACCTAATAGAGAATGACTCGCTGTAAATCTCCCAATATATATAAAAGTTGAGCCAAGGCTTCACATCCTTGAAACTCTGGTATTGTGCACCACCACCATCCCATAAAAAAAAGGGCACACACCCAAAAACCAAAGTAATTTACATTATTCTAGTTCTACTGATTCACATTGCATGTAAATATAGAGGCAAGTAAATAGTTTAGTCAGAAGATGAAACAAAGGTTGCCATCACATAATGGACAACGCATACACATAACATCCACTTCAAAGTGGCACATAACAATAAAAGAGACCAACATGCACCACGACACACGATATGATATCATGAAATTATCCAAGTTCATAACAATCAAGATAGTTCACATGAACCATGGTACCAAAAGATAAGACATATTGTGTAGGCCAAAATTCCAAAGAATGATAAAGTAGGTGAATTACTCAATATGGATGAATAGTGGATACAACATACCTCTCACAGAGTCTAAACTGCAAAGCACTCCTAGTTCCAAGTCTAGGTCACCAAAGGCCTGTTAAACACATATACATATTTTGTGTCAAAAACATACTCATTAACCAAACCCTAAAACCATATTTCTATATATGTGTGAATTAGGTTATAAAGATCATTCCATATTTTAGTTTATATTATTTGGAGTCCCAAAACATATTTATTATGTTTTTCAAACCTATATATAACTAGTTATGATTTTTATAAGTTAATTCATCCTTAATTAGATCCATTGAAACACCTGTTATAAATATTTAGATTCAGTTATCAAAACATATACCATCAGTTAGATCTTATTTTTCTGATTCAAACAAATATTGTTCCATAATTTTCTAATCATCAATTAATTAGTTATCAATTTTTTTAATTACCGACCAATCAAATAATTACAGATCAGCAAACTGGTTGCAAAGTAGAGAGAGAAAATCCACGCGGACCTAGGTAGGCCAATCAGGGCCGCCCATGTTAGCGAACAACTTAAACCAAGTCATCAAAACCAAGCACTAAACAAGAGAAAGAGGAGTGCACAAAATGATGAATTTACCCTTTGGTCATTAAACTAAATCAAAGATCAGAGAGAGGGTAGAGAGGACAATCAACCAGGGGGCTTGTTCCCTTGCGAACACCCTACGAACAACCCAGCACAGAGAAGGGATCTTCGAGATCCAAATCGCAAACCAAGGGAAATCAGGTGAAGAGTTCAACATGGACCTTATTCCCATGAATCCGGCGACTCAAAGAGCTAAAACATGACAGAAACAGTCATGACCAGCTCAATAAAATCTTGCCGCAACCCACTGGACAAACCAGGAAACGTCGGCAGAGAAAGCAAGAAAACGAAGAACCAAACGAAAAGCAGAGAAGGGTTAAGCACCCAAAAACGGAGCGAGAAGGCAAGAAACCCGGAGAGAAAAGGAACCAGCTGTCGACTATTCTGAAAGAAGCAAAAACCCAATCAAAAGAGGGAAATCACCCATACCTGAAATTTGAGTAAGGCAAGAGCTCACGAAGCTTGCCCACACCTTCACGACGTGAAGCCAATAAAAAACAAGCCCCGTCGATGACTAGGATCCCCGGACAAACTCACTATCGTCAAAACAGGTAGATGGAGTAGGGAGAGATGGATGTGGAGCAAATCAGATCAAAAGAGCTATGGCACGAGGTTTCTGGGGGTTCAAGGATTATGGGGGAAGCCCTATATATAGGGGCGGAGTCAGGGTTCAACGAGGAACCAACAAGAACCAAAAAAGAGAGGAGGGAAAGGAAAGTCCTCATTGACCCAACGACTGGGAGAGAGAGTCCTACACAAAGTGGAGATCTACGAAACCAGAAAGCAACGTTGATTGTGAAAAGGAAAACAAAAATAACTGAGAAGGAGAGGAGAGAAAGATCGGGATCAGATTTGATTTCCATCCCTGTTGAATCCCAGTAGGATAAGGATGGGTGAGGAAGACATATATAGGTCGTCCGATCAATCTGGGTTTGAGCGGGGAGAACGTGGGTCGTCCGATAGCACGTGACAACCTAAGTAAAGGAAAAATTGGGAAATGAAATTGAGTTAAACAAAGTGAAATCCAAATAAGTCATGTGTTTTCTCTTTCCTCAGTTAGGGGTTCTAGAATTATCCAAATTAAACCAAATTTTGCGCACAAGTTAAGTTAAATGTGTAGATTCTGAATATACACTTAGTTTTGCCTTTTGAAACCTTTAATGGGATATATAATTAAAATCACATTTTCTCTTTCCTCCTTCAAAAGAGGTGATAATAATCCTTAAAATTTGTGAAACTTCACCCATAAGTCTTCCTAAGAGACTTGGATACGATTTTATCATTAATTTCACAAGTGGAGATTATTTCTTTATTTATTTAATAAATAGAAGATTCTACACACTTTCTCTCTCCTAAATATACTCATTAATAAAACATTATCCAAATTAGTTGCAAATTTTCCCAAAGGCTTATTTTTATGTTTAGATTAAGAATTTGGAGTTAATTTTCCAATTTGAGGGCATTAGATATTTTATTTCACTTCATTATCCTAATTCCTATTTTCTTTTGATAAGAACATTAATATATGCATTTATCTTCCAAATTAAATGATACTTGGCCCTTAAGTTTCTTTTAGGTCAAGAAACGAGATTGAGTACCAAATTACCTATGTGAGTTTTCGATTATGATTTTTAGAACAATACATTCCTCATTATCTTCTTTTATCCATTAAATCCCATATTACCTCCAATTATTGCATTTATCATCTCCTTTATATGTAACTTGGATTTTTTATTCTTTTTCCTATTTTAAAATTACTAGAAAGTTCTAGGACAAAATATGTTATTATTTTTATTACTTAGTGACAAATTACTCTTTGGACCCATTAATTAAAACCCAACTGGTGTATATGTGCATATAACCCTATATTAATAATATATGGGAAATATTTATCCAATTAAGTTCTTTAATTTCTTATTATCATCCAAACGAATCATTATTAAGCACAAAGTATTTTCTATTCCCTTAATTTCATGTATTAGCTTATCCCTGTTTGGCTAAGTCAAAAGGGTAAAACTATTAGGGCAGGGTTCTAGATTTGCTATGTTACAACACACCACCCCTTAAAGGGATTTCATCCTCGAAATCAAAACATTCATAAGAAAACTTATCCACCACCCCTTAGAAGGGTTCATCTCATAAAATCAAACTTAACTTCAGTTTCAAAAGTTTCAACTATATTTCTTACATCCATTACATAAGAAACATGCAAAAGGAAACATAACTTGTAAAGACTAATCTAAGTAACTATGGGTTAACTTGCTCTTGATCTTCATCATTAACTTCTTCACCATCCAAAGCAAAAACTCTTCCAGCTCTTCTTTCCATAGGTCTTCCTATATTATTGTTACCATTATTGTTACCCTGATTTTGAGGAGGTGCTTGTTGTTGTTGTATTGGAGCTTGACCATTAGGATGCTTAGAGCAATCAGGTTGGATGTGTCCAGGTTCATTGCAATAGGGACATACCATTGGTGTATTATGACAAGGTTTATCCTGAGAACACTTTCCTGGAGGATGGTAACCATTGCACTTAGCACACTAGTCCCTTTTCTATTCAACACCTGAGGAATTCCTTTTCTTGTCGAACTCCCTATGTTGAAACCCTGGGTAAGACTCCACAACCAAAGCTTTATCAACCATCTGTTGAAAGTTCAAAGGCAATTGTGGGATAAGATCACGACCCACATTGTAGTTGAGTCCCTGAAGGAACAGGTCAGCCCTATGTTCCTCACCCAAATCAACTGCATACTGTTCCAATAGCAGAAACTTTTGTACGTAAGCAGAAACTGATAAGGAACCTTGCTTCAAGCTGTAGAATTCTGCTTCTTTCTTCTTCAAAGTAGCAGTACAGATGTACTTCCCTCAGAAGAGAGTCATAAACTCTACCCAAGTCATGGTTGAGATATCTCCAGTCCTTGCAATTCCATTCCACCTAACTCTTGTTGGTCCATCCAAGACATAGGAAGCAAACCCAACCTTCCGATGTGGAGGACATGACATACCATAAAAAGTCCTCTCTAAAGCTAACACCCAATCATCAACTTTATCAACCATCTCTATCTCACCTTCACCCTTAAAGGAAGGTGGTTGCATCTTCATGAACTCCATGATTGAGAACTCCTTAGTCTTTTCAGATACAGAAAGGTCTTTCATCTTCCCCGCCATGGAAGATGCAAAGAGTTTTCGAAACATGGCCAACTCTTGCTATGGATTCATAGCTCCTCCCAAACCAATAGAAGCTAAGGTCCCCTGACGTAACCTAGCATTTTGAGGTGTCTCATAACTGTACTGGTTGTCAACCGTTGAGTTATCTCCCACCATTAGGGTTCTACCTGCACAAGGCAAGGACACTAGGTATAAGCAACCTAAGACAAAGGTAAACATCCTAAGGAAGTCAAGTTTGAAATAGTTAGATAACCAACTGCTAGTGGCTCTGATACCATGCTGTAAAGAAGTGAAACCACTCCTCCAATAGAAACAAAAGATCACATCCCTTGAACCAAACACCACAAAAAAAATTCACCAAAGGGATGGAGACCAATTCAATCATATTGTATGTATCTTTACACAATGAGTAGTAGCGGAAAAAAATTATCATTATCTAACAATTTACAAAGTTTGATAACTTAATACATCACTTCACCACACATGGGTGTCTAAAAGGAAAACTAAACATATAAGCTAAAGATCAAGCCAAGGGTCATCTAACCACCTCTTCAAGACTCCCAAAAGCTCAGCTACAAGGTTGATGTCAAATTCACCTCTCCTTGGTCTAACCTGGGGTTGGAGGCATACCCCACAAAAGAATAGAAGAAAAGAAATACATCAGCAAAAAGTTGGTATGTGTATGCCAAAGGAATCTTCGAGCAATTAAAGCAATAAGGACATCAAAAGTAAAATTCTTCCCATACAAGAGATAAGGACTACCCACATGGGCATAAAAGAATAAGATCATAACAAAAGAGATAAAAGAGGATACTTTCCATAAACAAAATAAAATTTGTGCAACAAAAGCACATAGATAGGTAGTAGGGCACATACCCCACAAACATCCTCAAACCTGCATGCATGTGAGATAAACATAGTCCTATAATAATATAAACACAAAGGCGGCCAAGGCTTCACATCCTTGAAAACCTGATAGAGAATGACTCACCATCAATCTCCCAATATATATAAAAGTTGATCTAAGGCTTTACATCCTTGATACTCAGGTATGGGGCACCACCACCACCATCCCATAAACAAAAAGGGCACACACCCAAAAACCAAAGTAATTTACATTATACTAGTGTTACTAATTCACATTGCATGTAAATATAGAGGCAAGTAGATAGTTTAGTCAGAAGATGAAACAAAGGTTGCCATCACACAATGGACAACACACACATAACATCCACTTCAAAGTGGCACATAACAATAAAAGAGACCAACAATCACCATGGCACAAGATATGATATCAAGAAATTATCTAAGTTCATAACAATCAAGATAGTTCACACGAACCATGGTATTAAAAGATAAGACATATTGTGTAGGCCAAACTTCAAAAGAATGATAAAGTAGGTGAATTGCTCAATATGGATGAATAGGGGATACAACATACCGCTCACAGAGTCTAAACTACAAAGCACTCCTAGATCCAAGTCTAGGTCACCAAAGGTCTATTAAACACATATACAGATTTTGTGTCAAAACCATACTCATTAACCAAACCCTAAAACCATATTTCTATATATGTGTGAATTAGGTTATGAAGATCATTCCATATTTTAGTTTATATTATTAGGAGTTCAAAAACAGATTTATTATGTTTTTTTGACCTATATATAATTAGTTATGATTTTTACAAGTTAATTCATCCTTAATTAGATCCATTGAAACACGTATTATAAATATTTAGATTCAGTTATCAAAACATATATCATCAGTTAGATATTATTTTTTTTTATTCCAACAAATATTTGTTCATATTTTTCTGATCATCCATTAATTAGTTATCATTTTTTTAATTACCGACCAATCAGATAATTATAGATCAACAAACCGGTTGCAAGGCAAAGAGAGAGAAAGTCCATGTGGACCTGGGTAGGCCAATCAGGGCCACCCATGTCAGCGAACAACTTAAACCAAGTCATCAAAACTAGACACTAAACAAAAGAAAGAGGAGTGTGCAAAATGACGAAATTACCCTTTGGTCATTAAACTAAATCAAAGATCAAAGAGAGGGTAGAGCGTACAATCAATCATGGGGCTTGTTCCCTTGCGAACACCCTATGAACAACCCATCATAGAGAAGGGATCTTCGAGATCCAAATCAAAAACCAAGGGAAATCAGGTGAGGAGTTCAACATGCACCTTGTTCCCATGACTCCAGCGACACAAAGAGCTAAACCACGACGGAAATAGTCATGACCAGCTCGAGAAAATCTTGTCGCAACCCACTGGAAAAACCAGGAAACATGGGTAGAGAAAGCAAGCAAATGAAGAACCAAACGAAAAATGGAGAAGGGTTAAACACCCAAAAATTGAGCGAGAAGGCAAGAAACCCAACGAGAAAAGGAACTAGCTACCGACTATTCCGAAAGAACCTAAAACCCAATCAAAAGAGGGAAATTGCCCATACCTGAAATTCAAGCAAGGCAAGAGCTCACAAAGCTTGCCCACACCTTCACGACTCGAAGCCAATAAAAAACAGCCCCGCCGACAACTAGGATCCCCAGACGAACTCTCCGTCGTCGAAATAGGTAGATGGAGTAGGGAGAGATGGATGTGGAGCAAATCGGATCAAAAGATCTATGGCACGAGGTTTCTGGGGGTTCAAGGATAGTGGGGAAAGCCCTATATATAGGGGCAGAGTTAGGGTTCAATGAGGAACCAAAAAGAACCAGAAAATAGAGGAGGGAAAGGAAAGTCCTCATCAACCCAATGACTGGGAGAGAGAGTCCCACATAAAGTGGGGATCTATGAAACAAGAAAGAAAAGCTAATTGTGAAAAGGAAAACAAAAATAAGTGAGAAGGAGAGGAGAGAAAGATTGGGGTCAGATTCAGTTTCCATCCATGTTGAGTCCCAGTAGGACAAGGATGGGCGAGGAAGACATATAGAGGTCATCCGATCAATCTGGATTTGAGCAGGGAGAATGTGGGTCTTCCGATCGTGTGACAACCCAAGCAAAGGAAAAATCGAGAAATTAAATTGAATTAAACAAAGTGAAATCCAAATAATTGATGTATTTTCTCTTTCCTCAGTTAGGGGTTCTAGAATTATCCAAATTAAACCAAATTTTTCCGATAAGTTAAGTTAAATGTGTAGATTCCGAATATACACTTAGTTTTTCCTTTTGAAACCTTTATTGGGTTATATAATTAAAATCACATTTTCTCTTTCCTCCTTCAAAACAGGTGATAATATTCCTTAAAATTTGTTAAACTTCACCCATAAGTCTTTCTAAGAGACTTGGATACAATTTTATCATTAATTTCACAAGTGGAGATTATTTATTTATTTATTTAATAAATAGACAATTCTACACACTCTCTCTCTCCTAAATATACTCATTAATAAAACATTATCCAAATTAGTTGTAAATTTTCCCAAAGGCTTAGTTTTATGTTTAGATTACGAATTTGGAGTTAATTTTACAATTTGAGGGCATTCGATATTTTATTTAACTTTATTGGCCTAATTCCTATTTTCTTTTGATAAGAACATTAATATATGCATTTATCTTCCAAATTAAATGATACTTGGCCCTTAAGTTTCTTTTAGGTCAAGAAAACGAGATTGAGTGCCAAATTATCTATGTGGGTTTCCGATTATGATTTTTGTAACAATACATTCCTCATTATCTTCTTTTATCCATTAAATCACATATTACCTTCAATTATTGCATTTATCATCTCCTTTATATATAGCTTGGATTTTCTCTTCTTTTTCCTATTCTAAAATTACTAGAAATGTATAGGACGAATTATCTTATTATTTTTATTACTTAGTGACAAAGTACACTTCAAACCCATTAATTAAAACCCAACTGGTGTATATGTGCATATAACCCTATATTAAGAATATATGGGAAATATTTATCCAATTAAGTTCTTTAATTTCTTATTATCATCCAAATGAATCATTATTAAGCACAAAGTATTTTCTATTCCCTCAATTACATGTATTAGCTTATCCCTATTTGGCTAAGTCAAAACGGTAAAACTATTAGGGTAGGGTTCTAGATTTGGTATGTTACAAAACACCTATCAACCAATGGTCAATTTCAGGGTTTAAAGTTGATTTCTTCTATAAATACATGACTCAATGGTGGTACCATTGCTACAACTGATGGTGTTGTCTTCATGACAAATGATGGTGGTAACCTAGGGTGTCAACTAACGTTCACCGCATAGGTCATTTGTTGCCCTAATTAGAAGCTTAGTGATTAACAACTAAGTACCCTAATGATGCTATCAATCAATGGTGATATTAGTTTGATATTTGATGGTGATTAATGAATATAGTGTTGATCTAACAACCTATGGTTTCTTAATGGTCACTACTGATAGTGGATCAGGTCTCCACAACCTATGGTGAGTTAAGAATGTATTTGTAGCATCAATTAAGCCTTAAACCAATGGTTTCTTGGGTCATTTGATGCAATGGTCAGACCTATACTCCAATTGATTGTTTCAATATATGAACTTGACCTAATGGTCAAGATCTAATGTTTCTTTATCCAATAAATTGGAATGATGCCTAAATGTAATATTTTGGTCCTAATAAAGTGATTTAAATTGTTTCCTTTATGAGATCAACTTAAGAAGCTCATTTACTGGTGACTTGTTTTAAATTAACAATCACTTATGGGTTTTACCCTACTATCAATGGAACTTTTTATGTTGTTAATCAAGGGATGTCTAGGGTTAGATGGTGACTCTTTCTCAAGCACAACTCAATGACTTCATAGGTGGTTTGTTCAAGATATTTACTTATGTAAATGACCAATGGTTTTACCTTTTCAACATTTAATGGTTAGAAGTCGATGACTCAATATTCCCATTGTTCTGGGTGAATCGTATAGTGTAATGTTATGATTCTGATGATGCGAATTTGATGGTTCAATGCCTTAAACTTGTAGTCTTACCCTTTACCTTGTATGATTATGATTTATAATCACCATAATGAATTAATGGGTAACCCTAATGAGGTATAGCTTGCTATACCTAGCTTTAATATAACTAAATGATGCTAATTGGGTATGAATAGTCCTTGAATGACTAATATAATCATGGAGTACTCTCTTATTATTGTTGAAACCTTAGTATGTTATGACCTGATGGTTACATCTTGATTTATGTGTGGATTCATTCTTGAGAATAGTATGGAATGTGATGGTGATGCTTCACCTTATGCATCCATGATCCAATGGGGATGTCATGAGTTAGGTTTGGGTATAAGTGCTTATTAGTAACATTGATATAATTTATCATGTTGAACCTAACTCTACTGAAAATAGATAAAGATGAGTATTCATGTTTAGTATTCTTATATGATGGAATGATGGTGAAATAACCTCCTTAACATGATCATAACCTTAATATGTTAATTGGTGGTTATCATAACCATGTGGTTGATACTTTCTTATGCTAAACATGTGCATTATGAATATGATGAGGGTTAATCATTCCTATATTACTTGCATGTTAATGTAATAAAGGAATATTCTTAATGTTAGTATAACCCTTCTATGATTGTTTATGAATATCTCCTAGCTCAAAATGCAATATTGTACTGATCTGGTGTATTATATGTAAGGATGTTGTTGAACCTTGCTACAAGGCATGGAATGATAATGATGATCTTGTAGGGAATAGTATGATGGTCTTGATGACCTTTGGGCATGGTTGAGCCCTAAATGAGATGTAATCCTCTTGTGTTGATAAGGGTTGATACCCTGTGATATTGTGAAAAGGATTTATATCTTGTGATAGTATGATGACTAGGGTAGCCTGATGAATGGCAAGTGAATAGTAGCATGTGATGATGAGATGAGAAATTATGTTTCACACATTTTATATCTTCTAAATTTGTGATATTTATATTCTTTCTAGAAGTGAATTAGAGTTTGTATGTCCACTTGTTTCCTGCAACCTTAATTCACCCAATTGGCATAACTAATCCAGTGAAAGTCTAATCATGTAGTGTCTTATGCCATAGATCCATCGAGTGTCAAAACTTGCTAGATGGTGAAACGAGTATTCCTAAGGGAAACTCAGAGTACATACTGATGAGTATGCCGGGTGCTTGTCATCCTGAATCAAGTGTTTAGGGAGGATGACTGCAGTCATACCTAGCCCTCAATTTGAGACCAACTATGGTCGTGTCTCGGTGATTATATATGTGATGAGATTGGAGGACAACTGCAGTTGTACCTTAGATGATAGGGTATGTGTACCCACCTCCTTTCACTAGTGTCATGACCTATACCAAGGATGGACTAGGATGTTAGCATCTTGACCTTATGTTTCACTATGGTGGACCTATACTGACTGGGGCTGGAGAAGATCTTAGGAGTTCAACTCTTCCTAGATCTTGTATGGCACTGATTGTGACCAAGCGATGGTCAGTTGGAACTTGATTGGTATCCTCAAATTCCTTAGGGTTTAATAAAAGATGTAATACAGTCGTATAGCATATTTGTTTAGGGTTATACACGACATTTCACATTAAATGATAATCCTTGTTTGTTATCTTTACATAAACATGATGCTTAGTGCAATTAAGAGATAGTAGATATACTTAGGTTGTAGAAATGCTTAAGATTGTAGATGTGTACATATAGTAGCTATGCTTATGTTGATAACTATACTACTACTGTTGATTTTAATCATGATGCTAGCTATCTCATGTTGTTGGTTATGTTTAGCATGCTATCCATGCCTTTGTAACTAGAGATGCATATACTGGTAATCATGCTTATCTAGATAGTTGTTCTTATGTTATTAGCTCTTCTTATGATGTTGATATGTTCAACCTGTTAGACATGCTAAGGTTGTTAGCTATGCATATGATACCAGACTTATTCATGATGTTATAGATGCTCATGCTACTAGACTCCTTATACTGTTAATAGGGATATGAGAATAGTCTGTCTAATGCAGATTGTTATTATATGCTCCTTTCTGTATTTTGTTAATCATCAATGTTGTTGAGCTTATTTGTTATATATGATTAAACAACTTAAACTGTCTCATTACCTAGAAATGTTTGAATCAATAAATGTTTTTGGAGGTTATATCTCTTGTTGGGACATGGGTCTCACCCTTTTGGTTCGCTATATGTTTTTTTAGGTAATTGGAAGTGATGAAAACAAACCTTGTGGCAGAAAAGAGGAGCTATAGTAATGAATCTTTGAGAAATTTGATTAGATGTCTAGTGTGTCCTAGAGTCGTCCCTGTACTCTTAGGTCTGTGATGTAAAAATTTGTATATGGTGTTTCAAACAAATCAAAATTTTATTAGCATGTGAATGTTTGTTGTGTGACATTTACAAATGTTGTTCTCCTATGTATATATGTTGTGGCTAAGGTGATAGAACAATTTGTATCAAATTCTTGGCATAGTATGGATATAAGAAAGATGTTGGGATCTTATGCAAATGTTTCTGAGAGGGTGCTGACATTGAAATCGGTTTTAATTTCTCATATTTTTGGGAATGTGGTTAATTGGTGATTGATTGTGTTTTATGTTTTGAGTAATCTTGTTTAGTGTAACAAGTTCTTACATTCTTCCTCAACTCTATAGGAATTTCCATCCTTCTGATATAGCTTCTTGGATATGAGGTCAAGCTTCTCATTCAATGTCGTGATGACTTTAGACTCTCCAACACTTCTAAAGGTTGTTGGACGTTCTCTTTCTTCTCCTCATGGCTGATTCTTAGCCATATTCTTCAAAATCTCATGACACGTGGATGGCTTGTTGTTGAGAAAGAAACTTATTCCTGCACTGTCGAGCGTGGTCCTCTCTCCTTAATGCATCCCATAATAGAAGATCTTTGCTTGGCCATAAAGGTTGATCCCATGATGAGGGACCTTCCTTAGCATGTTCTAGAACCTCTCCCATGCTTCAAAATATGATTCATCTACATGCTGCTTGAAGTTATAGATCTTCCTGTTCAACTCATTTGTCTTCTGTGGTGTGAAATAATGCTCAAAGAACAATGCTATCATCTCCTCCCATGTTTTGATTGACTTAGGTGGGAGGTTAAGGAACCAGGACTTTGCATTATCTTCCAAAGAAGACGAAAACAATTTTAGATATATGACTATGGCTGGAACCCTATCAATTTTCACCATATCACAGCTCTCAATGAAATTATTAATATGCGTCATTGGGTCCTCTATGTTGTGGCCATAGAATGCTTGTGACTTGACCAGTGTCACCATGCCTAGATCTAGCTTGTAGCTGACCACATTGATAGCCTGCCTTTATATCGAGCCCAACTGAGCTGTTGTAGATGATTCCTTGATCTTCTCCCAGATGGTTTGCTCTTTAGATTCTATGTCGCCCATTTCTGCTTGCTCTAGTTGTGTTTTAGGAGGTGGTGTAGTTGGGATGAGCTTCTCAACTGAAGCTCCTAACTCTCACGCCCTGTGAAAAATCTCCTCCTGATTTGTAATGGATGGAGTAGACTCTCTGTAATCTATGGTTCGAGTGTCAACCATGCACTAGTACCTGAAACTTAACAACAATGTGACAACACAGATTACTAATGAATTGACAACAGAAATCTTTTCAATTATGCTCTTGAATAGAGAAAAGTAGAAAAGAAAAAAAAGGGCTAGAGTGGCTGGTCAAATCACTCACAGTGATGCATACACCATTTTCCTCTGCAACAACACCAAAAATTGGACTTGCATAAAATGTGTGTTTGAAATGCAAGTGCACGTATCAATGTAATATAGGTCTAAAGAAGCCCAAATATCAAACATTGTGAAAATGTGTACCCAGAAACTACTACTACCAATGACTCAATCAGCTAGGCCGATATAAAAGAGTGATTTGGTTGAATTAATAACAAATTTACAAGAATGAAAACTAAGATTACTCATTCGTGATCACAAGAGGAATGAATTCCTTATGATTTTTCTTTCACCATAGCTCATATTGCAATTGCATCATTTCATTAATATTAATCTCTCCTAACCCTAGACAAAGATACATGTACCAAGAATTACCCACTCTCATGGTGTAATTCACTACCTAGCCTTATACCAATCCCACTCTCACAAAAATCATGTTATTTTGTAGGAACTTTACCAAAATATCTAGTTTATTCTCTTCACATTTGTAATCCCTTCCTCAAGGTGCGATATAAGACATATAAATCTGTGAGTTTTCCAACCCTTAATCCATGTCTCGAAGAATTATAGGTTTAAACAACTACCTTTGGTGAATTCGTGATTTTCTCATAGATTTATGTCTAGATATTAAGAGAAATATGGATATTAAATCATAATTGTCAATTATAATACAAAACTGGGCTACTCCTGGATCTTAAGGAAAAACAAGATTAGCCCCACATGATTTCAGTTGCTCTACACATAGAAAAGGAAGACGAGAAGGAAGAAAACATCAAGAATAAGGAAAAACCCTAGAGAAACAAGGTATGGATGGTTCCTCCCGACAAACATGATGATTTTATGTCTTTCAACTACAAATCAGGCAACCAGTAGTGCACAAACTGCATGAAACATTACTTTCTCCTCCTCTTTCTATCTTCTCTTCTCTCCTCCACCATCCAACTGAATGGAACGTGATAATTAGGTCTAGACGAACTCCTCCTAAGTCATAGACATGACTAAGGGCATCATTAATTGTCAATCCTTGGATTAATGATGATTTGTAATCTTGCCTGATCCCGCAGAGTCGGTACTACCGACTAAGTGTCGGAAGTATCGATGCCCCTGATAATTTACATCCCATGTGAGGTTGTCAATACTACGGAGTTGATGTTGGTACTACCGAGATTTCTTAAGAATTTCTGAGTCTTCTGTATTAGTTCTTCGATAGTACTGACTTCCTTTGTCAGTACTATCGAGTTCTCTTGAGTTCACATGCTCCTTTTTGAGTAAGTGTCAGTACAACCAACAGGCAGGTTGGTTGTACCAAATTGTGTAGTTTCTTGTAGATCCACCTAAAATTCCACACAAAATGAATATAAGCTCCCACATAATAATGGATCTAATAGGAACGTTAAAAATACATCTATTTGATGAAATTGAGTATCACAAGCTATTGATGATAAATTATGCACAAATCAATATGAAAATAAATAATAAGTGCACAAAAAATCTGTAATAATTTCCTATGAAAACAACAATTATTCAATGCATCATATGTGCTTGGAACGCTGATTCAATCTGGGTGCTTTAGCTTGTGAAATAGATCCATCGTTGTCACAATATATCTCTACTACATCATTGATGCTTGGAACCACTCCAAGTTTACTGATAAACTTATTGATCTAGACAACTTCCTTTGATGCATTGGATGCAACAATATACTCTACCTCTTTTGTAGAATCTACAACTTTCTCTTGCTTGGAACGCTTCTGGCTTGCAGATCCATTGTTGAGGCAAAATACAAATCTTGATTGCAATTGTTAATCATCTTTGTCAGTTTGTAAGCTTGCATCGATGTAACCCCTTACACTCAACTCTTCCTCACTGCCATAAATAAGAAATTGAACCTTAGTTCTTCTCAAGTACTTAAGGATGTTCTTACAGAAATCCAATGACTTTCACCAAGATCTGACTGATATCTACTAGTAATGCTCAAGGAATAAGAGACATCGGGATGAATGCATAACATTGCATACATGATAGATCCAGTTGTAGATGCATAGGGAATCTTACTCACGCGGTTCCGTTCTTCACAAGAATTGGGACATTATGAACAAGAGAGGCTAATTCCATGGAACATGGGAAAATTTCCTCTCTTTGAGTCTTTCATGGTGAACCTCTTCAACACTTTGCCAACTTATGTACTATGGCTTAGCCCAAAAAGCCTTCTAGATCTACCTATAGATCTTAATTCCTAAGATATAGTATGTTTTGCCTAAATCCTTCATAGAGAAGGTAATCTCAACCAATCATGTGCATTTTTGAAGTAGGAATGTCATTCCCCATCAATAGTATGTCATCTACATACAATATGAGGAATATAATTATGCTCCCACTAATCTTTGTGCACACACAAGGTTGATCTTCATTTTGACTAAAACCAAACTCTTTGACTTTCTTGTCAAAATGAAGATTCCAGATCTGAGATGTTTGCTTAAATCCATATATTGACCTTTGTAGCTTACAAACTTTCTTGTCTTCCTTTGGATTTACAAAACCCTCAGGATGTGTCATGTATACATCTTCAAAATATTCCTATTAAGGAAAGTGGTTTTCACATCGGCCTGCCAAAAATTGTAGTCATAATAAGCTGTAATAGAAAGCATGATTATGATGGATTTAACCATGGAAACTAGTTACAAAGTTTCATCATGTTTAACACCTTGAACTTATTTGAAACCTTTTACAACCAATCCTTCCTTCCTAGGTTTGTACATTTCCATCCATGTCGGTCTTCTTCTTGAAGATCCTATTGCAACCTATGGGTTTTACCCCTTCAGGTGGATCCACCAAGGTCCATACCTTGTTGGTGTACATGGATTTCATCTCGAAGCTCATGGCCTCAAGCCACTTCTTAGACCCTAGTCTCACAACAATTTCTAGGTAAGTTGTTGGCTCATCATATATGACCAACTCATCGCCTTCTTGAGTCATAAGATAACCAAATATTTCTGGTTCAAGGCATGGCCTACTAGATCTATGAGGTTCTGGTGTTACATGAGGAACTTGAGATTCTGCAATGGTTTGTGAGTCTCATTTTTCTTTATGTACATCTATGAGTTCCATGTTTTCATGTAGGTCTCGAATCTCTTCAAGTTCTACTTTCCTTCCACTGATTTCTTTAGAAATAAATTCCTTTTAAAGGATTGCAACATCATTAGCAACAAAGACTTTGTTGTTAGATGGGTTATACAAGTGGTATCCCTTATTCTCTTTAGGATATCCAACAAAATAACATTAATCTAATCTAGGGACAATCTTTTTAGGAAACATTTTCCTCACATAAGATTCACATCCCCAAATCCTCATAAAATACATTTTAGGATGCTTCCCAGTTCATATCTCATATGGAGTCTTTTGAACTGAAATGGATGGAACACGGTAAGTGTAAACATTGTAGTTTCTACAACATAACCCCAGATGGAAGTCGAAAGATTGGCAAAACTCATCATTGATCACACAATATCTAGTAATGTGTGATTCCTTCTTTCTGATACACCATTGTGTTGTGGTGTTCTAGGTGGAGTCTATTGTGATATGATACCACAATCTCGTAGAAGGTCCTTAAACTCTTAACTTTAGTATTCTTCACCTCAATTAGAATGAAGTGCCTTAATACTTTTACCAAGTTGCTTTTTTACTTCATTCATGAAATCCTTGAACTTTTCAAGGATTTCAGACTTATGTTTCATCAAGTAAAAAACCATACCTATTGAAGTCATTACTAAATGTAATGAAGTATTGATAACCACCCCTACATTTGTTCAAAAAGGACCACAAACATCAGTATGTATGAGTCCTAATAGATCACTCTCCCTCTCATTGTTACCAGTGAAGGGAGTCTTTTTCATCTTTCCCAACAAATATGATTTCCATGTTTCTATTGATTCCAAATCAAAAGAGTCCAGATAACCATCTTTATGGAGTTTGGATATGAGTTTCTAATTTCTATGCCCTAGAAGACAATGCCAAAGGTATTTTTGGTTTGAGTTATCAATTTTTGTCTTTTGGTATTTACGTTATACACGTTAGTCTTCAAATCTATCAAGTATGGACCATAAGACATTGGGGCACTACCATACAAAGATCCCATCTTTACTAATAGAAAATCGACCATTCTTTATAAGAAATTCAAATCCATTCTTGTCCAAACAACATGCAGATATGATGTTCCTATTGACGACAGGTACATAATAGCAATTCTCTAACTCTATAATAAGCCCGCTTGGTAGAGATAAATCATAGATTCTAATTGCACTTGTTGCAACTCTTACTCCATTAGCAAGGCACATTTCAACCTCACCTTTCCTTAGAGGTCTACTTCTTTTCAGATCTTTCACATTTGAGCAAATGTGTGATCCACATCTGGTATCTAGTACCCAAGATAAAGAAGTAGTGAAGTTAATCTCAATTACATATATACTAGAAGTATATATCTCTATCCCTTACATCATCTTCCAAGGTTTCCTTACCCTTCTCCTTATTTTGAGTGCAGAAGACTTGGACTTTAGTTTAGCCTCAGAACACTTCTTGGCCTTGTAGTTGTCCTTGGACTCTATTCTGTTGATCACCATCATGGGTTGGTCCTTCTTCATTTGTTCTTCACCATTAATCAAGATGTGAAGCAAATAAACAACAATTTATCCATGTTACTCAAGTGATAACACTCGATAAACTGGCTATATGATTCTGGTAGTAATTGCAAAATCATATCCATGGCCAACTCCTAACCTATAGGAAATCCCAGTCTCTCTAGATGTTCCACATGCCCAATCATATTGAGCACATGGGGCTTTATTGGTCTCCCTCTGTCAGTTTGCACTCAAACAACACCTTAGAGCCATTATACATTTCTTACTTATCATGCAGTTAATGCAACTCATAGTTCATAGAGCCCAACATAAGGTTTTTGGTGTCTACAACATCAATGGAATACTTCAAGTAACCATCCATTTCAGCCTTAGGTGTATATGGAGTGGGTTCCACTAGCACTGCTGTTTTAAGAACATAGAGAACACTTCTCAAAGTCACAAACCAGTTATGGAAGTTTATTGCTTTTAGATTTTCCATCTCAAGGACTGATAGCAATGATTGAGTGCTTTCCATTTATCTACAAGAGTTAAAAATTTTACTTTGTCATTTTTTTATTTGAGTTGATAATATTGAAAACATTAATTAGGCCTTTGATTAATTATCATTCCCACTATTTTGTTCAGATTGATAGCCCTCACTACCTATCCAGAAGATTGCAGTGTACAATCTTCTAGTGAGCCAAGATCCACATTTTGTCACATCATGAGTCAGCTTTGGTCGATCATCCACAACTTTACTATTTAGGTAGACAAATTTTTTCAATTTCATCTCGTGAAACTCTTAGATAGATGGTGTGCAAAACTCCTTGTCACATTTGATCTCTATGCCTCTGGGTAACTTAATCTCCTTACGGTCACCTAGTTAAGCCTGACCCAAAAGTCAATACAATAGAATATGTACCCTACATTGGCAGATCTACCATCACACTTCCATGAGATAGACAACGCACCATGCTTTGGCATAACCTACACTTATTCAATCAAGCTTTTTATGTGTGTTTCTTATGGAAACTATCTAAGGTTTAAAATTTATTAAGGGATTTAGTATAAATATATATACATATCCAATCACCACATACATATAGTACGTATCATATGCATTCTATATCTAAAAATGAAAATTTGTAATAAAAAATACATAAGCTATGGTCGTGGCCTTACTAATGTAATTCCTTAGAGACAAAAGGAATTACTACCGCCTAGGGTCCACATCATATGTAACAAGATGTTATTGGTGATGATCTGTGCTAGAACCAGTGTGAGTCCATCAATTCAACTATTGAACCAATCTATTGGCCTCCTAGTTGGTCGGTTGGTTTCTTGAATCGATTGGTTGATCTTTGGTTCAAGTGACGTTTAGACTCCTCCAGCTGATCGGTTGGGCCACTAGCTGATCAGTTGGTTCCTCCTATCTCCTGGCCTCCTCGGCCCTCCAGTTGATTGGTTCGACATCAAAGTCAGTCAATTTGTCTGGAATATAATGTCTTATTTTCCATAACAAGAAATAAAACTATCCTATTCATATTTAACATATTAAATTGTACTAGGGAAACCTCAAATTACTGTCAGGAGAGACTAGGAAGAAAAGAACTACTACTTTTATATATGAAAAAGGATAGAGATGTTCGATAAGCAAACTGATATAAAATAGGAATAACAACCATGCATCCAAGCACAAATATCTAGGGGGTTATTGGCCATAACCATTCTTACAACTACCATCAAACAAACTTTTAGGATGAAACATGTAAATTGCATATATATGACTCCCTACATCATCAATGTTCATGTTTAGCTTCCTTAACGCCCAGTCTGCCTTGTGCTCGAACTCCACTGGAAAGTGATAAGCTCGCCCGTAAGCCAACCTAAAAGGTGTGGTGCCTATAGGTGTCTTAAACGCGGTCCTATATGCCCATAGTGCATCCGGTAGTAGTGCACTCCAATTTTTCCTGGAAGAGGCCACCCTGTGTTCCAAGATCTTCTTGATCTCCCTATTGGACACCTCCACTTGGCCTTGCATCTGCGGGTGGTATGGGGTACCTACATTATGCTTGACCCCATATTTACTTAATAGTGCAGCGAATTTCTTGTTCGTGAAGTGGGTGCCTCAATCACTTATGATCATTCGTGGCACACCAAACCTACAAAAGATATTCTCTTTCACAAACCTACACACTACCACAACATTGTTAGTCCTTGTGGGTGTTGCCTCTACCCACTTAGACACATAATCAATAGCAAGCAAGATATATAAATTAGAATTGGAGGACACAAAGGGTCCCATGAAATCAATGCCCCACAAATCAAATACCTCAACTTCTTGATACACATTGAGGGGGATTTCTTTCCATTTTGAGATGTTACATGCCGTTTGACATGAGTCACACCTCCTCACATAATCATAGGCGTCTCGGAAAAGTGTGGGCCAATAAAGGCCACTTTCTAATACCTTAGCCGCCGTCCTCGTGCTCACATGATGACCGCTAGTAGGCAATGTATGATAGTGACTAAGCACACTATCATATTCGCTCTCAGGTATTCCATCCCTGCACTGTCTCAAAAGAATAGGGCCATTCCAAAAATAATATCTCAAAGAATGGAAAAACCTCTTTTTCTCTTGGTAAGTCCAATCATCCGGGAGTTCTTTGCATGCAAGATAATTCATGATATGAGAAAACCATGGGTCCTTAGATTGATTAGAAAGGATTTGCTCATCTGAGAAGGTCTCGGTAATGGGTATGTTAGTATCTGTCTCGTATACTCACTCTAACCGAGACAAGTGGTCCGCAACCACATTCTCAATGCTCACCTTGTCCTTAATCTCAATGTCAAATTCTTGCAAGAGTAGGATCCACCTAATGAGTCTAGGCTTGGCATCTTTCTTTTCCATTAAGTACCTTTTGGTCCGTCCATACCACAACTTTAGACCCCACTAAATATTTTCTAAAGTTTTTGAATGCAAAAACCATGGCAAGCAATTCTTTTTCTGTGGTGGTGTAATTAAGTTGGGCATCATTCAAAGTCTTAGAAGAATAGAAAATAACTGTGTGTTTGTTATCAAGGCACTGCCCAAGAATGGACCCCACGGCAAAATCCAATGCATCACACATAAGCTCAAAGGGCTTACTCCAATCCGGCATTTGAATAATCAGTGTGGAAATCAACTTTTGCTTGAGAACCTCGAAGGCATGCATACATTTGTCACTGAAATCAAAAACCGCATCCTTCTCAAGCATTCTGATAATGGCTTAGCAATTTTAGAAAAATCCTTAATAAAACGGCGATAAAACCTCGCATGACCAAGGAAGCTCCTCACCCCTTTCACCGAGTTCAGTAGGGGTAGTTTGGAAATAACCTCAATCTTCATTGGATCTACCTCCAGTCCCTTGCTAGACACCTTGTGTCCAAGCACTATGCCTTCGCTAGCCATCATTTGACATTTTTCCCAATTGAGGACTAAATGTGTGTCCTCGCATCTTTGTAGCACCTTGTCTAGATTATATAAGTACTCATCAAAATACACACCATAGATGGAAAAGGCATCCATAAAAACCTATAGACAATGTTCTACCATATCCAAAAAGATAGCAAGCATGCATCGATGAAAAGTGGTCGGTGTGTTACATAATCTGAACGGCATACGATGATATGCGAAAGTCCCATAAGGGCAAGTGAAGGTAGACTTCTCTTGGTCCTTAGGGTCTATGGAAATCTAGTTATAGCCATCGAAAAAGCAAAAATGAGAGTGGCCAGCCAGCCGTTCTAAAATCTGATCAATGAATGGCAGGGGAAAATGATCTTTCAAAGTGGTGTAATTTAAACGACGGTAATCAGTGCAAACACACCACCCGATTACCAATCGGGTGGTGACATGCTCGTTCGAAAGATTTTGAGTTATCGTGATTCCCCCCTTTTTAGGGACTACCTATGTTGGGCTCACCCATGTAGAGTCTGAAATAGCATAGATGATGCCCGTAGAGAGAAGCTTGATCAGCTCCTTCTTGATGACCTCCATCAGGATGGGATTGAGGTGACGTTGCATCTGAATCACTGGTTTGGCTCCTTCAACAAGTCGGATCTTGTGTTGGTAGATAGTAGGGGCGATCCCCTTGATGTCAGAAATTGACCACACAAATGCACCACGATGATTCTTCAACACAATCATCATCTGCTCTTCCTCAACGGCACTCAGATATGCCGAAATGATCACCGGTAGTTTTGCATCAACCACTAAGAATGCATATTTCAAGTGAGGGGGCAGCGGCTTTAGCTCTAAATCCAGAAGGATGACCAAAGAAGATTGAAGCGGTGGTGGCAGCTGTAACGACCCCCCCTTCCAGTAACCCCCAATTAAGGGAGACCGAAAGGACAGAGCTGTTAACCAGTAACTCGGATCAAAGGTTCAACAAATAATCATCAACAATTATTAAATTCTACCAACTATACTGAAATATGGAGAAAAGTAAAAGCTTTTGCATACCTTTTAAAAATTGGGATTTCAAAACTTCTATCCACACATATACTAATCTATCTAATCCTCCTTTGCACTTTAATTCTCATTTAGTACCACATATGCCACTTTACTATTTGTCCTTTTCATTGTACCTAAAACGCCGACAAACAAAACATCGGTCAACCGAAGCTGGTATGTGGGGGAAACAATAATCATGCAAATATGTTAACAACGTAATCATTCAATTAATCATTTAACAACCAAGATTACGTTTTAAGCCATACTACCCAATCCTTACCTATCCCCTAACTCTGTGCTATCCCTTGTATGCTACCTCTCTTTAGGTAGCTTCTTACCCCCATGGACCTACCTTATAGGTAGCCAATACCTAGGGTAATAGAGTCTCATGACACTACCCGCAGGTAGTCCAATATCTAACTCATGATGACTTGATGGTCCTACCCCATTGGTAGCCATTTACTAACTCATCTAATGACCTGATGGACCTACTCCATTGGTAGCCATTTACTAGGTCAATTATTAAGCCACAGAGGGGACCAGGATCTGAGCTAGTAGGCACATATATTATGTGATAGTCATTGCCACATTATAGTTTGCATTAATTAAAATCCTCCAAAAATTAATTCATGACATCGATGAAAACTTTGGTAAATCTTGAAAAACTAACTCGAGATATTCATAAGCGTAACCACATACATGTTCAGAGCAACTTGAAGTCCAGGTAATAATATTCAGGAACAATCAATCAAGCAATCATCAATATCCAGAAATTAATGCATAACATCCAAGTGTCATTGTTTTATTCCAAACCTCCTCAAGATCTACTTGGATTCCACTTTAGGATTTCTAGGCCATCCTTTAGGGTTTTAGCTTTCATTATGCATTTATCACTTTTAATGTTCGTTTAGTCCACAAACCCTAATTTCAACATCATAGACACAATTAAATCAATTAAGTCCAATATGTCTCTTTTACACTAAAACTACTATCTTTATCCTTTTAAGTCATATCAAGATCATTAAGACCAATTATCATGTTCATGTTTCTTTGAATTGACAACTCAACAAAGAATTATAGTTCGATTCTTCAGGAACCCTAATTACTACAATTCTCATCGTTTATGTCAGTAAACCCTAATGTATCATTAATTCCACTTTATACACTAGGAACCCCAAAATATCCACATTAATGATCTTTTATGCTCAAATTGGATTTATAACAACATAACTTTGTCTTATTCATGGATTTGCACAATTAAAAACATTAAAAGACATATCCTCCTAAATTAGGGTTTCTAAGCCCATTAATGCAAACTTAGGTATATGAAACCCTAATTTAAGCCAATTCTATACAAATATCATCCTTTTTATTATCAACAGGTTAATATTCATTCTAAACATTCAGAGAACATCACTATCTTCAACTATCATCAATTCTAAGGGTTTTTCATTAATTAAACCAGTAAAGATGATAACTTTATACACTTTTAATTTGAATTTCAAACAGAATCAGACTCAAATTATATTTTTAATGGATTCCTCATTTTCTCCTGATCAATTTTCATATATGAAGTTCTTTCATCAGACCTTTCTACTAATTACTACAATTTTTGCAAGAAAAAGCAATTTCTAGATTTTCTAGTCAGAGAGGCTATTTACCTTTTTCTTTTTGGAAAAATGAGAACCGTAGGATCATCACTTTGGTCATCAGTTGACTTGATCTCATGGTTGTATCCACTCGCACCCACTATGTTTTTTCTTGAGGCACGAAACAACCTGCGCCGTGGATTCCCTTCGCGAGCCTATCATGGATCATCATTGGATGGCTCTCCTCTCTTCCCCTGCCTCTTCTCTACACACAGAACCTGCGATGCTACCGCAGTGGAAGATCGTCAGTTAAAGGATGATTGCGAGATAGAGAGTGTGTTTGGGGCCAAAAAGATGTCATCCGAGTTCGCGGGATCTTGGCGAGGCTAGACGTGGTCCTTTTTATAGGTCTCGGGGCTCCCTTAGGGCTTCCCAACCTTGCCGCCGCCCAGGCCTTTGGGCGAGTTGGGTCTTTCTTCTAGAATCCTTGAAACACCCAACAAGTCGGGTCGGTTGGGGGCGATTTCATCTCACGAACCCATCTGTGTCCTTGCCTTTCTTTCTTGTGGTGCATATCGCAAGAACAAAAGATTGGAAAACGCCCCTCCTCCTTTCCCTTTGCGACCAGGGAAGATGACGCACAGTTGGCATCAGATTCGTGGTCCCTTGGACCATGCGGAGATCTGACGGCTGTCGTCAATCCCATCCCCTTCCTATTCCTTTTCTATTAATCAAAAAAATTGTGACATTTAAATGAAAGTTCAACACTTTAGGGAACTTCTAAAAATCGTAGCTCTCAAACTGATTATCCACTTAATCGCAAATTTTGAGGGAAAGTTATTAATAACTTTATCTACCTCTCTGACAAAATTTGGCTCATTATATAACAGAAAACGTGCCTTTTATTTAGGTGAAAAATATCACTTAATTATATATATTTCCCACATATTTTCTCTTTCCTTTGCTTATTAAATTATTATTCTTAGTTCCTTGAACCTCAAGGAACCTTAATGGCTCGAAAACCCATCTTGGGAATATACATTGACCTTTTATTTATCTTTTATCCTTTATTTCACATAATCTTATTTATTTCTTATCAAAATATCTCTTTTTGAGGATTTCTCTTTCTCTTACTCTTATTTTCCTCCTTGGCATTCCTTTTAACATTAGAAATCCTTGGCATACAAAATCCCACTGAGTATAACTCAATTATACCTCTTTTCACTTGTTTTCTACATTTTACCATTATTTTCAATTTCTTTCATAATAAAGAAATACTTAATTGATCTTTTATTTTCTTATTGCATTCTCGATGCAACTTTAGATTCCTTGAAACCCAAGGAACCCAAGAGGTACGAAATCCCTCTTTGGATTACATTCTTTTGCCTCCCAGAGGTTTCCACATCATTCTTTCCTCAGAAACTCACTTATTCATTTATTAATTGAATTTCCTTGTTATTTGGGGCCCAATAGCCAAGAAAGCCCACAACAAAACCATCAAGGCTATTTTAAATGAAATCCATTTATTCAAAAATAAATTATCAATTATCTTTAATATGAGAAATTACATTTCTCACCAAATGGAACCCAAAAATTGGGGTTGTAACAGCAGCGGTCCTAGTTCCTAATAGTGCTTGGCATAGTAGCAAGGAAGCACTCGAAGCATCTTCACACATTCTTGCAATGATGTGCTTCTCATCCAATCATCCATGATGTTGAACAAGCAAGCTTCAAGAGGTAATTGTGGGTATTAGTCAAGCATGGAGACTTCTATAGCATCATCCTCAGTAGACGGTGGGACTTCCTCTTCTTCATCATTGGGATAACCCACAACTTTAACAAGAGAAACCACCTTTGTTTGTTCCATGATGTCCACAACAAGTGTTCCCTTATCTACCTTTGTCATGACATGAGCCATATCAAGAAAATGTTTCCCTAGACAAATGGAAACTTTGTGATCAAAGTGTAATTTTTCTGCACTGTCCTTGCTCCTATGATGATTGTGAGTCAGCTGGCATCTTTATTTCAAATTTGTCATCTACTATGCCCATGGACAACCAACCTCTACCCATTTTTAGAATCATGTCATCTATAGCCTGGAAGGGTCTACCTTGAAGCAACTCCTTTCCTTTCTCATCTTGCATTTCCATCACCACGAAATGTGCCAGAAATACAAATCTGTCCACCTTGACCAGAACATCCTCACACATCCCATAAGGCCTTACAATGGAATTATCTACAAGCTAGATTGTCATGTTACTCCTCTGGGATTCTTTAAGACCAAGTTTCTTGAAAGTGGAAAGAGGCATCAAATTGATGCTCTCTCCCGAGTCACATAGTGCTTCGCCGAATTTCACCTTTCCAATGTAGCATGAAATATTGAAACAACCCAGATCTTGTCGCTTTGGTGGCAATTTTCCCAGAATAAAGGCACTGACCTTCTCCTTAAGCACTACCACCTCTTTGTCAGGAATCTTCCTCTTCTTGGTAATTATATCCTTCAAGAACTTACCATAGGAGGGTATCTTCTCAATGGCCTCTAGCAAAGGAATGTTGACTAAAACTTTCCTAAAGTTATCTAGGAACTTCTTGAACTATGCATCCACCTTCTTTGCTTTCAGACTATTTGGATAAGGAACCAGGACGGTATGTGCCCTCTGATGTGGTGGCACATAAGGCGTCCTCTTCTTAGTCTCTTTCTCTATAATGGGATCCTCTGTGGCCTTCTATGCTTCATCCTCCACTGTCTCTATGACTACGACATCCTCTGCGGCCTCACCTATGGCTTATGGCGGTGGTGTTCTTGGTTCATCGGCCTTGGATTTTAAAATTTTCTTTCCACTCCTCAACAAAATTGCTTTAGCTTGGTGGTTTCCTCCTGGAACATCAGTATTTCGTAGAAAACCCTATTGTGTTGGCCTCTTCAAACTTGCAATTTCGGCCGCCATCTATGCAATAGACGTCTCAAGCATCCTCATATGTGCCCCATGACTCTGCAAAGTCTGGCCGAATTTGTTCATAAATTCTCCTTGAGATTTAATTTGTTTGCCAAAAGTGCTCATCAACTCTTGATTTTTCTTTATCACCTGGTTGATCAACTCATTACTCTTATCTTCTGTACGGGCTATGGCTTCTGATTCTGATCCTGCAAACTGTTATTTGGATCCTTCCAAGAGAATTTCTTGTCCTTTCTCCATGAATAATCATTATTCCTATAGCCCTATTGTTGACGCATGAACTTAGCTTATGCCTCATCATCAAATCCTTCATCATCTTTTTCTAGAAGTCTCTTTGCTATCAGGTCGATCTTCTCATTTAATTCTTTAATTGCCTTGGATTCCCCTGCGATTTTGACCTGCTCTGGTGCATCTCTTTCACCCCAGGATTGGTTCTTAGCCATGTTCTTTAAAATTTCTCTACACTTTGAGCCTTTATTGTTCAAAAAGAAACTTGCCCTTACTGAGTCCAAATTATTCCTATCGTGTTCATTAAGGGAAAAATAGAAGATCTTTTCCTGAGTTTCTAAATCCAGCACATGATGTGGGCATTTCCGCAACATGATGTTGAAACATTCCCATGTCTCTGAGTATGTTTCACCTGCCTGCTATTTGAAATTATGAATCCTCTTCACAAGATCATTTGTCTTCTCAGGAGGGAAATATCATTCAAAGAAAACTTCAATCATCATGTCCCATGATTCCACATACTCATCATCTAGGTTGTAGAGCCACTCCCTTGCATTTCCTGCTAGAGAAGATGGAAACAATTTTAGATAAATTGCTTCCTATGGAAATCTATCCACTTTCACC
Organism: Alisma plantago-aquatica; assembly: GCA_963693085.1. NCBI lineage: Eukaryota > Viridiplantae > Streptophyta > Magnoliopsida > Alismatales > Alismataceae > Alisma > Alisma plantago-aquatica. The sequence goes on along the minus strand of OY856409.1, from coordinate 1,370,071,778 downwards.
ATATCACAGTATTCCACAAAGGTGCTTATGTGGGAAATTGGGTCTTCATTCTTTAGCCCATGGAAAGCCTGCGACTTGAACAACTAGATCATCCCTGGGTCAATCTTGTAACTAGGTATGTTGATAGCCTATTTCTTGATTGGCCCCTTCTGTGTAGAGGAAGAAGAAGCTTTAATCTTTTCCCAAATGGTTGCTCCTTAGCCATTTTGAAAGTCTCAAGTTCTTCTTCAACGTCTTCGGGTGGTGTATTTATCCGCTCATCTTCAGATCCAAAAGGTGGAACCTCAGGTGTCGACTGTGTGTAGTCCGTAATACGTGTCTTCACCATGCACTAGTACATGAAATGTGGAAAATCGAGTAAGTATAGTGCTAGACGAATAAAGAATCTAAAAGATAGACAATTAATCTCAATAATTAAAATTGCAAATAAAAAGAAAAAGTAGCCTACAGTGGCCTCTTGCAGCACTCGTAGTGCCAAAATTTACTGTTTCTCCGGCAACGACGCCAAAAACTTGACACGATTTTATCGTGTGTATAACGCAAGTGCACTTATCAATGTAATATAGGCCTTGTGAGGCCTGAGTTGAACTCAGGGAAACAAAAATTTTAGTAGACTACTACTAACTGGTCACGATCAGCTAGACCGATGGGAAAAATGAGTTTGATTTTGAAAAAGAAAATAAAACTAAAAGAAAGCAGAAGCGAACGATGATTAAATGTTTAGTTTAATCAAATTAAATGGGAATTCTTAGGATTGCGGTTTCACCATGAGGTCTCACTGCACGCACATCTACACAATTAACATAATTCATTCTCTTTCCCTGATTATGGCCCGTAGTCAGAATTTCTCACTTCCGTGATACAATTCACTACCTAGTTCTAGGTCAGTTCCACGCCAGTAGTAACTTATACCCTAGATCTAGGTGCTTTAATTATTTCTCTGAGTATCCACCATTAATCGTACATTACCTTATCCAAGGAATTTATTGATTAATGTGTTAATCATTCCTTTTCAACCATGAATTCTCCATCAGAAGTAATTAACGGTATCAGAAATCGACTATGGTGATCAAGCATAGTAAATTACAATGGAAACACGATAACATATCAAGGGAAAGTGGGACAAATTATGATAATCAATATAACATTGTCATACAGCAATTCCCCGGGCTACTCTCGGTCCTCAGGATAGAGGGGATTAGCCCCATATATTCATATCAACATTACACATGGAAAAGAAAGAGGAAAACATGGAGAAATGAATGAAAATATGGAGTAACCCCTACGACGGAGAAGATCAGGATGATCCTCGGTGCGAGATGCCCATTTTGCAAACTTTCGGTGGAAGAATTGTACATCTATGGCTCTAGAAACATATGAGGTGTAGCTCCGGGCTCCGTTCTTCACTTTTTCTTCTCCGAGACTCATGCAATGGAATAGAACGTCCCCTTTAGGTATGGCCGTCTTTTCTAAGGTATAGGCATGACTTACTGTCGGCAAAAGATTGTAGTCATTCGATCATGGAAATTCTGGGTGCAACTCTAATCCGACGACGTCGATACCATCAATGAGGTTTTGATGGTATCGACACCTTAGAGATCACTTTCGTCACTAGAAACTGGGGACAAACTGGCTGCAATTTGATACCATCGACCGTTCCCATCGATGGTATCGACTGGGTGATTTTTGGCACGATGATGCACTTTCGAGACCATCGACAGTGGGTTAATGGTATCGACTTGTTCTATCTCCCTCCATCTTTGTTGATGTTTCCCTGTCAATGCTATCAATGGACTATCAATGGTATCGATAGGTCCACAAATGCAAATTACCTGAAATAAAGAAAGGAACTATCACACCCCGATCTCACACTAACCACTAATCACGAGATTAGGGCGCGACGGGGGGATTATCACATAAACAAATAACTGAGAACTTTTTCTTTTTAAAACCTCGTAATGATATCCGGATTATTGATGTAAACTAAAACATAAATAACTATTGCGGAAGCATTTCAATTAAACTGGCTAGAGAACATAAACATAGTTTACAACATGTAACATTGTTTAACAGAAAGTAAAACATAACAGTTAATTTACATCTTTTACACATTCGCCATACATACTCTCTCTCACCCACACCATGTCCCAAGGACCGAGGGGAAAGGACTAAGAGACCACTATCTAACTAAACTAACTACATATACCTTCTACAGACTAAGCGTTAGGATGAAAGGATCCTTCAGATTTCCTGCTGCTAATGATGACCTGAAAATGTTTGAGTAGAGGTATGAGCCTACTCGCTCAGTGAATAGCATTTCATTTAGCTATCACTAAACAACTCCATATTTTACCTTTAACAGGAATATGTGAATAAAATAACAAACTGAGCAGATCTAATTAAACAGTGCAATTATCGCAGAAAAGTATAATGAACATTTAAAGAACAAGTATTATAAATTCTAAATCTGAACATACACAAGTTTCATATTAATCTACCTTAATTCTAAGTAATCATCTTTTAACTTACGCCCTGATCATATGCAGTGTACCCTGCATATAAAGTCTCGTAGCGAACTACGAACCCACCGTACAAGACTTAGCGACACACCCGGGAAATGCTAAGTCTGACTGCCGTCCTGGTCTACGTCAGGACTCTCAGGCTCACACGGCCTCACTGCACTCTCAAAGAGTGTACTCTAGACTCCTCCTCTAACCTGAGCACACAGGCGGAGAGTCTGGGTTACCACTGTGACACACGCACAAATTATTGTTGAATAACCCCTATTTACTCCAGTGCCACCGTGACACACGTACGGATTATTGTTGAACACTGCCTCTCTGTCCTCGTGCCACCGTGACACACGCACGGATTATTGTTAAACACGAGCCACCGACCATCTAGACTCACGCTAGGTAGGTCGTTTCACCCCTAAGGCACAGACCTCCAAAAGGGGTTCTACGGTGTCAGGGCATCTAAGTCTATTAACTGGTTAACATATAAACACTTAAACAGGAATATCACATTTACTGATTTCATATCAGATCACAATACACTGTCATTCTAAACTGACAGAGCAATATGTTTCAAATCATTGTAATTTCTGAGAAATTCTCATACCATGCATTCAGACAAATTAGAAATGCATAAATAACCCAACTTATTTCAATTTGGCACATACATAGCGAATTTACGCAATTGAACATCTTATTGCACAAATTAAAGAAATTTACTTCACATACGAGAATCATACTCAATAATTATCAATTCTCTAAATTTCTCGAAAAACGTGCACATTAACCCAAATTCTGGTTTGTGCATCACTTAACTCAATTAAGAGTTAATTACATATCACAACACAATTTAATAACAATACTTGAGAATTTCTGGTAATAATTCAGAGAAATGTGTCATTTCATGTAAATATCAATTTACACATATTAACGTCAAAAGATATATGCAATTAGGGTTTTATTGCATATTTTTATTTATTCATATCTACTTTGAAATCGTACATCTGATAATTTATCAGAAATCTTCATTGTTTGGGTTCATACCCAAATTATACCATTTTCAGACATGAATTTCTAATTTCAACATTCAAATGAGCAATTTAGGTTCCAATGAGCCATATAAATTTACTGATTCAATCCACACTGATCAGATGCTAAACTAAATCATATAACAGCGTCTAGAAGCATTTTATGAAATAAAAAGTCGGGCGACGCCAAACGCTGCCCGACGCCTGATAACGCATGTTATCAGCGTAATTCGCGCACATAACTGGAAATATTCAAACGCCTGAGTTTATTAATGATAAATAAATGAAATCCTACTCACAGCGATTTGGACTATCCGGATTCGTCCGGAGATGCGTCCAAGATCGGATTCTGGGCGATTTCGGATCGTCTTCATTCTTTGGAATTGGCTCCTTACTGTTCCTGTTCACGGAACAGGAGCTTCACGCTCCAACTGGATTCGCTTCTAGGCGCTGGTTTAGGCTGAATTGATCGCGGGTTGTGGATTAGACCTCCTAGCCGAGGTCAAACCTAGATCTGGAGCTTTGGCCGCCCCAAAATTCTCCTTCTCCAAGCCACGCACGTCAGCTGCTAGCAGCTGCAGCTTGCCGCTGGCCAAGCTGCTCTGCGGCTGGTTGGGAAGGTAGAAAGAAGAGGTAGGGGCGCCGCTGGAGGAAGATGGAGAGCGGAGGAGCAAGGCGCAGCTGCTTCGGAGCTTTGGGCTCCAGGAAATCGCCTACGAAATCCCCCCCCAATCGCCACTGAATCGGGCGCTGGGTTGGGCGCGCCTCCTCTCCGTGCTTCAGTCGGTTTAGGAAAGAAGAAGATAAAGGAGAAGAAAGGAAAAGGAAGGAAAAAGAAATAAAAGCTATTACTGGAAAATTTGCAAAATCGAACCCTGGTTCTTAAAATTACTATAACTTTCTCCTCGGATGTCCGAATGAGGTGATTATTTTTTGCAAAACTTCAAGCACGAGGTTCTCTATCATCCCAAGGCATAAAAACGTGCTAATTATATTGTTTTACTGATTCAAAATTCCAATAGCACCTGTGCTTACTTGATTCAACTTAATGAATTTTATAATCAACATTGATATCATCATTAATTACCTCATATGAGTAAATCTCAACTATTGATTCATGACTTAGCTTATCTTAATTATCCATGATGTTTAATTTGATACTCAACACTAATTGAGGTGTTTTACGTAATTCGAGGTATTTATTAGTTAATCAAGGAGTGGGTCGTAACAGGAACACAAATCAAATCTGAGAAATTTGATAATTTATACAAAATAAAGTAAAATAAGATAAATTTGATGCATACAGTGGATGTCAAAAGCAGTGCTTGGGTGGAAGAAGAAATTGCATCCAATGACGTAGATGTGAATGAACCAGTTCTAGAAGACATCGTTGATGCGATGCTGGATATTTGTAGGGTAGAGCACACTGATCCACCTCCTATCTTTAGAAACATTGTGCATGATGTTGAGATACCGTTATACACAGGCTGTGCTAAGTTTATGAAGCTTAGAACTGTGTTGAGATTGTATAAGTTGAAAGCTAACAATAGATGAAGCAACAAAAGCTTTACTTCATTGTTGACTTTGTTGAAAGAAATGCTTCCTGAAGGAAACGAGCTGCCAATCTCAACATACCGGGTAAAGAAATTGTTGTGCCCAATGGGAATGGAGGCCAAGAAGATACACACATGCCTGAATGATTGTGTATTATTTCAAAAGGACTATGTGGATTTAAAAGATTGTCCAAAATGTGGTGCGTCACGGTATAAATTGACGACTTCGGGGGAGTCCAAAACTGGTTCTCCTGCCAAGGTGATGTGGTATCTACCTATAATATCACAGTTTCAACACTTGTGTGCAAATCCAAAAAATGCGAAGAATTTGAGGTGGCATGCAGATGTTAAGAAAAATAATGATGGGATCCTACGACATGCATATGATTCCCCACAGTGGAAGAAGATTGATCTATTATACCCTGAATTTGGTGAAGAAGTCAGGAATCTAAGATTTGGGCTTTGTACATATGGGATGAATCTGTATAGGACATTGAGCAGCCAACATAGCACTTGGCCAGTCATGCTTGTTATATACAATCTTCCTCCCTGGTTGTGTATGAAAAGTAAGTACGTTATGCCGTTGTTGTTGATATCAAGCCCTAAACAACCCGGAAATGATATCGATGTTTATCTTGAACCTCTGTTTGATGACTTAAAGAAACTTTGGGCTGAAGGTGTGATGACCTATGATGCTTCAGTAAGAGAGACATTTTGTTTGCACACAATGTTGTTTTGCACTATTAATGACTTTCCAACAGACGTGAATTTGTCTGGATATAGTGTCAAAGGAGCTAAATCGTGTCCTATATGTGAAGAAAACACTGATTCAATAAGACTAAAACATGGTGGTAAGACTATATATATTGGTCATCGAAGGTTTCTTTCAAAATTCCATCCATATCGTAGGAAGTGCAAAGCATTCAATGGATGGAATGATGAACGGAGTGCAGGCGCTGGTGTGTGCATCAAAGCATTCTTTGGGCCATCCCAGCGCAAATCCAGAGTGGGACTTTCACAAGAAGAGGTAACTTATTCTTTTTTTAGAATGTTACTGCAAAAGGGAATTCAATAATAAGAAGCTAATGTTTCTTTTATCCATGTATAGGAGAATAAAAGAGTGGAGGATCTAGTTTCTAAGAAAGTCGGGGATATAATTGATGCAGCCCTATTTTAGGGCTTCATCTTGTATCATATTGCTCTTCAATCACATCTATACCTGTTAGATTGCATGTCATTCCCCCTAATATGCTTATTTGTATAAAATGCACTTATGGACATTATTTGCATGGTTTTCAGGCATTTGGACCACGCTTGATGGAAGAGAGAGAGAAAGGGTGATCCTAGGGTTCCTCTGCACTTGGAGAGGCCCAAAGTGAAGTCTGATGCTCCCTCGACCTACCCCTAGTGGCAAAAGATCAATTGAAGCAAAGAAGTCCAAGAAAAGACAAAGATCCAAGTTAAAGTGCTGATCCAAGACCCAGCACGGCCGTGGTACCACAGAACGGCTGTGCTAGGTCACTTAGAAATCGACAGGTTCAAATCAAGCAGAAGGCAGCACGGCCATGCAGTACAAAATGGCCATGCCAGTGGCAGAGTACCACGGCCGTGCCAGCCACCACGGCCGTGGCACACCACCTCCACCACGACCGTGGCCGTTTTGACAAAAACCCTGTAAATTTGCTATTTTAATTCCCACAACCGTGCCCATCCACCATGGCCATGGCCTACCCTACCCACCACGGCCGTGGTACCCCACCACGGCCGTGCTACTCACAGAATCCACCTAGTTTTCACTGTTTTGCCCATTTTGCCCCTACTTGACCTAGTGCTTCCTCCCCACACCTATATATACCTAGGTGGCAGCTGGGGCACGAGGCTAGCTACCTTCTACCCCCTCCTAGCTCCCCAAATCACCACCCACTCCATATCCACCTCAAATCCACTCCATTTCACCATTTCCACCACATAACCCCCCATATCTAAGCCTTCCATCCACTTCCTTTCATCATTCCACATCATTTCATCCTTGGAGGAGGGAGGAGGACATCCTGCAGCTGTTGGAGAGGAGGATTTCTTCATCTACACTGAGCTCCATGGCTTCTTCTACCTCTCTCTTCTCTCTTTTTGTATTTTGTTTTGTTATGAGTAGCTAGGCCCCTTGGGTGGGCTGTTTGGGGAAAATTATGTTACTTTGATACCATGTTGGGGGAAAATGACATGTAAACGTTGTAATTCCATTTGTTAATGATTATACTCTATTTGCATCTCTTTCTCCATGGATTTCTTGTTGGTTTGTGTGTGAAATCACTTAGGAATTTAGGCAAATTGCTTATATGTGTGAATTTTGGGATTTTCCCCTAGGTCCAATTCTTGGATCCCTAGGTTGCCTCCCATCTTCCTACATCCTAATCAATCTCCCTAAACCTAAGTGAGAGATCTAAGTAGCTAGATTAGGTAATTCTAGTGCAATTAGCATGGAGCCTTCTCAAGGCTAGAATGTGGGGGAATTGGGGTCCAAAACCTTAATTTCACCTCCCCATTACTACCCTCGGCCCCTAATTGCCCTAGGAATGCCTAATCTAGAAACCTTGACTTGATTAGACTCTAATTTAATTGAACCTAACCCCTAACCCAATTGATCCTCATAAGGGTAGTAGGGGGTGTTAGGGACTAGTTCCCCAATACAAAACCTAGCATATCCATGGCCAGTTAGTAGCTTAGGTTAATCCATTAGACTCTAACTTGTTGTTTGGTTTGGATGAGCTAAATGGAATTATAATGTTCACATGTCACCCCCAACTTAAGTGATAAGTTCATACCCCTAAACAACCCACACATCTCTTTACTACTTAAAACCCCAGTTCTGTGCTTGCTTAGCTTAGTTCTTTTCTTGCTTAGTTAGCTTTTTGCCTTGCTCTTGCCTTGTTTATGGTAGTTTAGTTCTTTAATTGCTCTTTTTCTTTTCTCTTGCTTGCCTTAGCATAATTTTTCTTTTCATACCTAGCTTAGTCTTTCCTTTCTTGCTTAGTCTTAATCTAACCTAGGGTTAACGTAGATTCTATTGCTGCCTTTAATTGCTTGTTTGTCCATAGTAGTTTAACACTCAAAATCACCTTTAAACCCTTAACCCTAGTCTCCGCAGTAGGAACCTAGCTAAAATAACCAAGCTCTAGTGCCCCCTCTTTTCCCTGTGGATCGACCCTTTACTTGCCGCCTTCCTATACTACGACACGACCCCGTGTGCTTACAGGTGTAGTGTTTTAGTAGACGTAGGTAGCTAGTTTAGGTTTATAAATTTCGAAAGAAAAAACCCATCACGTGTGTTCTGACCTCGTGGGGCGCATCTAGTCGGGTCAAATCAGCTAGTATGTTGCACCTCTAGCGGAGACGCACCAAGATTTCTGGCGCCGTTGCCGGGGATTAGAGGCACTCGGCCTAGCTAGTTAGTTTTGCTTTGACTTTTCCTACTGCCCTCATCATTGCTATTCTTTATTCATTTTTCTTTGCATTTATTGTGTATATTGGTTTACTAACTTGCTTTCTTTTGTTTGGTTGTGCTTTGTGCATGTGACAAGCCATTCGGGAGGAAACAAGATGGAAGACCAAAATGCACCTCACAAGCCGCTTCAAGACTACTTCATGCCTAGCAACTACAAATCACCAATTGCTAGCAGGGTTGATCAAATGCCAGGGGAGCAATTCTCTATTCCTCCAGGTCTTCTTGGGCTCCTGCCTATCTTCTACGGCTCAGAGAGTGAGAACCCCTACGAGCACTTGAACTCCTTTCTTGAAGTATGCTCAACCTTCAAGACGTCGACGGCTAGTGATGATACAATTCGGTTGACCTTGTTCTCTTTCTCCCTCAAAGATAGAGCTAAAGACTGGTATGACTCAAGAAAGGACATCTTGAGTTGGGAAACAATGAAGAATGCTTTCTTGAGACAGTTCTACTCTATTGCAGGGTTGACACAAATGCGGCGTTCCGTGACAAGTTTTAGCCAAATGGGCAGTGAGCAGTTTCATGATGCATGGGAGAGATTCAAGAAGTTGTTGAGAGAGTGCCCTCACCATGAGATCCCTTTGTGGCAGCTAGTTCAATCATTCTACTCTGGTTTGTCTCTAAAGGACCAAGACACAGTGGACTCTTCTTGTGGAGGAGTTTTCATGGCTAGGCCACCTGAGGAGACATGGCCTTTGTTTGAGCAGTTGGTTGAAGGATCAAGAATTCAAGCTTCTAGCATGATGAATGAAAGGGGGTATGCCTTTGGTGAGACACCTCCTACTCATGATGACTCAATCCCGCAAGTGATGAGGATTCTTGGTGACATGGTGAACTTCATGAAGAACCAGGTGACAAATGTTCCTTGCCACCCGGTTAATTATATTGAGTTCTATGGGGAAGAAAAGAAGACACCTCACTCCTACAGATACCGGGAACCACAAAGTCCCACATACAACTCAAGGTTTGAGGAAGAGGTACTTTCTAGATTGAGAGTGTTTGATGATGTTCAAAGGGATGTTGCAAGGTTAGAAGAGAGAATAGAGAAACTGTCTTCTATAATCGCTCTCCAAGAGGAAAAATTGTCTTCAAGACCCATCGTGAGCCACCATGAAGCAAGTGGACCCATACCCTCTTCATAAGTTTTCTACAGTCCACCCCCCATGCAAGTGCATCCCATTCACTCCTTCCAAGTCTATCCCCAACCTTACACTCCTCCACCACCTTCACCACCTCAATTTTCCCAAAACTTCACTTTACAACCCCAATTCTCTCCTCCCCCTCAATCCTCTTCTCCACCTCAGTTTCAACCCCAAGTGTCACCCCCACCTCCTCCATAGCCACAACATGAGCAAGGTAGTGTTGTGATAGTTCTAAAGAGTGAGAAAACTCTTGAGCAACCCACAAGTCAAAGAAAGGTTGATAAAGCAAAGCAAAGACAGCCAAGTGGTGATACTGTGATTGATATTGCTGAAGATGATGTTGTGATACCGCATGTTGAGTTTGGGATTCCATGTGATCCGCCACATGTCCCTTTTGTAGGTCCTACCATCCCTAGTGTTCCACCTCATGTTCATGTAAGTACGGCAAAAACTAGTGATCCTCCATTTGTAGAAGTACTAGATGAGCCATCAGAATTGAAAAGGAGGCAAAAGTACAATGTTGATATTCTTGAGGTGTTTCGCCAAGTGAAGTTGAACATTCCACTTTTGGATGCTATCAAGAAAATCCCATCATATGCCAAGTTCCTCAAGAACTTATGCACTGTGAAAAGAAGGTCAACGAGGAGGATTCCAAAGAAAGTGAGATTGATTGAACAAGTGAGCTCCATCATACAACATGCCCTCCCCGTAAAGAGAAAAGACCCAGGAGCCCCACTCATACCTAGTTACATAGGGGGACATCGCATAGACAGGTCCTTACTTGATTTGGGATCTAGTGTGAATTTGATGCCATATCATGTCTATGTTGAGCTGGGCTTAGGCAAGTTGAAGTCGGCACATTGCACTCTCCAGTTGGCAGATAGATCCATAAAAGTGCCTAGAGGTAGAGTGGATGATGTCTTGGTGATGATAGACAAGGAAAAAGACGCGGTGTTCCCGGTGGATTTCATTATACTTGATATGGAGCCGGAGGATAGGAAGATTCCCATCATCTTGGGGAGGCCGTTCTTATCTACAACTGATGTCGACATTCATGTACGTAGTGGCACCATGACAGTCTCATTTATGGACATGAAGATCAACATCAACATGTATAAGACCCCAACCCGGCGAGTCTGAGATAGGGATATTGGACATGGTCACCTCACAAGTCCAAATGGGCATTTGAGAGAAGGAAATCAAGGTGAAGAAGTTAATGATGATTATTGTGATCAAAGGGATGAGGAAAACAGATTGAGTGCAAAGGAAGGATGCATGTTTTGCAAGAATGGACACATGAGAATGCTGCCAAACGGATGAATGAATGAAGAATCACCAAGAAGCCTAGCTGAAGGCAAGAAACTCAGCGCTTGTGGGAGGCAACCCACCTAGGTTTGGGAATTTTTGACCCAATCTACATTTTTGATACTTCTGCTTTGTTTTTACTTTTTTCCAAGAAAGCACACACACACTCGTATTTGATAGTTTTTGTATAGTTTTGATATGCGTAGGTGAGAACAGAGTGAAATGAAGAAGAATAGATGAAATTTTGACAAAGAGTCAATAGACTATCAACTTGAGATCAATTTTGATGTTTGAACAAGATTTGAGTGCCATACTGCTGTTACAGTGCCCAACATGGCCGTGGTGGTGCACTCACATTCAATAAGGAAATGATCAGAAAATTGAGAAAATCAACTAAGTTTTGAACCAAGGCAGCACGGTCGTGCAAGACAGCACGGCCTTGGTACATGAAGCCACCACGGCCGTGCCGCAGCCCGATTCCAGCAACTTCAACTCAAATTTTGCAAAATTTCTATTCACTTGCTTATTTCTCCGAAGAACAGAACGGCCGTGTTCCGCGCCCTAGCACCCGTGCAGCACTCCGCCCACCTTCTCCATCCCTTGAATCCTCACCAAACCACTCCCAAACCATTCCCAATCATTCCCCTACCATTTGCACTACCTTAATCTCCTGATCCCACCCATTTCCATCCAAAAACGCACCACTTTCTCTCCAGCCCGCCCCAACAACCCCGTTCTTCGGAGAAATCCAAAATTTTCTAATCCCACTTCAATTTTCGAGCAAGAATGAAGAGGTTTGCAAAGAAGGAAGTAGAGAAGACTAGGGGTGTCATCCCCTACCAAAGGAAGCCAAGGAACAGCCACCCCCAGTTGACGGAGGCAGAATTGGATGCCATAGTGGATCCTATCACTGAAGAAGCCACCGTATAGCCACAACGGGGGGCACCATCTTCGCCGCAGCCACCGCCATCTGCCTCCCGACACTCCGTCTCATCTGAGAGACCTTCCCCCGTCAGTTTCAGCCGCACACCCGTCCGTCTCCTCCGTAACACTGCCACAACCACGACTATGACCCCGTCGAAGGCTCGTGCTAGCTGATGAAGATGATACTAATATGCCTGAAGTTGAGCAGCAACCAAGTCCGCCACAACGCCCATTTTCACAGCCAGAGGTTACTGCAGGAAGGGCAAAGGAGCCCAAGCACCCTAGATGCCTGACACGCACAGTGCTAGCTACTCGATATGCATGCCTAGAGTCAATGGAAGCAATGGGGTTCTATGCCTATTTTCAAGAACTGATGGAAAATTTGGGGCTATTTGAGATATTGACGTTGTAGCAGGAATCATACGTCGAGTTAACGCAATAGTTCTTCACCACGCTAGAGAAAGCAACAAATGATGGCGAGAATGCAATTAAGGTAACAATTGGGGATAAGAGGTGGAAGATAACCTCAGAGATGCTCAATCAGATTTTTGCCCCAAGTGGAGAGATGGTTGCCCTCCTAGATGGAGGAAGGATAGAAAATGACTCTAGTTCCACGTATCCAGCCATGTGGAAGTGCTTCATCGGCCAAAGTACTTTTGTAGTAGGGAAATCAAAGACAAGTGGTATTCATAGCCCATTTCTCCACTATGTTCAGAAGGTGTTGGCAAACACCATCTTTGGCAGGTATGAAAATCAAGGCAGCTGCACCAACAAAGATCTTTTTTTGCTTGGTTGGATGATAAAAGTGAGACATGTGAACCTGGGGGCGTTATTGATTGATCACATGAGGATAATCCCGTCCAAGAACACAAATCCTTTTGTAATGGGAGGGATTGTAACATCTATTGCCACTGCCTTAGGACATGACATGACAGGATATACAAAGGAAGAGGGTGGCAAGTTGGTTGATTTGCACTACCTGGCTTGCTCATCCATGATTACGGTTACGGATCAGAAGATCATTTACCAAATCAACCCACCCTACCCATGAGTCACATTAGAGCTGCCATACCATACCCCTCCCCTCATGGCACAGTATGGACCAATGTCAGATTTTCTACAAAAGTTGAGGAGGTACGAGGAGGAGAACCCCAAAGGAGAGGAAATCCCTAAGGTGAGGTTCGCAGGGGGGCTAGGAGAGCCTTCCCAGGCGGCAGAGCAGAGGCGGACAACAGAGGAGAGAGTGGCAAGAAGGGTGAGGCAAAGAGAAGAAAGAATGGGAGCTTCAGAGTCACAGCAGCCTCCAGTGAATGCATATGATATGGGTACCATCCATGCACAGCTGGAAGGCATTCAGGCGACGCAAGACAGAATTCTACGGGCACAGGAGGGCTTTTAGAGGACACAGGATGCCATGTGGTTGGACCACCAGCATATGCATTACCAGGTCAACCACCTTTATCAGTTTCACACTTCCCAGGCCCAGAGGAACCCACAATGGGGTGAAGACTGGTGGAGTTCTTTATCAGCTTTTTAGGACAGCTATCCGCCTCCACAGTCAGACTACTGGGGTGCCTACTACAGGCAGGGAGGAGCACCTCCACCACCTCCGCAGTGATCATCTACCCTATCACCCTAGACTTTAGTGTCATGTTGAGGACATCATGGTTCAAAAGTTTGGGGTGGTAGGGTGGTATGCCCTCATTCTTCTTTCACTCATTTTTGCATCTCATCTGCTATTTTACTTTTTGTTTGTTGTTTTTCATTTCTTTTGCTTGTCCTGCTATCTAGTCTAGAATTGTACTGCTTTGCACACCTGCATTCCATGTAGTCTACCTTATTGTCATTTTTTGCGTAATTTTCAAAAATTTTGCTCTTTTGCCATGCATTGCATATCATGTAGATTTTTGGTAATTTTTGCATGTTTTAGTTAGGATTTGCTTGTTTACTACTTTAAGTTCAATAATATAGGTTTAGATGTGATTGGAGGCAACTTGGCACCATTTTGGCCAATTTTGCCCAAATTTGGAACTTCTTGTCTAAAAATTGTGTTTTGACCCAATCTCTAATGTTTTGAATTAAAATGTTGACCTTTGACAAATGCAAGTGAATCACCATTGTTTGTTTCTAAGTGGTATCGATGTTTAACTTTTTACGTGTGCATCACCTCTCTTATGATTGTGATTGAATTGGTTGAATTGTGAAATTGAGCAAGCTTTGAATGCTTAGTGTTTGTGGAATTTCCTATTTGATATATCAATTTCATTTTGTTCATTCATATGGTGTGATATCTAGGATGAAGTGTTGGATCAATTCTCATGTAGGATGTATTATGTAGAAAATCATACCAATGACCCCTCTTTGACCCAACTATTCTTCCACCATCTTCATACCCCTCCGCCTCATAAAAAGATGCCAAAGCGCACATATTAGCCGTGGCCACCTCCAAAAGTTTGGGGTGGCCACATCTCTATCTCCCCACTTCACTCTATCGACCATATGCCCTATCTACACCAAGGGCAAGAAAGAAAAGAAAAAAAATGCAAAATACAAAAAGAAAATAAAAGGATGCTCCTGTTTAAGAGCATTCAAATAAAGAAAAGATGAGTGTGTAAAAACACTCCAAAAATCTTACCGCAACCCTTTCTTCCACTTTCATACCTATTGAGCTAAGAAGCATCAAACTTAGCTCATTTTACCCTTTTCCGCATCCACGTGGGTCATTTGGTGTGATTTGAGATATAAGATTGAATGCATGAATGTGAAATAGCACTCTTAGTCATTCTTGATTAACGCCACCATGAAACGGTTTACCCGGAACTTAATGGAAGAAATAAAGATAACTTGTGTATTCTATGCACTATATTTGAAGTTCATATGCTTTGTGCTCTCTTCATGATTGGATTGTGAAAGAAGGAGAGGAGAGAGGTGAAATGCATGTACTTAGTCATCTTTGATCCCATTCAACAACAATCGTCTTTTATATTGCATTTGTCATTTCTTTTTGTGAAAGTTTGTAGAGAGATTGAGTTGGAGCATACTTGAGGACAAGTATGTTTTAAGTTTGGGGGTGGTGATGCAGCCCTATTTTAGGGCTTCCTCTTGTGTCATATTGCTCTTCAATCACATCTATACATGTTAGATTGCATGTCATTCCCCCTAATATACATATTTGTATAAAATGCACTTATGGACATTATTTGCATGTTTTTTAGGCATTTCAACCACGCTTGATGGAAGAGAGAGAGAAGGGGTGATCATAGGGTTCCTCTTCACTTAGAGAGGCCCAAAGTGATGTCTAATGCTCCCTCGACCTACCTCTAGTGACCAAAGATCAATTGAAGCAAAGAAGTCCAAGAAAAGCCAAAGATCCAAGTTAAAGTGATGATCTAGGACCCAGCACGGCCGTGGTACCACAGAACGGCCGTGCTAGGTCACTTAGAAATCAATAGGTTCAAATCAAGCAGAAGGCAGCACGGCCGTGCAGCACAAAATGGTCGTGCCAGTGGCAGAGTACCACGGCCGTGGCACACCACCTCCACTACGGCCGTGGCCATTTTGACAAAAACCCTATAACTTTTCTGTTTTAATTCCCATGACCGTGCCCATCCACCACGGCCGTGGCCTACCCTATCCACCATGGTCGTGGTACCCCACCACGGTCGTGCTACTCATAGAATCCGTCTAGTTTTCACTATTTTTCCCATTTTTCCCCTACTTGACCTAGTGCTTCAGCCCCACACCTATATATACCTAGGTGGCGGCTGGGGCACGAGGCTAGCTACCTTCTACCCCCTCCTAGCTCCCCAAATCGCCACCCACTCCATTCCACTCCATATCCACCTCAAGTCCACTCCATTTCACCATTTCCACCACATAACCCCCCATATCTAAGCCTTCCATCCACTTCCTTTCATCATTCCACATCATTTCATCCTTGGAGGAGGGAGGAGGACATCCTGCAGTTGATGGAGAGGAGGATTTCTTCATCTACACTAAGCTCCATGGCTTCTTCTACCTCTCTCTTCTCTCTTTTTGTATTTTGTTTTGTTATGAGTAGCTAGGCCCCTTGGGTGGGCTATTTGGGGGAAATTATGTTACTTTGATACCATGTTGGGAGGAAATGACATGTAAATATTGTAATTCCATTTGTTAATGAATATATTCTATTTGCATCTCTTTCTCCATGGATTGCTTGTTGGTTTGTGTGTGAAATCACTTAGGAATTTAGGCAAATAGCTTATATGTGTGAATTTTGGAATTTGCCCCTAGGTCCAATTCTTAGATCCCTAGGTTGCCTCCCATCTTCCTACATCCTAATAAATCTCCCTAAACCTAAGTGAGAGATCTAAGTAGCCATATTAGGTAATTCTAGTGCAATTAGCATGGAGCCTTCTCAAGGCTAGAATGTGGGGGACTTGGGGTCCAAAACCTTAATTTCACCTCCCCATTATAACCCTCGGCCCCTAATTGCCCTAGGAATGCCTAATCTAGAAACCTAGACTTGATTAGACTCTAATTTAATTGAACCTAACCCCTAACCCAATTGAGCCTCGTATGGGTAGTAGGGGGTGTTAGGGACTAGTTCCCTTAAAACAACCTAGCATATCCATGGCCAGTTAGTAGCTTAGGTTAATCCATTAGACTCTAACTTGTTGTTTGGTTTGGATGATCTAAATGGAATTATAATGTTCACATGTCACCCCAACTTAAGTGATAAGTTCATACCCATAAACAGCTCACACATCTCTTTACTGCTTAAAACCCTAGTTATGTGCTTGCTTAGCTTAGTTAGTTCTTTACTTGCTTATTTAGCTTTTTGCCTTGCTCTTGCCTTGTTTATTCTAGTTTAGTTCTTTAATTCCTCTTTTTCTTTTCTCTTTCTTGCCTTAGCATAATTTGTCTTTTCATACCTAGCTTAGTCTTTCCTTGCTTGCTTAGTCTTAATCTAACCTAGGGTTAACGTAGATTCTATTCCTGCCTTTAATTGCTTGTTTGTCCATAGTAGTTTAACACTCAAAAATCACCTTTAAACCCTTAACCCTAGTCTCCACAGTAGGAACCCAGCTAAACTAACCTAGCTCTAGTGCCCCCTCTTTTCCCTATGGATCAACCCTTTACTTGCCGCCTTCCTATACTACGACACGACCCCATGCGCTTGCGGGTGTAGTGTTTTAGTAGACGTAGGTAGCTAGTTTAGGTTTATAAATTTCGAAAGCAAAAACTCATCACGTGTGTTTCGACCTCGTGGGGTGCATCTAGTTGGGTCAAATCGGCTAGTATGTTGCACCTCTAGCGGAGACGCACCAATAATGCAGCGGTGGCAGGCATCTCAAGCTTCCAATCAGCCTATGGTGACCCACTCTTCTCCTGATGCACAGACTGTGAGTAATCCTGTAGACGCACCACCTAACATGTCTGTTGTAAGTATTATTTATGACATTGTAGCTAGTCTTTTCAAGATGATATGTTTTTAAGATGATATGTATATATGTATAACATTCTTTACGTAAATTTGTAGGCGTTGAAGCAATGCCGCATAAGAATTCAAGATTATGTTGTTGCAGAGGCACAGGCTTACCCATCCCTTCCTGGGGCAACGTTTCACGGGACTCCAATGCCACAGGGCTACGTTCGTGTGAGCCCGATACGTGTATTCCCCGATTGGATGGAAGCTACATTGCCATATACCCACTCAGATATTGATACACTTGCTGAGGCAGAAGGTGGGGTGATATTGTGACCCAAAGAAGATGTCGTCTACACTACTAAAATTGTAAGATAAATTTACATTACTTTAGATTGTTAATGTGTATATATGAGGTCAATTGATCTGAAATTATATATACAGGTTAAAAAGAAGACACCCAGAGCATCTAGGCCTCCACCTCCACTTCCTGCATTACCAAGTTGGGTTCCAACTGACCTAAAATACCCATTAGGTCCTGCTTGTAGGGGAATGGCATGTTGGCTACGGGCACATAATATACATTGCCCTATAAATGTTGCTTTAGAAGTGAATTATGCAGGTCAATCATACGAAAGCTCTTTATTTATACAAGATATTATTGAGTTGTTTATATATGATTGGCTGAATACATCAATGATAGAGACATGGATAAGGTGAGATCTTGTTTATACATCCATATACCTTGTGTAAGATCCGATGATCTGGTTTCTTATATATTAATGCATACGTAATACATGTTTTGCAGCTACTTAGTCAAAAATCAATGTAAACAATTTGTATTTGACCATGTGGGATTTTTGATTCCATCATTGATTAGTATGGTAGCTAAAGACCCTGATAGTGTTCAACAATATTGTATAGATGCTTTTACAATTTTTGGTCAGCAACAAAAGACGATAATAATAGCTCCATTCAATGTCAAGTAAGTTTACTTTACTTATAATTTGGACTTAAGAAAATTACATTTTTATTGTGGATTTTGAGTTATTAATTTTTAACTTTTTTACCTCTAGCGGTAGGTATTGGGAGTTACTAGTTATTCTCCCCATGACGTTCACTGTTTATTATCTAGATCCTGCGGGGAGTACATTGAATACTAAAATTGGACACGTAATGAGATTGCCATTATTCTGGTGAGAAATATTTCATTTTTATATCCGTTAACATATGTTATTACATTACTATTTAATTATGCAATTTACTGTGTTACATTAACATGTAGGGGTTTAGATGCATTCAAAAAGGTCGAAGGAAAGGTCTCCAGGAAAAACAACCAGCCAATAATTTGGGAGAACGTGAAAGTAAATTCCTGACTCCAATGTATATATTATTTATGTGAACTGTGCTTAGTTGTATTTTTTAATATTTTGTATGTTTTAATTTATAGTGCGCTACATAAGACAATGGTTGGGCATGCACATACTATGTGATGTGATTTATGTAGATGATTATCCAATATGCCACATTGGACATTGATACCATACATGAGGTATTATATATAGTCTCATTAGTTAGTATGAAATATATCAATCTTATTTTTATATTATTACTTATATATATACATCATTCTCCTTGCAGGTGTTTAAAACTGACCACACTATAGGTAAACGCTTAAAAGATGTACATGCTCCATATACGATGGAAGTATTAAATGAAGTAAGAGAAGAATGGGCAAGAACCATACAAACAGTGGGGACTGTAAGATATAATTGGGATGCTGATAGCGATGTTGAATGATATTTTGTAAATAAATATTTCTGAATGTTTATACATGTCTGAATGTTTCTACATGTATTTGAATGTTTCTACATGTGTGAATGTGAGAATTGAATTGATGTCTAAATGTATCTACTTGTGTGAAAAGTATATTTGTTGATTTTGTAGGTTTGTGGCCTGTTTGTTGGCTGATATCAATGGATGTCGTAAACCTGCAGTTCAGAAAACTGAACTGTAGGTTCTCATCTTGATGACCAGCCACAGCAGACCTGCAAACTAATAAGAAAAAAAATTAAAACATAGGCGTCAGTTATTTATAGAAAACCGTCATCCCAAGGCTTACAACGTCGGTTATTGGCTAAAAACCTTCACCTAATGTGACAAACAACCCGACCGTGTAGGAAAGCACAGCCGTGGTGGAAATGGCGTCAGTTATTAGTATAACACTGACGCCTATAGTACTAAACACAGCCGTGCAGGGAAGCACGGCCGTGGTGTATGGGAATATGGTGTCGGTTTTTTAGTTGCAAATCGACGCAGATAGTGTCCTAGATGGCGCCCTTTTTGTGGCGTGAAGCCTTTTGGCGTCGGCTTACTAGTTATTCTCCGACACCTATCGGTGCCCTCCTGGTGCATTTTCGGTGGCGCGAAGCCTTTTGGCATCGGTTATAAAACTGACGCCGAAGAGTTCGACCTTTAGCGGCGCCCACATAGGTGTCGCTATAGAACCGTCACTAAAAGGGCATAAACAACCGACACCAAAGGCATGTTCTATAGTAGTGAGTGATTATAGGTACAAGGAAATGAATCATGCTATTATAATCACAAAATGACAAATAATTACACAAAACAAGTATGAAACCATCTTATAAACATGACTCAAAAATCATTGCATCATTCCCTATTCTAATTTCAGTTCTACATGAACCTATGATCATGTGTACATTATTCCTAAGGTATAATATGACTAGGATCAGGTTGGGTTGACAACCTATGGTGCTAAGCACCTATCAACCAATGGTCAATTTTATGGTTTAAAGCTGATTTCTTCTATAAACACATCACTCGATGGTGGTACCATTGCAACAAGTGATGGTATTGTCGTCATGACAACTGATGGTGGTGACCAAGGGTGTCAATGTACATTCACCCTTTAGGTCAAGTGTTGGCCTAATTATAAGTCTAGTGATTAACAACTAAGTACCCTAATGATGCTATTAATCAATGGTGATATGAGTTTGATATTTGATGTTGATTAATGAATATATTGTTGATCTAACAACCTATGGTGATTTAATGGTCACTTGGTGGATCAGGTCTCCAAAACCTATGGAGAGTTCATCATATAGTTGTAGCATTAATTAATCGTTAGATGAATGGTTTCTTGGGTCACTTTATGCAATGGTCGGACCTATACTGTAATTGATGGTTTTAACGTATGAACTTGATCCAATGGTCAAGATCTAATGTTTATTCCTCCAATAAATTGGAATGATGGCTAATGTAATATGTTGGTCCTAATAATGTGATTTAGATGGCTTCCTATATATGATCAACTTAAGGAGCTTACTTATTGATAATGGATGGCTTGTTTAAATAAATAGTCGATTGTGGATTTTACCCTACTCTCAATGGAAATTTGTGTTGTTAATCAAGGGATGTCTAGGGTTAGATGGTGACTCTTTCTAGAGCACAAATCAAGGACTTCATAGGTGGTTTATCCAAGTTGTTTGCTTATGTTAACAACTAATGGTCTTACCTTTTAAACATCCAATGGTTCTGGGTGACATTTTGGTATAGTGAAATGGGATGAATGATGATGGAACAAATGGAGGGTTACCATTAATAAGGTAGTCTTACCTATTCACTCATATGAATAGAAGGGATGATAACCATCTTGTATTGATATGTAACCCTAATGAGGTATATCTTGTTATACCTAGCTTTAATATAACTAAATGATGGTAATTGGGTATGAATAGTCCTTGAATGATTAATACAATCATGGAGTACTCCCTTATTGTTGTTGAAACCCTAATATGCTATAACCTGATGGTTACACCTTGATTTATGTGTGGGTTCATACTTGAGAATGGTATGGAATGTGATGGTGATGCTTCACCTTATGCATCCATGATCCAATGGGGATGCCATGAGTTAGGGTTTGGGTATAAGTGTTGATTAGTAACATTAATATAATTTATCTTGTTGAACCTAACTCTAATGAAAATAGATAAAGATGAGTATTCATGTTTAACATTCTTATATGATGGAATGATGGTGGAATAACCTCCTTAATATGATCACAACCTTAATATGTTAATTGGTGGTTATCATAGCCACATGGTTGGTACTTTCTATGCTAAACATGTGCATTATGAATATGATGAGGGTTAATCATATCTAAATTCCTTGCATGTTGATGTGATAAAGGAATGTTCTTAATGTTAATATAACCCTGCTATGATTATTTATGAATATCTCCTAGCTCATTAATGCAATATTGTGTTGATCTGGTGTATCATATGTAAGTGATGTTGTTGAGCCTTTCTATATGGCATGGAATGATAATGATGACCTTGTAGGGAATAGTATGATGCTCTTAAGTACCTTTGGGCATGGTTTAGACCTGACATAAGGTGTAATCCTCTTGTGATGCTAAGGGTTGATACCCTATGATATTGTGAAAAGGATTTATATCATGTGATAGTATGTTGGTCTTAATGACCTTTGGGCATGGTTGATCCCTGAATGAGGCGTAATCCTCTTGTGTTGATAAGGGTTGAACCCTGTGATATTGTGAAAAGGATTTATATCTTGTGATAGTATGATGACTGGTGTGGTCTCATGAATGGAAAGTGTATAGTACCATGTAATGATGAGATGAGAAATTATGTTCCACACATTTATATCTTTTAAAAGTTGTGATATTTATATGCTTGCTAGAAGTGAATTAGGGTTTGTATGTACACTTGTTTGATGTAGCCATCATTTACCCAATTGGCATAACTAATCAAGTGCAACTCTAATCATGTAGTGCCCTATGCCGTAGAGCCATCTTCAGTGTCAGAATTTGTAGGATGGTGAAACAAGTATTCCTAAGGGAGACCTAGAGCGCATACGTTTGAGTATGTGGGGGTAGCAAGTTGAGGATATATCCTTGTCATCCACAATGTAGGTTGTGGAGGATGTCTATGGACATGCCTCATACATCTGATGTCATTGAGGACAACTGTAGTTGTACCTCAGATTAGAGGGTTTTGTATACCCTAGTTTCTAGTGACGTGACCTGTACTAAGGGAAGGCTAGTGGTTAGCAACTTGACTATATGTCATTGTGGTGGAAACTTTGACTGATATGCCACTGCCTTTTTTCTCGTACTGACTGAGGGGAAGATATCTTACGATACCGACACTCCTAGATCTTGTATGGAACCAAATAGCCCTTCGCGTGGGTCAGTTGGACTTTGGATGGTACGATTCAAATTCCCCAGGGCATGATAAAAGATGTAAGACAACCATGGAGCATATCTATTTAGGGTTATACACAACGCTTCATATTGGATGATAACTCTTGTTTTCTTTCTTTTCACTAAGATCGTGTATAGTACAATACGAGATAATAGATATACTTATGTTGTAGTTATGGTCATGTTGTAAACATGCTTATGTTGTAAAATATACTGACACTGATGGTTAAGATGTTGTTGCTAGCTATGTTTAATATTGCTAGCCATGCCTATGTAATTAGAAATGGTTAAACTACTAATCATGCCTATGTAGTTCATTGTGTTATGATGTTAGTTCTACTTATCATATAAATATGTTCCCTTTATTTGAGATGCTAATATTGATAGCCATGTTATGTTACTAGACATATTTGTGGCAACACATCCCACTATCACACAGACAGCGAGGTGTTACGCGAAAACGTGCATAAATCGCCATAACCACAGATTATCAAAAACACGGGTTAATTAAAACCGTTTGCGGAAAGTTGATAAACTAAAAACTATTACATTCAAGTCCTCATCCTGCACAGAAACAGGTCATATATATACATATACAAGATATGATACGTGTCCACATCTTAAAGGAACAGTTGTTCATCCATCACATGAGTTCACCACCTGTTCATATACATAAAGGCCCACATCCAGCCAACAGTGGGATATACAAAACATCAACGATCATACATCGTGAAACAACGTCAAAACACTGCCAAGGACCTGAGAGTACAGGGATGACTCTAGACTCTATCACAAAACATCCAAAATTGCAGCATATCCATCGCTTGCCTTCTACTGATCTTCTTGTTGCTCGACCGCAACACCACGACCACCATCACGTCTAGCTCGACCACCTAAAAAGGGTGTAACTCAGTGGAGTGAGACAATTGAACATTGTCCCAGCGGGAGGCATAACTCCCCGCCAAAACTACAAAACCTCAGATATATGTAACGCAGATAAAAATGTGTAACAAGGACAGTTATAAGATAAGACTGTTCATACTATCAAGCTTACCAAAAGTACTCAATCATTTATCCAACTATTCCTTATGAAACATGATTAACAAGATAAGATGTATAAAGCTTACCACATAGGAGAAATGTATAAGCAACTGCAAGATACAAATAAAGTTAATTACACAAACAAGGACTCAACCAATGTTTTGTGTTTGTCTCAAGTAGTAAATACTAAATGGTTGGATTACATTTTATTATGCCCTGAGGAAGTGAACCGTACCATTCAAATCCAACCTTCGGCTGCGAAGCCCATAACCGGTGCCATACAAGGTCAATGGAAGAGCCGGAATCCACGACCTCACCCCTTTTGATCAGTACACGAGAAACAAAGCAGGACCGCAGTCTCATGCTGAAGTGGTCTTTTAGCCACAGGGTCAGCTCCTCAGGCTACCCTCTGCCTAGCCCGCCTTGGTACAGGTCACGGCGCTAGTAAAACTAAGCCACGGGCCTGATCACCGTGTTTTGAGCCATGAACGCATTCATGCTCATTATATCATATATCCGGAGCCATGGGCCTTTTCACCATGCTCATCGCACATTCAAGTCTGCAACCGCAGCTGCACTCATTTTCCTCTCTATTTGAGGCTAGGAGAAACCTTGCATATTCAAAAATATGCGCTCCGGGTTAACCCATAGGAGAACCCGTTTCACCATCACCAAGTCCTGGCGATGATGGATCTATGGCTAGGGCAAACTACATGATATATTTCACTGTAATTAATTAGTATCTTTTAGATGGATAGCAAGTTTCAACCAAGTTGTATAACATACAAGATATAACAGAAAGTAAACAACATAAACTCAACATTATGCTATTATTGTAATCACATCAACCTGATCCATCTCAAGGATCCAACATCACATGTTATCACTTGGCCTCTTGCCAACCATCCAGATCCATCTCAAGGATCATCACATACCATGGGATCTCAATCCCTCATCATGTATTGCCACTGTCTCTCAAGGCTCGCATCATCATCATGGGGCAAACACATCATACATGCAATCTCATCAACCAGAGTGATGTTACTCATCACATATTTCTCATAGCCTTTTTATGGCTAATCATCACCTGCATGGTTAGAGTATACAATAATCATAGCTTCAACGTAAGAACTATGCTTACCATTATGTAACGGCATTCAAGGTGCTATACTTATCAATTATACATCAATTGGTGATCATGTGCACAAGGCGCATTATTAAGCAACTATTTATGTACTTATCATTATACAGATAATCAAGATGATTACTTCATGCAGGTAGTCATGTTGGACATACAAATCAAGTTTTATCATTACCACTACCATTACCATTCTTAGCGTTTTTAGATAATCATTTCCATATGTGTAGGCTAAGATAAATGAATAAGCTTATGATAACGAGCATCATTTTGCAATATAAGGAGTTACCACATTTTAAAGCAAGGATATCCACTACTAGACTATTTCATGATACGAGGAATCGTCATAAAAGGATAACAAAACCCTCACTAAAAGGGGTGTAACAGCAGCCTGCCCTTACCCAAGGATCAACGCATCAAACGACAGATCTGAAAGAGAGCAGCAACGCTGCGTTGCCACCAAGGCAACCAGCGCGCGACGCGGAATTATGGGGAGGAGTGTCGCGCATCAAGGGGGGTATCGGGCACCCTCACATATTGGGAAACACCCGTTACCACCAGCCCGTCGGCCGACATAAGGGTAAAAGTGACGCCCGTCACTCTCCATCTAGCAACGCCCGATACAAGGGTTATCATAACGGCCAGGTCACCACCCAACACTAATAACCAAGAGAGAGAGGGAGAGAACTTATCCACAAAATGATCAACAACTTGAGCATGGCATAACAGCCGACACAAGGCAAAACAAGGGGTTGTGACGCCCGTCTCAAGAGACAAGAGTGTCGCCCGACACCACATCATAACGTCTGTTACAGCAACAAGGGCTGATGCCCATCACACACCTATCAGTCAACTCATACTCATCAAGATACCATGAACAAGGTCATCTTCTTTCTCAACACAAGGCACCCGAAACCCTAGGAAGATGGCTCACCTCAATCAACTAAGAAGGAGGGGTCTTGCACATCAACCATCACCAACGAGCTCACCCTTCTAACCCATGGTGAGAGGAGAGTGTTGCTTAAGCAACTAGGGCACAAGCTCACCTCAATCGGTTAGGGAAAGAGGGGTGTTGCTCATGACACTAGAAACTCGAACTCACTCCTCTAGACTAAGGGGAGAAAGAAGTATTGCTCCCTAAACCCTAACTCACATGGATTGGCCAACAAGGAAACTAAGTAAGAAACTAAGCTACTAACATGTAAACAAGATTATAATAAGAGATAATGTAGTTAGGGTTAGAAGTTATGCAACCCGCCTTGAGCTCCAAGCTCCAAGGAAGAAGAAGAGATCCAAGCTCCACGCACCACCAAGCAAGGAAGATGGAGACTTCAAGGTTATCGGCCACCACTTGCTTCTCCAAGGTGTGTCGGCCACCAAGCTGCTCCTTCAAGGGGTGTATCGGCTGACACAATCAAGGAAAGGAGGGAGTGTCGTGCACTCAAGGTGGGGAGAAAATAATGGACCAAAGGGATCCTAATCTAAGGAAAGGACATGCCTATATAGAAGGAAAGGGAGGAGAAAACAAGGTTGGTCCAAGCAAGGTGTCACTTGCATAGGGACACTTGTCCTAGAGCTCAAGCCACTACTCTAGCAAGCTCCATCCACATGGCCAAGATATGCACCAAGTGTCCACTAAACAAGGTTAAGGCTAGACCAAAGAGCATGGGCGACACAACATGTTGCTCCATGGGCGACACACTCTATTGCCATGGGCGACACACTCCTTGGCCGATACACATCCATACTTGGCCGATACAAGGCTTCAACCCAAGCAAAGCAAGGCACCTTAAGGCCCAACAAGCTCAACTAGGCCCAAAAGAACTCAAGCAACAAGCCCAAGCCTTCCTCTCAACCTTAGAGGAAGCAAAGAGAGAGAGAGGAACACCTCAAAAGGTGGCAAACTTGCCTACAAAACCCTAGACTTGGGTTATTTGCAAGTAGCATCACCAACTCTCAACAAAGCACAACCAAACCCTAATCACCACTAAAGGTGATTAGCAAGCACCAAAGCACCAGGGCTAAGCAAAGCAAATAGGGTAAGCCCTAAACGAAGGTCAGGGTCCTTACAATATTCATGAAGTCAGGGATGCTTATGCTACTTGATTGCTTGTGTTGTTATCAAGGAATATAATGATAGTCAGATTAATGATAATGATTGTTATTAGATGCAATTTGATGATATTTGAGTAGATATCCATCCAATAAAATGGATTTATTTGTTATTAGTATATGCATTGATGATCATACTTGTTGCTAAGATTAATTGTTTAATTTGTTTAGCATACTTGAACTGTTCAATCCATTCAATTGATTATTAAATACTCCAACTTCTTAGTTATCTACTATTTAAAATGTTGTAATCAATTAGCATTGTTGGAGGTTATATCTCTTGCTGGGACATGGGTCTCACACTTGTGGTTTGCCAAATTTTTTTAGGTAATCAAAAGTGACGAAAACAAAACCTATGGCAGCAAAGAGGAGCTATAGTAATGAATCTTTGAGAAAATTGATTAGATGTCTAGTGTGTCCTAGAGTCGTCCATGTACTCTCAGGTCTGGGTAGGAAAAGTTTCTATATGGTGTTTCAAATGAATCAAAATTTTGTTAGCATGTTAATGTTTGTTGTGTGGCATATACAAATATTGTTCTCCTATGTATATATGTTGGGGCTAAGGTGATAGAACAATTTGTACTAAATTCTTGGCATAGTATGGACATAATAAAGATGTTGGGCTCTTATTGAAATGTTTCTAAGCGGGTGCTGACGTTGAAATTGGTTTTAATTTACCCATATTTTTGGATATGTGATTAATTAGTGATCGATTGTGTTTTATGTTTTGAATAATCTCATTTAGTGTAATGGGTTCTCATGATGTCAGCAAATGGGATGCACACATTGTTGAATCTTATGGCATTCTCTACTTTTTTATAGCATACAAGAAAATGTATTTGGCTTACTATTCACATTCACAAAAATATCAACCCATTGAACTAGACACTATTAGATGTTCCATTAGATATACCAAAATAGAGAACTTGTTTTAATATTTCTTAAGTACATAGCATCCTAGTAAAAGAAAAAAAATGATCCAATAATCAATGAGAAACTATCCATATTTTGTTGATTAGTGGTGCAATATAAAGCATCTAGTTGGTCATTCTATAGAATACAATGAAATACTTGTCCAGTTTATTAGTCACACAATCTATAGCTCAATGCATGAAGCAATCAAGACAAATAGTTCAGTGAATAAAAAATAGATGTGTTGAATAAGTACATAACCAAATTATGCAGCCCCCCACAAATGAACTGAATAAGTGTTAGCTTCAACAAGAAGTCAAACATGAAGCATTACCTACAGAGTGGAACAAATGCTCACAAGTGTGTTAGCTAGATTATTCTAAAGTACATGTGTAATCATTAAGAGAGAACCTAAACAAAGAGGTGCATAAATACCCTAAATTTCTTTATTGACCACATACTTATTATTACCTTATTCTAAAACATGTCATTATGAAAAACTTGTTATCCTTGTGGTTTCATGATACTTTGAGAGAATATTGCTAATTCTCTGTGGAGAACATGGTTGAGAAAATAGAGCAGATCAAACACCTGGTTCTGGTTCTTGAGCATGGAACCCATGGCAAGGTGATGGACATGAGGCTAATGAAAGGTATTTATAATCCTGTAGGCATGGTGTAGGTCTAAAATGATAATAATTAAATAGGACTAAGTGTTTTATTGTAATTTATTTTGATCAAAAACACAAATGGATAACCATATTTTGGAGAAGTAGGAGAAGGGACAACAAGACATAAGTGAGGTATACCTATCATTGCATCGGGACTAGAAGATAGACCATGCATGAGTAGGAATAGATAGAGACCTCCACCAACATAATCACTGATAAGTCTGAAAAAATTCAAAAACAACTTTACATGGTTGTCTTCCCTTTCCTTTTGAAGTTCTACATCTCAGCATGATAGAAAGAAGCTCATGTGTTTTTTTTCAACCACCACGGGTCCAGTCTCTCAAGGAAGGGTGGTAGATTCATTTTCTTCTAGATCTAAATTCACACTGAGAACATGTTCTTGTGGATTGATATTAGGAACCCAAATATTCTTATCCAAAAGATCCTTTATTTAGCTAAGGAAGTCGAGCTGCATTATTGCTGAGTCACATACTCTAGTAACATTTGCTAATATCACAATTCCATCTAAGAGTCATCTTTTCTACTACATATATTTAACTAGGAAGTGGGACATCCATGTTCCATTCGTTCACTTTCATTGTGAAGTCCTCTCTATTTGTATCTCTAATCATGTGGAAATTCAAGCCATTCTTGCAAAAGGAACCTACCGGCCTAGACCACGCATAATTGATATATGCAACAATAATGACATTTTGAAGCAAGTTCTTTAATATTTATGTAGTGCACAACATCATCAATATATTGAAGCAATATTCTCTAAAACGTGATCAGCAATGACATTGAGTCAGTGGATCTGGTCAAGATGGAGATCTTCATTTTTGAGATCATGAAGGGTCATTTGAATGGATTAGCATGTGGTAGCATATTTACTTCACAAATGAAGACACAACCATACAGAGATTATATTCCTAAGAAGAAACCAGAGGATAATGATTCACATTCCAAGGGATGTGAAACCGACCATGGTTCTTTTCCCAACACTATCGAGACTACAAGCTTTGCACTTTCTAACGACTAAGTGGCTTCTCGTCAAGTAACTATACAGGTTGTTTATGTTCCAATCACAACAAATACTTGTTCCTCAGATGTTTTGGTATTTCACCAAATATCTAAGGAGCTTTTAAAGGCCTCTAATAGCAAACAATGCTCTAGATTTGCATGAAATTATAAATCCTTCATGAATCTCAAGTCCACTAGTCTATGTAGATGTAATTTCTACCATGGCACACATTGTTCCTCTAGTTGTTGCTACTTTACTAATCAAAATGTAGTCTAGACCTCATATTCATATAATATCAGGAAGATTGATACCAAATTACATGCCAAAAAAGAGTTAGTATCTCCTAAACAAGTGTTCCTTGGGGGCCTAGTGTGCTTACGGCCCTGTGCATTCCAACTCCAATGACATCAGCCCAAAAAACCCACTGATGCAAGACTAAATGCATGCACAAGATGACCATATAGAAAATAAAAATATAGATGCTAGTAACGAACTTTTAAACATGTGTATAATAATTCTAAGAATCTCAAATCAGGTAGGTAAAATATGCAATTATAGGGTAAATAAGAGTTTTATTTGACCAACTAGTACCATAGATTAGGAATTATATTTAAACTAACTAGGAGGAACACTATGCTTGAGATATATAAGAGTATATCAGCTTACATGAGATTGTAGAGATAGGAATATAATTTTGAGTAACTCCTTCACGGGGTTTGGAGAATCGAGTTCTTACGGATAGTAGGTATATTAGTAGTCTTATGAATAAGTATACAATGGAAAAGTTATCTTTCCCCAAATAATCATGGTTCATATTTTTTAATATATGACGAGCTAGTATAGAGGACACACTTTTCTTTTTGGAGGATGTACACAGACTTAAACCAATATTGCACTAGGAAAAATCATTGTAAACAATAATAAATAATGCAGTTCCAGATTATGGGTATTGTTGAATACAAAAAAATATCATCATAACATATACAAGATCGGTAATGAAAGTAGCTTCCTACCTGAAACACTATGACCAACTGCTCAGGTGGCCTCTTATTATCAGAACCATGGGTAAGCCATATTTTGAAATGCCTTTAGCTATTTAGTAAAGAAAAAGCTTGGCTAGAAAAGTAGAAAATGAAAGCAACAATGAAATGTAATAAGCAAAATGTATCTAAAGAACTAATTTAGAAACAAACATGATAGTATGCCTAACATACACAAACATGTCAGCGCAAGTTGGAAATGAAACGATATTGCAAAAGATACTTGGAGTATTTATGAATATATCTAGATCCCTTGACTAAGAGTGAAGCTACCACATCAAGAAAGTGTTAATGTACTAGTCGGTCATTCCTCATTGATTTTTTTATTATTAGAAGTGACCACTCATTACTATGAGTGGGTACAAGCATATTACTTAAATATCCCTTAACTATAATACTCAGTAAATCACTTTGTTTGAAGATTGAGTACAAACATGTTACTAAAATACTATTTTTCCACAAAGGCCCATATATAGAAGCAAAGTATTAAATAGACAACTAGGTAGATTTTCCTTTTATGGAAGTAATAATATAAACTATAAGTATGAAACTCATACCCTAAATTTATGGCAAGATATCACTAGAAAAGCTAATAAATATTGGATAATATAATCTTTTGAAAACAACAATTTTTGCAAATTCATTTTTTTATGATTCAGTAATGGAAATTATATCAAGAAAAATATGCACGACATCAAGGACATATGATTTCAACAGTTGAAGACCATTTATATCAATGTCTCGTAATTTTTGGGGCCACTATATGAGGTGTTCTTTAGCTCCAAGCATATAAATGGCTAATATATTTAGCAAAACCAAGACTTCATAGCAATTACCACTAGCTAAAAGGAAGTTCTGAGTTTGGTCATGCTCAAGTCAAACAACAAAATTTGATTGCATCATCCAACCATGAAAATGATTTATTACCTTAATTTCATGTGGCTAGGAGATTCTACAACCTGTTTTAGCCAATCTTCTTTTGAACACACATGAAACCTTCGACATCATTGCGTGAACCACATGATCACATATATGTAGAAGTCTCCTGAACAAGACTGAACAAGAAACAATTTACTAAAGAAAAAAATAGAATCTCTCATCCATACAATAGTCAAATTAATGTAATGTCTCATCCATACAATAGGAAAATTAATGTAATGTCAGCATATACAAATTTTGTTCTCCATTAGCTACAAATAGATATAAAATATCTATCGTTCTAGTCTAAAAATACAGTCATTGTGCATAGAAAAACATGATAATCACATTAATTTTTTGGCCCACATGGTGGCCCCAGTTGTGTTACATTTTGGGCCCCACCCTACATTCACAAGGCTATTCAAACACTATAGCCACAAGCAACCCAAATGAAAGCAAGTTTTTTTAACTTAAGTCCTATAGAGAAAAATGAACCTTAAGATAATGGAT
Source organism: Alisma plantago-aquatica (assembly GCA_963693085.1). Lineage (NCBI taxonomy): Eukaryota > Viridiplantae > Streptophyta > Magnoliopsida > Alismatales > Alismataceae > Alisma > Alisma plantago-aquatica. The sequence goes on along the minus strand of OY856409.1, from coordinate 1,370,039,794 downwards.
GGGATTAACTATATCGATATAAACATTTGACTATATCTATATACATTTCAGAACCCTAACATTGAGTGACAAGTGCTTTTAGTAAACCAAAAGCAAGTGAAGAAGCAAAGTGTATGTCTTAATTTTCATAGAAATATGTCAAGAATAATCCAAATGAGAAAGCTATCAGTTTAAAAATTGAAAAGGATTGAAACCACTACTAATATTCATGAGATCAAAAGACTCATATTCATTGTGCCGATATACTATAAGAAAAATATTTTGGCCAAAATAGATCACATAAAACATCTAGATGTTCTTGCCCATACATGTCAAATTCGGTATTACTAAAAGACATACACATGCCTGTTTCTCCCATAACCTAAGATCATCAGGTGATCCAATACCTCCACATACACCAAAACTTCATCCGATCCCATTTTAGGTGGATGTCAAGGAATTTTTGGTAATTTTGGCATATTCTTTCTCTTGATTTGGCCTCAACGGATTATTTTGCATGACAATATGAGTTTTTGTTGACATGATGTTATTGAGCGAGTAGATTTCTAAAATAAAGTACAAATACTCTATTGTGGTTTTTGGGTAATAACCTATTCAGAATTCTACCTTACAAAATTGTGTATACGCATCACGCAAGCTCCAATGCCAAATGGAAGGACAATGATGGGATACATGGTGCTTCCTTGTATTCTTGCAATTTAGGGATGTCATTGATTTATGTGGATCCTTCTATGGAAACAAGACTTGTTAAAGACATTTGCAAACAAGAAGTTCCACATGTAGATCCTCATTAAATGTCTCCTTTTAAGAAAATAGATGTAGACATAATAGATAATCAAGAAAATTCAAAAGTGATGTTTCAAATTCTGAGGAAACAGATATCAGAATAGTATTGGTTGACTACAGAGATCAGGGTACTTATTGATGCATGGGAAATGGATAATGAATTATCTATAGTGATGATTCATTTAAGAATGAGAAGTAATACATTCTTATGACTTTCGTATATGGTATATGTTATGGTAAATAGCTAGTCTAGTCTCTAATTTATATTTACAGTGAACATTCTTCAATACAAACCATACGTGCTACATGTCCAGTATACAAGACATCTGATCAAGGAAACAATGCAAATCTGATTGACATGAAAGGATAGGGAAAATGAAGTAACGACTGAAGATGACTAAATAGAAGGCATAAAAATAAACGGCTTATAGTGTGAGCACCAAAAGCTTTAGCTAAATTTGGCAGCACATTCTCAAACCTGCCTTGCCGAACTAGTAGGTTGATTCCACGGCTAATGAGGTTCTTTCTCACGTCAGCCATCTAGTCCCACATAATCTATGCCATCGTTTGTACTAATTAAATCATTATAGAATGAAAGATTGAGTAATCAGGAATCATCCGAATTGTAGAAAGAAGGTAAACCCACTTGTAATAATTAAATCATTACAAAAAGAAAGACTGAGCAGTTAAACGAAATTGAAAGATCATGTGAGTTCATAGCAGTTACGAGCTAGGACAATTTCCTGGGCAGGGCGTAACTTTGGTCATTGATAAGACACACATATAGATGAGTATGAATAAAAAATGTAAATTCCATTTTCACTTTTCAATTTGCAAGAATGGCTCAGTCTCTTTACGCAACGTTAGCTGCGTACATAAAAAAGAGATCAGAGTTTTAGATGAGGAGAAAATGATGAGAGGGAGAGAGAGTGTGATCAGGTAGGGAACATTGGTTGGGGGGGGGGGGGGGGGGGGGGGGGGGGCATTATCGAGTGCTAGAGTGGGAAGTTTGGGGATGGAGGGGTGGTACGACTGTGGGAGGAGTGGGAGTGCCGGTCACACTAACCCGGGAGACAAGTTTAGCACGCGACGAAATAGAAAGTTTGCCCTTGTGGTTGTTTGACCAGGTCGTCTGGTGAGTTTCAAATATTTTCTTTTTGTGATAAATTGTCGGATAAAATATTTATTTCTAGTCTTGGAATATATATAGCCATTTTGTGGCCAAAAGAACTGACTATATTTATTTTAATCACAATATTATAATTTGTAGTGATAGTCAATATTTAGGTACTATTTGTAGTTAGAATAATTATAGCCAAATGATGTTTTTTTCATAGTATATTGGTGTCTGTATCATGTTCATTTTGAAAAACAAAATAGGAAATAATAATATAATATACTTTACCAAAATTAATTACGTTGTAGTTTTCCTTGGAATATGTTTCCTAAATAGACTCTAGTAAGAAAAAGTCACTTTGGGTGGTGTTTTATGTATTAGAGTCAAAAAGTCGCCACAAGTATTACTGGATTCATTATTTAATATTTTTATATTTGAGCGCCTTAAATGTTAAAATGAAAGTGTCACTCAATGTGGCAATTTTCATTTTTTTTCTAAAATTTTAATTTAACATGAATATTTGTTGCACTTTCACACGCCGATACTTCAAGGAACATACTTCACACGGGGGAACATTTTTCAAAGAGTGTTGAGAACATTTATCATATTGGAAAGTATTTTTATATATGTTTATAGTATAATAGCAAACGAAAATTTTCATGGAACTTCCTAAACATGGAAAAATTCCTGGATGCTGTTTTGATTAGATAATGATGGATAACTCCATCGAATTGGCATTGACTTGCTGTATTCCTCGCCCGTTGAGCCAACACTACCACACCGGTTTCTGCTGCAAGACAGATCACTCTACACCATCATGTGTGGCCGTGCTCGTTCAAAACGCCGGAAACTCAATGTTCTTGGTGGAGCACTTGCTTCTGGGCAGTACGCAGCAGTCGATCAGCTCCTTGGCCGTCTTATCAATGCAGAAGTAGACCTGGTAAAGCTGCGCGTTTCGCGACTCGTCGACGTTGCACTCAATCCCGGCCAAAACTCCTGTTCCATTCTTGATGACTCTGGAGATCCTTGCGGCGCTGTAGAAGCCACCGTCCGGCATGATCCCGCCGTTTTCCAGGGCCTTGAGGACGCCAACTCTCTGCTTGAGTTCGAGTGCGGTCTTGAAGTATCCAAGAGGGACTCCGCGCAGGTGCCATGCTTCTCCCACTCGTGCTCCCAGAACCTGAGCCCGTTGTTCGTCGGACATGAAAGGGTCGGCCATTGCTCTTCCATGGTGCGGCGGAGGAAGGCCACGACCGGTCATTGTTGTTGGGCCAGAGGCCGTTAATGCCGAAGTCCATCGCAGGCTTCCCGGTCGTGGGGTAGCAACAACTTTGTCGTGTGTCACAATAGGAACCAGGCCACTACAGCAACAGGGAAAGTTACCCTTGAGGCATATAGGTGAAGTGGGTCCTCTCCGGATTGGTTTGGAATCACTCACTCGGGTTTTAATAGAGGTCCAAAGGATCCACCCAAAAAAACCGATTCAAAACGCCGGAAACTCAATGTTCTTGGTGGAGCACTTGCTTCTGGGCAGTACGCAGCAGTCGATCAGCTCCTTGGCCGTCTTGTCAATGCAGAAGTAGACCTGGTAAAGCTGCGCGTTTCGCGACTCGTCGACGTTGCACTCAATCCCGGCCAAAACTCATGTTCCATTCTTGATGACTCTGGAGATCCTTGCGGCGCTGTAGAAGCCACCGTCCGGCATGATCCCGCCGTTTTCCAGGGCCTTGAGGACGCCAACTCTCTGCTTGAGTTCGAGTGCGGTCTTGAAGTATCCAAGAGGGACTCCGCGCAGGTGCCATGCTTCTCCCACTCGTGCTCCCAGAACCTGAGCCCGTTGTTCGTCGGACACGAAAGGGTCGGCCATTGCTCTTCCATGGTGCGGCGGAGGAAGGCCACAACCGGTCATTGTTGTTGGGCCAGAGGCCGTGAATGCCGAAGTCCATCGCAGGCTTCCCGGTCGTGGGGTAGCAACAGCTTTGTCGTGTGTCACAATAGGAACCAGGCCACTACAGCAACAGGGAAAGTTACCCTTGAGGCATATAGGTGAAGTGGGTCCTCTCCGGATTGGTTTGGAATCACTCACTCGGGTTTTAATAGAGGTCCAAAGGATCCACCCCAAAAAACCGATTCAAAACGCCGGAAACTCAATGTTCTTGGTGGAGCACTTGCTTCTGGGCAGTACGCAGCAGTCGATCAGCTCCTTGGCCGTCTTGTCAATGCAGAAGTAGACCTGGTAAAGCTGCGCGTTTCGCGACTCGTCGACGTTGCACTCAATCCCGGCCAAAACTCCTGTTCCATTCTTGATGACTCTGGAGATCCTTGCGGCGCTGTAGAAGCCACCGTCCGGCATGATCCCGCCGTTTTCCAGGGCCTTGAGGACGCCAACTCTCTGCTTGAGTTCGAGTGCGGTCTTGAAGTATCCAAGAGGGACTCCGCGCAGGTGCCATGCTTCTCCCACTCGTGCTCCCAGAACCTGAGCCCGTTGTTCGTCGGACATGAAAGGGTCGGCCATTGCTCTTCCATGGTGCGGCGGAGGAAGGCCACGACCGGTCATTGTTGTTGGGCCAGAGGCCGTGAATGCCGAAGTCCATCGCAGGCTTCCCGGTCGTGGGGTAGCAACAGCTTTGTCGTGTGTCACAATAGGAACCAGGCCACTACAGCAGGGAAAGTTACCCTTGAGGCATATAGGTGATCCATCGCAGGCTGGGGTAGCAACAGCTTTGTCGTGTGTCACAATAGGAACCAGGCCACTACAGCAACAGGGAAAGTTACCCTTGAGGCATATAGGTGAAGTGGGTCCTCTCCGGATTGGTTTGGAATCACTCACTCGGGTTTTAATAGAGGTCCAAAGGATCCACCCCAAAAAACCGATTCAAAAGGGGGAGTGCCCTTGAGGCATCATACAGCCGAAGTGGGACTAATTGGGTTCGTAACAATAAGGAAGTAGAAGAAATCGAAGGCCAGAGCATCGGAGGCACAGGTCAGGAGGACAACCAAGGCGGCGGCTGCAGCGGCGCGCGGTGAGGCGGAGAATACCCATCGTTCCGGTTTCTTTCTCTAGATTTCTTTTATGTACTTACCGGATGGGGACAACCAGGGCTATAAATCAGGCGTAGATGAGACAAGTAGCGGCATCCATGATTCTCTGCCTTCTTTTCCATATTGCTTAGACTATCCCCGGTATTCTTTTCCACTTGTATTGCGTAGACGGGGGCGAATAGGGAAACCGAAACGGTTTCTAGGGCATAAGCCATGGGCCATGGCATATTCCACGCCGGTGTGGTAAAATTAACAAATACCCCAACTAGGTAGGGGAGGTTGATGCGCAGGTGTGCAGGTACCGACTGGATTTTTAAGTCAAACGCACATGGAGACGATGGGAAGATGAGCCAATCACACAATGGAATGTAAAATAAACCAATACCAAGTCCTGAGCTGTTTCTGAACAGTGGGTATGTACACACATTTCAAAAGAAAATTGAGTTTTGGGACAGACGCAGTCAATAATTCATAGACAGCATCTGTGACAGCTTCTTGTTGCAAGACTTCAATTAGTCAATACTGCCAAAACGATGGGTCTTCTTTTTCTAGTACCAAAAATGGAAGCTTAGTCGGGTTCATTATCAGCCCTGTTTCAATCAGCTTAGCAATAAAATCGTCACTTCGTTAGGTTTTTCATAATAAAATGACTAAAACTATGAAGATGGCTTCACGCAAAGGTTGGTGGGAGGAAAGTGGTGTGAGGGCGGTTATTCTAAATTTTATTTAGTAGTCAATGGCGTCTAAACCTTAAACAAGACTAGTTTAGCCGTCAAATGAACACGCTTAGTTGCCTTCTAGTGTCTATAATAAATGTAAATCTTAGAGTTTAAGGTCAAAAAGTTGGCTGATAATATAATGTTTTATCGTTCCGCGAAGTTGCAAGAACATGCTGAGGGAGTATTTGGTTGTTCTGCTTGAGTGAGAATTATTTCGATACGATGATTTGTTTCTTCAGACTAAAAGGTGAAACATGTTTTTCTTTTTTGGAAGTGGGGTCACTTGTATTCATCTTGCACGATTTAGAAGGAAAAAAAAATGGATCATCAATACAAAACGGTTCACAATCCCTAAAACCGCTTAATCTCGCAACCTGAGAGCGACCAGGTCAACAGAGAAATAACGATCGCTATACATCAAAACCAAAAAGGTAACAGAAAAAATAATCAAATATCTATCTAACCTAAAGGACTCTATGATGTTTGAATTAATAAGAGGGAGAAAGTTAATCCAACAACTGATTATTGTCTCGTTCTTCATGTCAGCTCAATCCCTGGAGCTTCTCTATGACATTCACATTTACCTTCTCCTTAAAAAAAAGGATACCGACAAGTTGAAGTCAAACCGATAACCTCAACCCACTAACTTGAGGCTAACGATTAACGATTCTGACAACATCACTCTTAGGTTCTTTTTGTCTATAGATTTTGTTTCTCCTCACATGCTAACCTACATTTGCGTTTGAATATCTGGCGCATGAACAATTAGGAGTATAATACCCTATTTATCGTAGTACCTATTGCCAAATTATATTTTTGTGGAATATCAATATTAATTAATTATATATAGATTGATTGTTAATTGATGTTAACATTGAATATATATATAGATAGATAGACTATCAACTTCTATCATATATTTTTTATTTATTATTTATCTCAAGTCTCTTAGACTTATTCATCCTCTCTCGTTTCATATAACAAGGGTCTCCTCCTGTGTAAAAGGGCATACTCCTTGTACTAAATGCATAATAAAATATATTTATTTTTTATTTTGTGGCATTAGAACCATAAAAATAAGAACAACTATTATTTTGTTGTTCTTATTCTTTTTTACACATCATTAATCTTTTTTCTTCTTCTTTCTTCTGCTTTTAAATTCTTTGATAACTGAGTCGGAATTGGAGAGAGATATTATCCCTCCATGTGACATATTATTTGAAGATTCTTCCTGATGGATTGTGTGATCTTTATAATTGAGACTGGTCTATTTGGTCTCAACTTAGATGACCAACTTTTTGAGCAAACAAAATCTATAAATACCACAATTGTAAATATTGTACTAGTCGTTCTTGATGCAGCCCAAAAGAAAATGACACTAACACATCAAATGGAGAAAGCCAATCTAATACATGTAAAATGGCAACTTTACGATCGATATGTTAGATCTTATATTGTGAACTCAATTTACCATCTATCTGACATAATTACAAGGAAAGAGAGGCTTCTGTTGCTTAAGTATAGAGCAACATTTCTCGTGGTAAACTTAAGAAAAAATCTTCCCGTGAATTTTTACTCCGCTTGATACTATGGTCACATCTCAAGGAACAATACGTAAATCCACACACCAATGATGGAGGTTTAGAGGGCTACAGAGTCCCTGCATCCTTCTCTTTGCTCCACATGCAAAAGTGCATTGTATCTATAGTCAAACATAGTCATTCGTCTGATCTTAGGCATTTATATAAATTTACCATTGATAATCATTCAAAGTTCTAAACTTAGCACAACAACTTATTGTATGTGTTCAAGTTCTATGTCTCAAGGTTGCATTGGTGGAGATCATATCCATCGAGACGTGTATGAAAATGTTACCTCTTTTAGTGGTGGACTCCTTTTAATCCATGTTGGTCCTAATCCTACCATTGGGGATGATATATCGACAATTTATGTTGTAGTATCTTCTTTAAAAGGGGTTGATTTCAAGACTTGTGTGTATTGTAAGAAAATAGGTCACGACAAGACAACTTGTTGGAATCTACATCCTAAGAAAATGATATAATGTTTAGATAAGCATGCTCCATAAAAAGCTGCTACAACCTCTACTATAACCTCATATTCACCTAACTTTCAACAAATATTGCACATAATCCAACATATGCAATCTTTTAGTCAAGCTGATGTAGCATCATCAACTTTTTTAAATGGAAATAATAAAAAATCTGATTTAGTATATGAATTTTAGGGTGTCTAGATATATGACTTATGATGATACATTCCTTTATTACATTATTATGAAATTGTGGTTGATGTATATTTATTATAGTTTGATGGACAAAGTTCTCTCCATTGATGTGTTATGTTTTTTCTTGTAGACCTAGGGAACATCTTGGACTACCTTTTCTTGTTGAGGAGTTGTGCTCTTCTGTTCATAATCTTAAAGTCAAAACTCTAAAAAGTCTTAATTCAGCGCAAGATATCAAGTTTTCTTTAATATACTTCAGTTTTGACTTATCCTCTACCATCATCACCTTGAGGAACTCTCTAATGGCCTTATTTTCCCCACTTGCCTTGGTTTTCTTCTCACAAGCTCACATCTTCCATTCATTTAATAATTTTGACACCCTTTATCACACAAAGTGAGATGACTCAAAACTTAAACTATGATCAACCATAAACAGCGGATTACCAAAAATCACTAAAAATTTAAACCGATTTGCAACAAGCACCACGAACTGAGAATTGTTACACAACCAACACTTGTATTTCATAACATATATTCAAGGTGCTACATCAACATATTCCAATCAATCTATTGCATAAGGTGATTGTTTCACAAGTATATACATACTACCAGAGGCACACAAACCAGAAACCACATATCAAGCATCATGTCTACAAACACGTCGAGAACAGCCCCAAGGACCTGAGTGTATAGGGACGACACATACGACTCTATTACTAGGCATTATCCATATACCATGTTTGCCAGATGTAGTTTTCTTCGAGTATTATCTTTAACCGCATGATCTTTAACTCGGCATGCACATCCACCTAAAAAGTTATTTAACCAACGGGGTGAGACACATAGTCCCAGTGAGAGATATAACTATCTTCCAAATTTTTTATTATCACAGATAACTAAACTGATAAATTATCATACTGAGCATTTTGAATCAATATTTCACCAAATAACATATATTCTATGGATGAAGTGACTAGAGAAGTAACATGCACTTGCCAATGAACAATAGAACAATTAATAATTTGAAAGGAATATGAAGAACATGCATGACTATTAGAAACTGAACAATATAAGAGCAAGGCAAGGCTTCATCCAATGTTTCCATATTTGATCCTATACATGCACACTACACAACTATTTACAATTTATTATGCCCTGAGGATTTAAGTCGTACCACCCAAATCCAACTGACCAATGCTACGTCGAAATTAGTTCCATACAAGGTCAATGGAAGAGATGAAATCCATGACCTTCCCACACCTCATGGTTAGTACATGAGAACACTATAGACACATATCAATCAATTGCTAAAGTGACACATAGTCACATCAAAGGGATTGGCTCACACATGGCCACCCATATAATATCTAGCCCACCTTGGTACAGGTAACGACTCTAGGAGAACAAACTCACACATGGTCATTCTTAAAAGGAGGACTGGCACACACATGCCCATCCTAATAGCATCGAGATCGGCTCACGCATGGTCGTTTCACAAAAACTGATATTAAGGATGCAAGGGAATACTCGACTTGCACCCCACATTCAAAAATATGCATTCTGAGTTAAACTTGTTTCACCATCCAACAATAAAACTAACACTGAAATGGATCTATGGAACAGGGCAAGCTACTAGATTAGGTTCCACTTGATTAGTTAGGCCATTTAAATATCTTTTAGCATCAATCAAGTTATAATGTAAAAATGACAAATAAATCCTTCATAAGAAAACGGGCATAGTATTACAACAGTGGATCTCACTATTTAAACTATAAATTGATTCCCATCATCTCATAACACTGTATCACTGTCTGCCACAAGGCTACTATATCATTGCCAGCCACAAGGCTACTGCATCACCATCAGCCACAAGGCTACTGTATCATTGTCATCCACAAGGCTACTGTATCACTACCAGCCACAACGCTACAGTATCACTGCCAGCCACAAGGCTACTATATCACTATCAGTCACAAGGCTATCATCATCAACATTTTATCATGGGATATCAACCCCTCATTTTAGTGCCAGAGGGCATCACCTCAATCAGGCACTAATCCCTTAGCAGGTCCTAATACCCATCACATCACGCTGGTGATTCAAGATTATCTCATCATGCCTCATTGGTATATAGGCATTACTCATGCCACATCACTTGTACTTGCCATGGAAACAATTGGCCATTATATTTAGAGAGAGAATATGTTAAACATATTAAACACCTTTAGTTAAAGAAGGCAAGGCATCATAAGATCTCTAATCTAAGGTTAGGTCTCATGCTGATCTCACATAAGGTTCCCAAGCATCATTCGACCTCACATCTCTACCCTACACTACCTCCCATAAATTGGAGTGTATAAGACTGAGAATTTAATTAGTGTAACCAAGTACACACATTCACATATTCATACTTCCCGAGTTCCTTTATCAATGTTCGTAACCAAAGCTTGATATTATGTAACAATCTTCTTAGTTTTTCATAAGTTATATCTCTCAATTAATCTATTAGGTTATATTTATGCATTCTAAGGGGGAGAACATTAACATGTTTTCCATACATACTTATCCAATAATATGACCTACCCTTTGAGTTGGGGTCAAATATCTTCACATAAAGCCAATTAGGGTTACACTTCATGGTTGCACCACCAAACCTTAAACACACCAAAACCCATCTTTCTAATCCGATTAGGTTTAGACAACATTAGTTAGGGAGGAATCAACTACCGTACCATCAATATCAGTTATCACCCATTTTATAAATTCATGTGTGTATCATCTTCATCAAGTTAAGCATGGTTTACATCATGCATTATAATAACATATTGACCATTGTACTAGTGAGACATTTCAGAATTTGATAACCCACATATTATCACTTCTTACAAATCATTAATCACCTATATCAAGGAGAATGGAACCATAAGTTACATAAATAGAGGGTATCACTTGAAGATATCCATAAGGAACCTATAAAGCCGTTATACTTGTTATACAATTTCTACACCAAGGTTGTCACCATGTATTTAAACAAGACTTATCACCACCCTCATGTGTATACACATTGTAGTATCATTAACCTTATTCCTCAAGTTAAGATTATATGAAAAAGGGAAATAGAAGATGCCTGCCATGGATTATAACCTTTCCTTAAGATGAACACATGGGTCATATTATTCCATGATTAAGGTTATTATATGGATTTTCCACCATTAAACCCCACATCCATTACTCCCCACATAGTTGAAGAGTTTTAGGGCTATGCTCTTTAGTTGAGCATGGACCACTCATAGTAACATCATTCCATAGTATACTAACTTTAGGAGGAGCAATCATCATTACTAATACATAATCCAAACAACACCCTTCTATATCATATCTTGCTCATAGGTGTGCATGATTTAGTAACCAAGCATACCCTTCAATCCTTATTATGTGATCTCGGTCTCACCCTATCAACTCAAGGTATCAGTTTAGACTCTCCTTTGGTCTATTGGTTTGGACCACCATGAGGTGTATCAGTTAAGGGCATCTGATCCAATCATGTCAGGTTCACCACTCATAAAGGGTGACGATTTAGCTACACTTGAGGTGTCAAATTAACCACACAAGGGTTGTATCAGTTTATCTCCTTGATTGTGTAATGAGCAACCCTTCTTGGTGGTGTATTAGGCAACCACACAAGGATGTATCGGTTAATACCTATGGAGGGTGTGATGATCATTACCAAGGTGTATCGGGCACATTGATGCTTAGGTTGTGACGAACATCAGGGATAATGGACAATACCCTAGGATATCGACATAGAAACACATCAAGCAAGGTGTCCATGGCTGCAACGCCAAGTCGTGACAACTACAGATGTGTCAGGCCGCAACATCCCAAAGTGTGACGTCTAAGGCCATATCGGCCAAAACTCCTCGTCTAACATCAACCCACTAATACCCAAGGCAGAATGATCTAAACAACATCAACGCATGTTGACCTAGACCTATCCAAGGTCGTGACAACCTATCACAAAGGGTGACAGCCAATAGCATCACATGTCATGACGGCCACCCAAAACATATCGGCTAAACATGCCTATCGGTCATCATACATAACGGCCTAACCATGCATATAGGCTTCATCATCTCCTACCTTAGGACTACATTACAAGAAAGGTAGAAAGGTGTAGGGTTCTTTGGGGAGACAGAGAAGGCAGCGTAAACAAAAAAAAATTCTCCCCAACCCATACCGAGGAAACGCGTCAACGTCTATATAATAGGAAAGGATGGTTTGTGGAATCATACCTTGTCCCGAGGCTTGCTCGGCGACAATACCTCGCGCAATGCGCGGTCTTCAACTCCGGACTTCGACGGTGTCTGTGCAGCTCCTGGTCGCACCGGGACTGACAACTCCTACTCGAACCGGACTGTCGGATGACAGTTGTCCTCCTAAGCGGCAGTGTCCTCCCGCCTCTGTAGTAGTCCACACGGACCACCTGGAACTCCACTCTCCTTGTCCCACAAGGAAGTGGAAGGAGTCGCACCTTCCTGTTGACGTACTAGTCGCCAACACGATCTCCTGCCTCCTATTGCAACTGCAGTTGTCCTTCCCTTGCTGCACCTCCCTTTTGCGGGAAGCACTTGCTCGGGCTCTCTCATGGTTACCAAAACCAGAGAGAACGACAACTTGCAGAGAAACTGGTTGCACTGAGCTGTACTTTGAGAAGCCCCCAATACCCCTATATATAGGAGAGTCATGGGACAGGGTTCTCCATCCCGGGCAATGCGGGACTAAAGCAGGAGTAGAAGGGTTCAAGAATTTTCCACAAAAAGCAACCGGTTCGCAACTTGAAATGATCGGTTCACAACTGAACCGATCGGTTCGGCCATTGAGCCGATCGGTTGGACCTGAGCCGATCGTTTGGGGCACTCCAACCGATCGGTTGGTGCCCTGAACCGATCGGTTCATGATCCTAATCCGGCTCAAAAAGACTTTCCTTGTTTCTTTCCCAATTGGTTCGAATACCAATATTATTCCCAATCGAATTGGGCAATTTGAAACGAAAGGAAAATTCTTGCCGACATGGCTTTCCCAACTGGTCGGTTGCACCAGTTGAGCCGATCGGTTCAACTCTTGAACCGGTCGTCTCAACCTGGGCATGAGCCGATCGGCCTGGACATTCCAGCCGACCGGTTCAGCAACCTCAGCCGACCGGTTCATCACATGAACCGATCGGTTGGGAGCACAGGTTGGGCAAAATTAGTCAATTGCGATTTCAATCAATCCGATACTCCAATCAATGCGTCCAACACCTTGAACCATACGATATTGAGCTATCGACTGATTGAGTGTTTAATTGAACTACTAAACTCCTTTAGTAATCAATCTAAACATTGCTTGTAGACAAAACTCCTCTTCCAGGTTAAATCCTATGTGTGTGACCCTGCAGGTCCATTTCACGTTGGCAGTGAAAGTCCATAACACTTATGACTTCACAAGCAAAGAGCGGTGCCCAGTCACACATCAGTGCTACCCAAGTGAAAGTAGAAAGTTGGAGAACAACTTTCATCCTACAATCCGTGAATGGTGTTACATCGAATGTATATTCCTTTGTCACTGATATCCCGAATGAACTCGAGGCATGGAACAGTCATCCTGTCAACGTTCATTCACTTTCTTGATCTCAGAGTAGACTGGAAGAGATATGTATGACATCAGTATCATATACTGATTCACACATGCGTGCACGCCTTTCTCAATCCTACTCATCAAGTGGCCATGGATATCAAATTCCCTCAGGAGGGACAAATCCCATATCTATCACTCACCCCTCACAAGCCCCATGTGTCAAAGCCACCCAATCATCACCTTTATAACAACCCATGTTTCAGGACTGCGTTTGATGATGTCAAAGTGTGCCCAACGACATGTGTTGAGTGCAGTGATTTCAGGTCTAAGAATCACACTCACCACCATCACTGTGAGTACTGACTGTGACTACCATCTCATGGTTCCATGTGTCAAACTCACGGTGGGTCTGTCCGGTAAACTTGTTCTCTAACAAGTACCTATGTGTTTGGTTTGATATCTCTATATCATGACTAATGAGATTCTATCATCAACCAACACCACAATCTAGTCTTGTGTGTCATTGCTGTCTATCTACCTTCCACAATGACATCCTACTAGGGACATAACAAGAATGTACAAACTCTTAGCATCCGTATGATCTCATCATTCAGGTCCTTAACCTGAAAGCATACGTCATTGAATACTGTCATTCTCTAGACATTCAATCTGTTCTATCACTATCTCATATGACTGAACCAGAAAGAATTGGAAGCTCGCCTTTGATGTTTATCAAATCAATCTTAATGTATCCCACCAATCATCATATGATTGGCTCTCAGGGCATACATACCAACAGACTCCCACTTGCACTGCGAGCCAATCACCCATGAATCATATTCATAGTGATCTTCAAACATGTCCCACATGTTACTGCGCTCTAGTGCCAACATAGTGAGTAATGGCAACACCTTGCCAAAGTCTGTACGAATTGCATGTCTCACATCTCTTCGATGTATGTCACACGTATGAGATGGAGTTGCCGTAATATGCGATCTAGTATTCCAGACTTGTCATCAATGAGTGAAATATTAGTTCATCTCATGAACTTCCAGATCCATATAGTATCTACTGTTGTTCTCTAACACATAGATACTCGACATTTCCTTTTAAATGGTTTTATTGGAACACTTCTAATTATCAACAAACATTCTCTTTTATACATCTTATGTATATTTTGCGATTAATTTTCTATCCTTTCGGAAGTTCGCATCAATGTAACTCTTTACATCGAACTCTTCCTTATCTCCATAGAACTAGTACTTAACAAGCACTTATCAAGTTCTCATGGTATTCCAGTAACCCTTACTGGAAGTATACAGACATCCACTCGTCATGTCCCACATACGAGTTATTAGGATGAGCACATCACATTGCCATGTCCTACATACAAGATGATGAATGCATTTTATTCTTTCCATGTCATACATGCAAGATAATGGGATGATTACATACATGATAGATCCATATCTATTCTTAGTGTTCCCATTCTTCATAAGAATTGGACACTTGGCCTTGGGATACTAACTCCATATAACATGGACAAGTTTTCTCCCACTGAATCTGTGCATACTGGACACTTTAGTACAGATTGCCAATGTATGCTCTCTCTTTCCAGGTCAAGAGATTTTCGAGAACTATCTCTATAGATCTCTATTCCTATCACATAGGAAACATCTCTATCTTCCTTAAAGATAATTTCCACATTCGGATTTCCAATCTAGAACATTTCCATTTCACATCAATATGTGGAATGTGAACACGCTCCCACTAAATCACAGATCCCTTCTTTATCTTTGACATATCAGTCAAACCCTTTGACTATATCATCAAAATAAAGATCCAATTTTGAGTTGCTTGTACTCAATCAATCACATTGATTAGTCCATTGTAACTTATAGACTTCATTTGCATTAGTGGATTCATAAACCTTATAGGTTGTGTCACGTACACATCCTGGTTTTATTCCTCATAGGAATGCGGTTTTAGTATCCATATGCCAAATGTCTTAGCCATTAAGTTGCAATCAACAAGCATCATCCTTCTCAAAATGTTGTCCATGTGTCTTAACATTTAAGACTCATCTGCACTTATGGATATGATCCAATGAGTGCTAACATCAAGGTCATACCTTATGGTTCACATGGAAGTCATTTAGGATGTAATGGTTTAAGCCATAACTCAAGATTCGGTTCCTCATATTCATCTTGATAGTTGACTCATCACATGAACAACTCATCACATAGATAATTGAGGTGTATCTGTTAAAGATATAAGAACTCACAACCCTTGTGATTCTTAATTTCTTTTATTAGTGTGGGGTATTCTTTTATTAAGAAGAATTCAGTTATTTGATAATCATTCTCTAACTCCTTAGATTATGATTCCTTCTTGATTCATACATCACCATGCCTTAATCATGAGTTCACTATGATACACTATCATAATCACTCATAAGGATCTCAAACATTTGGTCCAAGTATTTCATTCATTGATCTCATCAAGAATTAATACTTTACCAAATTTGTACTTCATTTATGATAATCTTGAACATTTCAAGACATTCATATTGGTATTTATCTAAACACCATTTGAAGTATTAGCATTTATTCCAATAGGTATGTAAATACATCACATGTATTATACCTAATAGGATAATCACTCTTCCACTACTTTAGTGAAGATTGATTAATCATGTCCAAGATATTCATGTCCCTTACTGGTTCTCTAACCAAAAGAGTCTAGTTTTATCCATCACATGGAAACTAGAAATGAATTTCTCATGATTAATGCTAATTAAATTGTTTGAGTTATCTATAACTTTTAGGTATCGTCTTATCTTATGCATATCAAATATCACAAGATAAATAAGGCATTGCCACAAAGATCATATCTTTAAGATTGAAAACACAACTTTATTAATTGCCATCATTGTCATACAATATGCAAAAATAAAGTGTTTCTATCTATTGGCAAGTATGAAATAGCAGTTCATAACTGTATTACATGCCTTATTGGCTGAAAATAAACTAAAGTATTCCTATCTATAAAGGCAACACTTGCCCCAAGTAAGAATGCTTTACACTTTACATCTTGATATCATATATCTCAAAAAGTGTTACAAGTTTATTTACTTGACACCTTCAGTTAGAGGCTTCAGTCGCCTCCTTCTTCTTTTGTTCTTCCAGGTAGAGAGGACAATTCCTTTTCCAATGTCCTGGCTTTTGACAATGGTGGCAATTTCCTTTCTTGGTCACGCCTCCCTTGGCCTTGAGAGCTGAAGATGGCTTGGACTCCTGGCTAGCTTCAGAACCTTTCTTAGCTTTGCCCTTGCCCTTGCGCTTGGACTTGCCTTTCTTGCTCGTGATCACCATCACAGACTTAGGCTTGTCCTTCTTCATCTGTAACTCGGCTGTCCTCAACATGCCCAACAACTCTGACAGTGGCCTATCAAAGTTGTTCATGTTGTAGTTCATCACAAACTGACTGTAAGATTCTGGCAACGATTGCAGTATCACGTCAGTAGCCAACTCTTGGCTCAGTGGAAATCCCAGTCTCTGCAGGTTCTCCACATACCCAATCATCTTGAGTGTGTGAGGACCAACTGGATCTTCTTCTGTCATGACACACTTGAACAGTGCCCTAGAAACATTGTACCTCTCTTGCCGTGCCTGATCTTCATACATGTTCCTGAGATGCAGAATCATCTCTATGACACCCATGTTCTCATGTTGCCTCTGCAACTCATGGTTCATTGAACATAGCATCAAGCACTTTGCATCAATGGCATTATCAGAATGCTTCTTGTAAGCATCCCTTTCTGTCCTTGGTGCATTAGGAGCGGGTTCCTCTGGAATTGGAGTATCCAGGACATAGAGCTTACGCTCTTGAGTGAGAACAATTCTCAATGTCCGATACCAGTCGTGGAAGTTTGTCCCATTTAGCTTGTCCTTGTCAAGGACCGATCGCAAAGAAAAGTTGTTGTTGTTTGTTGCCATTTGAACTACAAAAAGGAAAATATGCAATTTTAGTCCAAAACTCATTTTTGACTTATTTGATTGATTTGAAAGTTTGACGATATAATTAGGCCTTTAATTAATTATCGCTCCCACTATTTTACTTCAAATTGATAGCCCTCACCATCAATTCAGAAGATTGCAGCGTACAATCTTCTAGTGGGCAAGATCCTGAAATCCTCTAAGTCATGGACCAGCTTGGGCTGTCACCCACAACATAGATCTCTCAGGTAGGCAACTTTTGCCAATTGCATCATATGCAACTCTTGATAAGATGTCATCTACAACTCCTTGCAATGATCATCTCCATGCCTCAAGGCGCTAGATCCTATCTAGGTCACCTTGTTAAGTCCGACCCAAAGCAAACACGATGAACATGCACCCTGCTTGGCCAGACCCACACATTCATCCTTCACGCTTCCACGAGATAGACGGTGCACCACGCTTGGGCGTGCCCACACTTGGTCGATCAAGCTTTTCACGTGTGTCGCATTTGGAAGGCATCTAAAACTTAATATTTTAATGAGGGATTTGGTTTTATATACATATACATATCCAATCACCACAATACATAGTACGTATCATATACATGCTATATCCCACAGAAAACATGCACAAATGATAAAAAGCGATGATTATGGCCATCCTAATGTGATTCCTCGAGCCAAGAGGAATCACGGTCATCT
Source organism: Alisma plantago-aquatica (assembly GCA_963693085.1). NCBI lineage: Eukaryota > Viridiplantae > Streptophyta > Magnoliopsida > Alismatales > Alismataceae > Alisma > Alisma plantago-aquatica. The sequence continues at coordinate 1,370,021,567 of OY856409.1, read as the reverse complement.
AGGTCTACATCACATGCAACCTGTACAAGATGAACATCTATGCCTTGCCATCCGAGTTGATCAACTCATCACATGAATGATCTGTACTCTCCAGCCGATCGTCTGGGTGCCACCAGCCGATCGGTTGGTTCCTCCAACCGATCGGTTCGCCTGGTCATCGTGCATCTCATCATGTCCGCCACCCGCTCGTCTCGCTCCTCGAACCTGTCATCAACCGATCGGTTCACTCCTTGAACCGACCGTCTGGAACGTCAACCGATCGGTTCACGCCTTGAACCGATCGTTTCAGCTGTCGTCTTGATGTCCGCCGGTCTTCGACATAACAGGAAATAAAATCTATCCTAATAATTACATTTCTTTAAAAGGGAAAACCCCGAGTTACATTCGGGGGGAGCAAAGGTAGGAAAGAATCTCGAATTATTTCGAGTTACATCAGGAATAAGAGAAGGAAGATCGGTGCGCAGACCGAGATGCAAGCAACCACAAACAACCACACACAGATAGGGGTTTATAGGCCATAATCATGCTACACACATCCACCACAAAACTCGTTTAAGGGAGACGCGTATCGAGTGCATTAATAATACATATCATATATGTAATTAGGGATTTGTGGATTTAAGATTGGACATGCATAAAGTCGATATTATTCGCATCGTATGCAATAAATAAAGGCGACAAACCAAAATCGATCATATCGATATTCCTAAAATATAGAGAAGTTGACGTGGCTCTGATACCACTGTAGGGTTCTTTGGGGAGACAGAGAAGGCAGCGGAAACAAAAAAAAATTATCCCCAACCCATACCGAGGAAACGCGTCAACGTCTATATAATAGGAAAGGATGGTTTGTGGAATCATACCTTGTCCCGAGGCTTTCTCGGCGAAAATACCTCGCGCAATGTGCGGTCTTCAACTCCGGACTTCGACGGTGTCTGTGCAGCTCCTGGTCGCACCGGGACTGACAACTCCTACTCGAACCGGATTGTCAGATGACAGTTGTCCTCCTAAGCAGTAGTGTCCTCCCGCCTCTGTAGTAGTCCACACGGACCACCTGGAACTCCACTCTCCTTGTCCCACAAGGAAGTGGAAGGAGTCACACCCTCCTGTTGACGTACTAGTCGCCAACACGCTCTCCTGCCTCCTGTTGCAACTGCAGTTGTCCTTCCCTTGCTGCACCTCCCTTTTGCGGGAAGCACTTGCTCGGGCTCTCTCACGGTTACCAAAACCAGAGAGAACGACAACTTGCAGAGCAACTGGTTGCACTGAGCTGTACTTTGAGAAGCCCCCAATACCCCTATATATATAGGAGAGTCATGGGATAGGGTTCTCCATCCCGGGCAATGCGGGACTAAAGCAGGAGTAGAAGGGTTTGAGAATTTTCCACAAAAAGCAACCGGTTCGCAAATTGAAATGATCGGTTCACAACTGAACCGATCAGTTCGGCCATTGAGTCGATCGGTTGGACCTGAGCCGATCGTTTGGGGAACTCCAACCGATCGGTTGGTGCCCTGAACCGATCGGTTCATGGTCCTAATCCGGCTCAAAAAGACTTTCCTTGTTTCTTTCCCAATTGGTATCGAATACCAATATTATTCCCAATCGAATTGGGCAATTTGAAACGAAAGGAAAATTCTTGCCGACATGACTTTCCCAACTGGTCGGTTGCACCAGTTGAGCCGATCGGTTCAACTCTTGAACCGGTCGTCTCAACCTGGGCATGAGCCGATCGGCCTGGACATTCCAGCTGATCGGTTCAGCAACCTCAGCCGACCGGTTCATCACATGAACCGATCGGTTGGGAGCACAGGTTGGGCAAAATTAGTCAATTGCGATTTCAATCAATCTGATACTCCAATCAATGCATCCAACACCTTGAACCATACGATATTGAGATATCGACTGATTGAGTGTTTAATTGAACTACTAAACTCCTTTAGTAATCAATCTAAACATTGCTTGTGGACAAAACTCCTCTTCTAGGTTAAATCCTATGTGTGTGACCCTGCAGGTCCATTTCACGTTGGCAGTGAAAGTCCATAACACTTATGACTTCACAAGCAAAGAGCGGTGCCTAGTCACACATCAGTGCTACCCAAGTGAAAGTAGAAAGTTGGAGAACAACTTTCATCCTACAATCCGTGAATGGTGTTACAGTGAATGTATAATTCCTTTGTCACTGATATCCCGAATGAACTCGAGGCATGGAACAGTCATCCTGTCAACGTTCATTCACTTTCTTGATCTCAGAGTAGACTGGAAGAGATATGTATGACATCAGTATCATATACTGATTCACACATGCGTGCACGCCTTTCTCAATCCTACTCATCAAGTGGCCATGGATATCAAACTCCCTCAGGAGGGACAAATCCCATATCTATCACTCACCCCTCAAAATCCCCATGTGTCAAAGCCACCCAATCATCACCTTTATAACAACCCATGTTTCAGGACTGCGTTTGATGATGTCAAAGTGTGCCCAACGACATGTGTTGAGTGCAGTGATTTCAGGTCTAAGAATCACACTCACCACCATCACTGTGAGTACTGACTGTGACTACCATCTCATGGTTCCATGTGTCAAACTCACGGTGGGTCTGTCCGGTAAACTTGTTCTCTAACAAGTACCTATGTGTTTGGTTTGATATCTCTATATCATGACTAATGAGATTCTGTCATCAACCAACACCACAATCTAGTCTTGTGTGTCATTGCTGTCTATCTACCTTCCACAATGACATCCTACTAGGGACATAACAAGAATGTACAAACTCTTAGCATCCGTATGATCTCATCGTTCAGGTCCTTAACCTGAAAGCATACGTCATTGAGTACTATCATTCTCTAGACATTCAATCTGTTCTATCACTATCTCATATGACTGAACCAGAAAGAATTGGAAGCTCGCCTTTGATGTTTATCAAATCAATCTTAATGTATCCCACCAATCATCATATGATTGGCTCTCAGGGCATACATACCAACAAAAGGTGCCACACAAGTACAACATCTAAGCAAGGTTCATTTTCCAAATAGAATACTAAACTACTCAAAAGAGTTACTAGCATGCAAGCAATAACGAGCCAAGGATGAAGAACAATACAGAAAGCAAGAATTGATAATAACAAAGAGGGTTTAGAGTTATATAACATGCCTCAAGGATCAACGCCAAGCTCCAAGCTTCATGAGATCAAGGTAGAGGAAGATCTTCCAAGCTTGATCACCACAACACCTCCAAGGAAGAAGATGGAACCATGGGTAAGAGAGAATGAGAGGGAAAATAAATAATCAAGGTCCATAGCTGAGAAGAAGGAAGAAAGAGATAAAGGAAGATAAGGATAATGACTTACTAAGGTAGAGGATAAAGAGAGCACCACAAGCATGGGACTCGTCCTCCAAGCTCCAAGGGGGAGACTCCTCTATCTTAAGGTCATCCACTAAGGAGAGGAGACAAGAATAGACAAAAGGATTCTCTTACATGGAGAGAAAGAGGTATATATACAAGAGGGGTGAAAGAGAGAGAAATGGGATGTGTCACTACCTTAGAACCCTAGGTGACACTTGTCCATGAGGAAGAGCCACATGCAACACCATGCAACAAGGTGATAAGATCTATGTCTCACCCACTAGGTCACCTTCCTAAGTCATGGCCGATACACATCTCTACCTCTCTTCACAGACCGATACGGGTAATCCCTAGGTACCACAAATCAATAGGATGTCCCTCAAGACACCCACAAACTGATACAAGGCCTTTCCAAGGCTCTCAAGCCTGAGATAACACTTCTAAGAGCAAGGCACACCTCAAATGTGTGTCCAAAACACCACCAAGGATGTCACCACTAATCCAAGGATCAAACAAGATGTCCATCTCTTTCTCTTTCCTATAGATGATGCCAAGAGAGAGAAGGAATACTCTAAAGGTGGTAAACTTGCACATCAACCCCGATCCTGGGTAAATTGCAATTCACACCAAACCTCTCCACAGACACTAGCATCAAGCTCAAACAAGAACTCAAGATTTCAACATGCCCTAATTACATCTTAGGTGATTAGAGCAAGAAGCTAAGAAACATACTTAAGCAAAACAAACAGGGTTATCCTAAAATGTGGGTTAGGGTCCTCACAATAACTATGTCTCATGAACTATCCTCCTAAAGTGTCCTCAAGTAACATCTATTATCATCCACACATCTATCAAAATTCTAAATGAGTGTCATAGAAGATATACCACAATGAGGGCATTGTCTCAACAACTCTTTGTATCTTTCCCAAGCTTTAAACAATGACTAGATTTAGATTTGTGTGAAATGATTTATTTTCCCTCAGATTTAGGTGAGTGAACGTGGATAAACTTCTGCACAAATTTGTTCTGAATTTTATCCAATGTGGTGAATTTTTTTCCCTATAAAGAGTTAACCATATTCTTTCTGTGTCAGTGAGAGAGTAGTAAAATAGCTACAACTTGATGGTCTCCGCAGACATTCCTACCAACTCCCTAATAACATAGAGGATTATATATGAACCTCTCTTGGCGATCTTTTGGATCTTCTCCCGCACTATTATCAAAGTTAATATCATGCATCATCTACACTCATTGGGTTTTAATTACAAAGGAAGGTACTCAAATCATCGAATGGACAACTAGGTGACATAAATATATATATATATATATATATATATATATATATATTATTAGGGATTCAAAATTCCCCAAGCTCCATCTAATTTTCTACTTCCTATGATATCTGATATCTTGTTATATCATATCCTTGGCTTCTGTGAGAAATATACCTATCTAGGATGCTCGGGCATAGTCCACTCTACACTATATTTCTTCCATGTCCATTTTAACTATGTCTTGTCATATTCACCTATGACAACTCCTTCAATCATAGGATCAAAATCTAGCTCAGAGTTGACATTTGATGTGCATTGCATACACTAGATACAATTACTAAGAGAAATAGGTCAACACTAGTTAAATGATTAAAAAATAACCGACATTTGATGTGCATTGCATACACTAGATACAATTACTAAGAGAAATAGGTTAACACTAGTCAAATGATTAAAAAATAATTACAGTCAAAGATTGTAATAACATCAATTATAAAAGTCAAATCCTAGAATAAATGTAATTGAATTAATATAATTGGGTTCCTTTTCCCTCAATAGCGACACACAGATATGATATGGTATATCTGTATCCTCAGTTTCACTGGGATATAAAATCTATATTTTACCTAAACTAATAGTAGTACAAGCTCACCCACAAGGAAGATGGATTTTACCATAATATAGCTAATTATCAAAGCCAAAAGACAACATTTTGGAGAACTATTTAATTTTTTCCTAATTGACACAAAATGATTAATAAGGATACATTGACTAATAGTTTGTTTGATTAAATATTTTGACTATCAAAGCAAATAAATAAGGAAAAATGAATTTTCATAGTATTATAAGATACTAGGATAATAGGTTTCACTGATAGTACCTATGTCTACTCCCTCATTGTAGTGCCACAAGTATAGATGATTAATCTAATTTCATAAATAAAGCAATCTTTTTAGAATGAGAATTTTGCACATATGGATATCTTCAAATAATCTAAATGTCTTATGTCCATTAGCTTAAAAACCACGTAAATGTTTTAATCACAGGGTTAACGAGAATAGAGTTTATATTCTAGACCTTGTGTTTAAAGTTCACTACATCCAAAGTTAAACTAAATATTCAAACAAGTTGATAAAAGGACATTACAAGAAAAAGAATGATTCATTCATATTATAATCTATTCATACAATGGGAAATGCAAATAAGAAATAACAAATGTGGACAGTGTGGTCCCCACATCTGAGTAAATGAATATAATCCCCACTCATATTCAAAGTACATAAAGAGTGATATAAGAATAAGCTAATGGATAATTTAGAAGCATGTAGAAGATGCTTTGTGTGAACACACTCTCAAAATGGCTACTCCACTCTCAGGTAACATTTTCAAAGGAGCACTTCTTCAAGTCGGGCTATCACTTTTTTTCTCCATTCTTCCCAAGGACGACTAGGGTTGTGGGTGGGGTAGATATAACCCCTCTCCTGAATTCCCATAGAGTGTGTGTATGACTTTCCACAAAATATGAAATCCATCCAAAGTCATGCAAGACTATGAGTTTTTTTTGTATATTTTTTTTTCTCTTCTAGATGGTCATCTCAAGCACTCTTCTAGATGGTCATCTCAAGAGCCTATTGATCAGTTGTCTATATCTTAATATATATTTGATGTGTGTATGATTTAATTATGCAACCGTTGCCATTTGAATATCTCAATGAGTTTGGAAGTGAAATCTATGGCCATTCTATTGACATGCTATACTTTCCAATCAGATCGAATGGCTTTGGTAGCCAGTCATCTAGGCCCCAATATAGATTTTCTCATGGGTGTCATCCAATCAATAGTTGTATGAATTGGTCATTTGAGTTTTTTGTTGATGATTGTGATTTCTTTGTTGGCTGGGGCAATTGACTGGATGGCTAGTCAATGATCTCAAATGTATCTTGTTGTCAAATTTGGATTCCAACCGATTGACTAAGAAAGTCAGTTAGTCAGTTGGGTACTTAATTTAACTCTATCAGTGTATAAGTTGATTGACTAAGTATATGGGCCAATGGAGTGAGTTGTGTATTGGCTTTCCATGTGAGGGTTCTAGTCAATCAACTGTTTGAGTCAGTTGATTGAATAAAACATGTTGATTGTTGATACTCTTTATTGGGATGAAATGATTAGTTGGATGACCAATTGGTAATTTGGAGGTCCCAATTGGTTGATGATATCTATATAGATAGTTGCCTATTATTTTACCATGCATTGATCCTCATTCAAATTTCTAGAGTTGGCAAGTTAGGGTATGCAATCTTTGATCATTTCTTGAGCCTTTCATCGGTGGTTGACTTTTCATTGTATTAAATTATATATATTACATAAAACATAATAAAACGAAGTAAAAAGATTAAACTACTAAAAGGCATAAAACAAGTGAAACTTGATAGAAATGAAATATGAACTTGCAAACCTAAATATGAAATGCACCTAGAATATGATGAATGGACATTCATCAATCACTTCTACTACTATTTGTTAGTGATATTTTGTTTTAATTTGACTTTCGTTCTTCTAGTGTGCCAACACTCATTGGTCGATGTGTCCACCAACACTCGTTGGTCAACTTGTGCACCAACATTCTTTAGTGCAATTGATGATGTTCACATATGAGATGAAGACTTGTGCCTACCTCCTAATTTTTACTACTATTCCATATGGTGCTAAATTTGTCTAGAAGCTCACCTACATCCTGCTTATTTACTTGCTCTGGGTTCTCTGCTTGAGGGGTTCTTTGAGTTTTTGAATTCTTGATTGTAAGAATGAGGATGAGTGATGCTCTTGTATGGGTTGAATTTTTTTTAAGTATGTATGATAGCTTTTGCATCATGTATATCTTTTTATCTACCTATAAGTCGAGTATGTGGCTTTCTATGCTCCAACAAGGCCTCATATGTAACAAAGATAAGACAACCACGTGGTCAATTGATATACATTTACAATGAAGATGATAGAGTCTCAATAAATGATGCAGAATTATGAAAAAATAAATCACCTACTTCTATTAATTCTTACAAAGATACCCTAAATAAGGTTGCAGTTTGAGTACCATGGGCAAAGAGACATCATATAAACATTATATATAATGCAATCACGACTCTAACGTGATTTGGAAAAGACTAAAATATGAAAGGGACATTGGACAATGGTAACCCTATATGGGTGTGGAATCATATTGAAGATAAAGGAGGGACATGGTAAAAGTGTTAACTTCTATAAGATTATATGTATAGAGAAAATGGCTAATAGGTGGATAAATAACGTTATATTTCTCACTCTCCATAATAAGGAGGTACCTAAGGTTGTAAAACTACATAGCTATTGAAGCAATGAATCATACTATGAAGATTATGAGTGGAGTAGTCAGTGAAAGGGGAGGAGGGGGAGAAGTGAATGCTAGAATTGTGAAACCAATCAACAATATAGGCTTTGCCAAACAACAAATGGAACAGATGGTAACATACCACCACCAGAAATATGGAAGACAATAAGGAAACAATGATGATAGCGGCAGAATCTACAATGATGGTAACACACAAAGGGGAAGCAAGACCATAGGAGAAACCTAACAGTGGTTGCCATAAGAAATGAGGGTAGATACAAGCAAGAGAGACCTAGAATGTTGATGGCAAAGCTGTTTTGTGAGTTTATCTTGACAGATTCAGTAAATGTTTTCAGTAAAAATATATCCAATGTATGTTAGTTCCACCTTTCATTAAATCATTAATTTTAGTAAAAACCACCACTAGCAATGACAATATATAGAAATAATTTCCGTTGTAGAAAACCAACACTCGAATTTCAACCAGATTAATATATTAATTTTGGTCAGAAAACAATCGATGTCCATTTGTCATCCTCGTATTCAAGTGTTATCTCAGTTTTTTTTTGTCTGGAGTCGGTTCACTCTTAAACCGTTGTAGTTAAATCTTGACATTTTTTCGTATACATGGGTGTTGCTTTAAGAGAAGATCATTAATGTCCTACATCTCTCTAATGCCAACACGAATTTGGGTCTTCGTTATTATACGAGTGAATCCCTCTTGTTTGGGAACATGGAATTAAAAGTCTATCAAGAGGTTTCTTAAGAACGAAAAGATCTGAGAAATATATAAAAAAATATGTCTATTGACGGCGCAACACTGTCTTCTATTTCTTTTTTGGCCCTTCGCTGTCTTCTATAATATATGTATATAAGTTATTACAAATGGGTTGTCGAAATAGGTTTCTTATGTATTGTCTTTTTGGTTTTTACAGTTTTAATTGTGTTTCTTGCAAATGTGCTGACATGCATTGTATATGCACGCTGTCGGGATTTTATTATCAACGCATGTCGAGTATACAGTAGAGAGAGAATGTATCGTGAATGCATATACTACCCTAATATCTTACTACTCCTGGCATATCTTGCCCATGATAGTCCTTCTTTATGAAAAAATATGGAAGGAAAAATACTGAGGTTAGTTGTCGGTTGGGCTTGTACTTGATGGGCGGGCTGGTACAAATATTTAGGTTACGTATCGGTTGGTATTACAATCCCAATTTTTGGGTTCATTTGGTGAGAAATGTAATTTCTCATATTAAAGATATTTGAACAAATAATGATACAATTTATTTTGAATAAATGAGTTTCATTTACAATAGCCTTGTTGGTTGTTTGGTGGGCTTTATTGGCTATTGGGCTCAATAACAAGGAAAAGACAAAAGGAACTCCATTATTAATAAGAAATACAGAAAAGAAAGATGTAGAAACCTCTAGAAGGAAAAAGTATATAATCTAAAGGTAGATTTCATGCCTCTTGGGTTCCTTGGGTTCTGAGGAGTCTAAAGTTGCAAAGATAATGCAATAAGAAAAGAAAAGATCAATTACATATTTCTTTATTAAGAAAGAAATTGAAAACAATGATAAAATATGGGAAATAAGAAAAATGAGGTATAATTTAGTTATCCTTGGTAGATTTTCATATCCCAAGGATTTCTAATATTAAAAAGAGTGCCAATGAGGAAAATAAAAAGAAAGATAAAGAGAAATCATCAAAAAGAGATATTTTAATAAGAAATAAACAAGATAATGAGAAATAATGAATATAGATGCATCTAGAAGGATAATGAGTATCCACTAAAAAGGATTTCGATTTATTAGAGTTTCTTGGGGCTCAAGGAGCCCCAATAAAGAGGAAGAAAGAGAAAATGCCAATAATGCAAAATAAGAGGGTAATGTAATACATTATTAATGAATTTTGTGGTATTGTTAAAGATGTGGTATTTTCTACTAAAGGAAAACCTAATTTCGTGTCAATGGATTAAAGGGCAAGTACTAAGAGAATAAAATAGGTGATTTTCGAAATTCTAATATCTAAGAAGTAAAGAATATCAAAGAGTTTCTATTTAGAGAGAGAGGATTTTTTCTTCATGAAGGAATATGGTTCCAAGTTGGAAAATGACTTTGTTTCTTCATGGGCAAGTATCTTAGGGCATGAATACCCAACCCTATATAAAAGCTCGAGCCCTGGTTCGAGTCCAAGAGAGAGAGAGAGAATGAGAGATCCCACACTCTCCCCCTTGTTCTTTTTGTGAAAACCCTAAGATAAAGGTATAGCTCGACCATGGAGCAATGAGGGACCGTTAAGTAGTTTTAAAGGAAGCCAGATGCTCCCACGAAAACCGAGGAGGGAACGACCATCACCACCTTACTCACACCACCGTGTGGCACTACAGAGGGGTCTACAACACGACCGGGGGTCGCAGGCCCAGTGAGCCTGCACTCGGCCATCCAGGCCGAGGGTGGAAGCTTGGGCAGATGCAATGGAGGGCGTCGAAGTTAGAGTTGCAGTCTCCTGTGGCCTCTGGGTCCAGGAGAGGGTTGGGGAAGCTGCACCGATCACGGTTAGGGCGACACAACAGAGTTGCGTAAGGTTGAAGAAGACGATGGTCACATTGGACCATTATGCCCCTCCGCGGGCTAAAGAGATGATCGACTTACCAAAGGCAGTAGTGTCTTTTGATTCTAATTCCTAAACAGGTCGTGTGCATGGAAAGAGGTGACATGTCAGCCTTTGATTGACTCAATTAAGTTAATTTTATAAAAATCATATCTCCTTATTCGTAACTCCGATGGTAGCAAATAATATTTGCATTTTGCTCAGAATAATGGAGGAATCCATTAAAAATAGATTTAGAATCGAATTCCCCTTGCAATTTGAAAGTAGTGTAATTTATCAACTTTAATGAATTAAAGATTAATAAAACCTATTTGGAGATGATTAATGTATTTAGTAGGGTTTAATGGATGATTAAAGTTGATATTAACCTATTAATAGTAAAAAGGTACATTAAGACAAAGAAAAGATGAACTTTGCACGTAATTGGTTAATTTCGAGTTTTATGTGCATAAATATACTTTAATGGGCCTTGAAACCCTAATATTAGTAAATAAGACTCTTAATAGATTTAATTGATCAATTTCATGATTAAAGTTGAGATAAGATGATTCTAAGCTATTTTGAGTATAAAGGTTCCTAATTGTGGATAAATACCCTTGATGTAGTAATTAGGGTTTTCTAATGGATAAAGGTAGAATTACTGACAAATAGAGTTCATATGTGAATTAGACCATAATGAACTATGAATTGATGATAAATGGGCATACTGATCTTGTCATGGATTAAAATGATAAAAATGGTAGCTTCAACGTAAAAGAGGCTTAATGGGCTTATTTAATGGTTAAGTATGTCTTTAATCTGAAATTGAGGATTAGATGTTGAGATAATTAGGGTTTGTGATCTTTTGTATAAAATTAGGGTTGAAAATAGTAAAAGATGAAGGGAAACCCTAATTGCAATGGAAACCCTAAAAGTGGATTAGAAACCATAGGAAGCGATCTAAGTTTAATAGATCTTGATGGTATGAATAATAATAGGAAATTGTATGCATATTTCGGGATCTCATAATGTGCTTGCTTGCCTATTTTGGAATTCTTGATTGATTGGATTATTCTATCTCAAATTATCCTGACAGGTATGTGATTATGCTTATAGTTAATCACTTTAGTTTCACGGTGATTCCTGGATGTTTTATCTGTTGTCTGAAAATAAATGCTTGGATGACTTTTATTTCATGCAACTATAAAGTGACTATGATTATCACCATAAGTATGTATACATGACCGACTCAGATCCTAGTCCTCCTTTGTGGCTTTGCTAATGATGAAAATGGTAACCTGGATAAGGGTCTACTTGTTAAGTGTGACCATAAGGTTATTAAGAATTAGGGATTGGGCTACCTATGGATAGTGCCATGCGACTCTTTAGCACACCATCAGTTAGGGATTGGGCTACCTATGGGTAGTGCCATGTGACTCAACCCTAGATATTGATCTACCTGTTAGGTAGGATCATGCGGGATTTAATGTGGATCTACCATAAGGAAGGTAGCATCCAGGTCCACTTTAGGGACAACACAGAGGCTAGAATATGTATGGATTGAGAAGTTATGTTTAATATGAAAAAATTGCTTGCTAAATCATAATTGCTTGCAATATGTTGTTACAGATAATTGCACAATTATCGTTTCCCCCACATACCAGCTTCGTGCTGACCGACGTTTTTTTTGTCGGCGTTTTAGGTTCAAGAGAAAAGAACAAATAGTAAAGTGGCATATGTGGAATTAAATGAGAATTAAAGTACAAATGAGGATTATTTAGAATAGACTCCATGTGGATAAAAGTAGATATCCAAGTATTTGAGAAAGGTATGCAAAGTTCATTTTTTTATTACAGCCTTTCAGTTTCTTTTAGTAGAATTTGATAATTATTCATGATTATTTGTCGAACCTTTGATCCTGTTAATTGGGATAATGGCTGAAAGGAGCCCAGGGACAACACGAGTTATAAGCTGATGCAAAGTAGACTGGCATGCAGTTCACTATAGGGGAATATGTGACATGAAAATCCGACCCCTCTAAGCTTATAATTAAGAGAGATGGGTCCCCGATGCATGGGTTCTTTTGACATTGTTTGGTGGAGAAGGTTATGTTTTGCCCTTACCCCTGAAGATAATGTCATGTGTGAAGAGTTCCATGCGTCCAATTTAGAGTACTATGTGAGGTACCCGGATCATGTGCAGAGGAATGAACCTAGTGAGCCCCAAGGGAGGCTGAAATGACCTGAGTCACCTATGAGGTTTATAGATGCCAATGTGAAAGAACTCAGAGAAAGGAATATGTAATGATAATGGTTCTTTGGAAGCACCATGGATAGGGCAAAGCCACATAGGGGCCAATGATGGACATGGAAAAGTCTTATCCTGAATTGTCTGTTTTCTTAATGGAATTTTGAGGACAAAATTCCTATAAGAGGGGATGTTACAACCCCAACTTTTGGGTTCATTTGGTAGGAAATGTAATTTCTCATATTAAAGATATTTGAACAAATAATGATACAATTTGTTTTGAATAAATGAGTTTCATTTACAATAGCCTTGTTGGTTGTTTGGTGGGCTTTATTGGCTATTGGGCCCAATAACAAGGAAAAGACAAAAGGAACTCCATTATTAATAAGAAATGGAGAAAAGAAAGATGTAGAAACCTCTAGAAGGAAAAAGTATATAATCGAAAGGTGGATTTTGTGCCTCTTGGGTTCCTTGGGTTCTGAGGAGTCCAAAGTTGCAAAGATAATGCAATAAGAAAAGAAAATATCAATTAAATATTTCTTTATTAAGAAAGAAATTGAAAACAATGATAAAATATGGGAAATAAGTAAAAAGAGGTATAATTGAGTTATCCTTGGTAGATTTTCATATCCCAAGGATTCCTAATGTTAAAAGGAGTTCCAATGAGGAAAATAAAAAGAAAGATAAAGAGAAAACCTCAAAAAGAGATATTTTAATAAGAAATAAACAAGATAATGAGAAATAATGAATATATATGCATCTAGAAGGATAATGAGTATCCACTAAAAAGGATTTCGAATTATTGGAGTTTCTTGGGGTCCAATGAGCCCCAATAAAGATGAAGAAAGAGAAAATACCAATAATGCAAAATAAGACGGTAATGTAATACATTATTAATGAATTTTGTGGTATTGTTAAAGAGGTGGTATTTTCTGCTAAATGAAAACCTAATTTCGTGTCAATGGATTAAAGGGCAAGTATTAAGAGAATAAAAGACGTGATTTTCGAAATTCTAATATCTAAGGAGTAAAGAATATCAAAGAATTTATTTTTAGAGAGACATGATTTCTTCTTCATGAAGTAATAGGGTTCCAAGTTGGAAAAGGACTTTGTTTCTTCGTGGGCAAGTATCTTAGGGCATGAATACCCACCCCTATATAAAGGGTAGAACCCTGTTTCAAGTCCAAGAGAGAGAGAGAGAGAGATCCCATCCTCTCCTCCTTGTTCTTTTTGTGAAAACCCTAAGATAAAGATATAGCTCGACCATGGAGCAACGAGGGACCATTAAGTAGTTTTAAGGGAAGCCAGACGCTCCCACGACAACTGAGGAGGGAACAATCATCACCACCTTGGTCCCACCGTCGCGCAGCACTGCAGAGGGGTCTGTAGCATGGCCGTGGGTCGTAGGCCTAGTGACCCTACACTCGGACATCCCGGCTGAGGGTGGAAGCTTGGGCGGATGCAGTGGAGGGTGTCGGAGTTAGAGTTGCAGTCTCTAGTGGCGTCTGGGTCCAGGAGAGGGGTGGGGAAGCCACACCGATCGCTGCTAGGGCAACATAGTAGAGTTGCATAAGGTTGAAGAAGACGATGGTCGCATTGGACCATTATGCCCCTCCGCGGGCTAAAGAGACGATTGACTTACCAATGATAGAAGTGTCTTTTGATTCTAATTCCTAAACGGGCCGTGTGCATGGAAAGAGGTGACATGTTAGCCTTTGATTGGCTCAAGTAAGTTAATTTTACAAAAATCGTATCTCCTTATTCGTAACTCCGATGGTAGCAAATAATATATGCATTTTTCTCAGAAAAATGTGAGGAATCCAATGAAAATAGTTTTGGAATCTATTTCTCCTTTCCATTTGAAAAGTAGTGTAATTTATCAACTTTAATGAATTAAAGATTAAGAAACCCTATTTGGAGATGATTAATATATTTAGTAGGGTTTAATGGATGATAGAAGTTGATATTAACCTGCTAATTGTAGAAAGGTACATTAATAACAAAAAAGAGATGAACTTTGCATGTAATTGGTTAATTTAGAGTTTTATGTGTATAAATATTCTTTAATGGGCCTTGAAACCCTAATATTAGTAAATAAGACTATTAATGGCTTTAATTGATCAATTTCATGATTAAAGTTGAGATAAGATGATTATAAGCTATTTTGAGTATAAAGGTTCCTAATTGTGGCTAAATACCCTTAATGTAATAATTAGGGTTTTCTAATGGACAAAGGTACAATTAATGACAAATAGAGTTCATATGTGAATTAGACCATAATGAACTATGAATTGATGATAAATGAGCATAATAATCTTGTCATCGATTAAAAGGATAAAAATGGTAGCTTTAATGTAAAAGAGGCTTAATGGGCTTATTTAATGGTTAATTATGCCTTTAATCCGAAATTGAGGATTAGATGTTGAGATAATTAGGGTTTGTGATCTTTTGTATAAAATTAGGGTTGAAAATTGTAAAAGATGAAGGGAAACCCTAATTGCAATGGAAACCCTAAAAGTGGATTAGAAACCCTAGGAAGCGAGCCAAGTTTAATAGATCTTGATGGTGTGATTAATAATAGGAAATTGTATGCATATTTTAGGATCTCATAATGTGCCTACCTATTTTGGAATTCTTGATTGATTGGATTATTTTATGTCAAATCAGCCTGTTAGGTATGTGGTTACACTTATGGTTAATCGCTTTAGTTTCACGTCAATTCCTAGATGTTTTATTGGTTGTCTGAAAATAACTTCATGGATGACTTTTATTTCATGCAACTATAAAGTGACTATGATTATCACCATAAGTATGTATACATGACTGACTCAGATCCTGGTCCTCCTCTGTGGCTTTGCTAATGATGAAAATGGTAACTTGGAAAAGGGTCTACTTGTTAAGTGGGACCATCAAGTTATTAAGAGTTAGAGATTGGGCTACCTATGGGTAGTGCCATGTAAGTCTTTAGCACACCATGAGTTAGGGATTGGGCTACCTATGGGTAGTGCCATGTAAGTCTTTATCACACCATGAGTTAGGGATTGGGCTACCTATGGGTAGTGCCATGCGACTCAACCCTAGATATTGATCTACCTGTTAAGTAGGATCATGCGGGGTTTAATGGGGATCTACCATAAGGAAGGTAGCATCCAGGTCCACTACAGGGACAACACAGAGGCTAGGATATGTATGGATTGAGTAGTTATGTTTAAGATGTAAAGATTGCTTGCTAAACCATAATTGCTTGCAATATGTTGTTATAGTTAATTGTATGATTATCGTTTCCCCCACATACCAACTTCGTGCTGACTGACATTTTATTTATCAACATTTTAGGTTCAAGAGAAAAGAACAAACAGTAAAGTGGCATATGTGGAATTAAATGAGAATTAAAGTACAAAGGAGGATTAGTTAGAATAGACTCCATGTGGATAAAAGTAGATATCCAAGTATTTGAGAAAGGTATGCAAAATTCATTTTTTTATTACAACCTTTCAGTTTAGTTTAGTAGAATTTCATAATTATTCTTGATTATTTGTCGAACCTTTGATCCTGTTAATTGGGATAATGGCTGAAAGGAGCCCAGGGACAACACAAGTTTAAGCTGATGCAAAGTAGATTGGCATGCAGTTCACTATAGGGGAATATGTGACATGAAAATCTGACCCCTCTAAGCTTATAGTTAAGAGAGATGGGTCCCCGATGCATGGGTTCTTTTGACATGGTTTGGTGGAGAAGGTTAAGTTTTGCCCTTATCCCTGAAGATAATGTCATGTGTGAAGAGTTCCATGGGTCCAATTTAGAGTACTATGTGAGGTACCCAGATCATGTGTAGAGCAATGATCCTAGTGAGCCCCAAGGGAGGCTGAAATGCCCTGAGTCACCTATGAGGTTTATAGATGCCAAGGTGAAAGAACTCAGAGAAAGGAATATGTGATGACAAAGTTTCTTTGGAAGCACCATGGATAGGGAAAAGCCACATAGGGGACAACGATGGACATGGACATGTCTTATCCTGAATTGTTTGTTTGTTTGAAGGAATTTTAAGGGCAAAATTCCTATAAGAGGGGAAGGATGTTACAACCCCAACTTTTGGGTTCATTTGGTGGGAAATGTAATTTATCATATTAAAGATATTTGAACAAATAATGATACAATTCATTTTGAATAAATAAGTTTCATTTACAATATCCTTGTTGGTTGTTTGGTGGGCTTTATTGGCTATTGGGCCCAATAACAAGGAAAAGACAAAAGGAACTCCATTATTAATAAGAAATGGAGAAAAGAAAGATGTAGAAACCTCTAGAAGGCAACAATATATAATCTAAAGGTGGATTTCATGCCTATTGTGTTACTTGGGTTCTGAGGAGTCCAAAGTTGCAAAGATAATGCAATAAGAAAAGAAAAGATCAATTAAATATTTCTTTATTAAGAAAGAAATGGAAAACAATGATAAAATATGAGAAACAAGTAAAAAGAGGTATAATTGAGTTATCCTTGGTAGATTTTCATATCCCAAGGATTCCTAATATTAAAAGGAGTGCCAATGAGGAAAATAAAAAGAAAGATAAAGAGAAATCATCAAAAAGAGATATTTTAATAAGAAACAAATCAGATAATGAGAAATAATGAATATAGATGCATCTAGAAGGATAATGAGTATCCACTAAAAAGGATTTCGAATTATTAGAGTTTCTTGGGGTCCAAGGAGCCCCAATAAAGAGGAAGAAAGAGAAAATACCAATAATGCAAAATAAGATGGTAATGTAATACATTATTAATGAATTTTGTGGTATTGTTAAAGAGGTGGTATTTTCTACTAAAGGAAAACCTAATTTCGTGTCAATGGATTAAAGGAAAAGTACTAAGAGAATAAAAGAGGTGATTTTCCAAATTCTAATATCTATGGAGTAAAGAATATCAAAGAGTTTCTTTTTAGAGAGAGAGGATTTCTTCTTCATGAAGGAATAGGGTTCCAAGTTTGAAAAGGACTTTGTTTCTTCATGGGAAAGTATCTTAGGGCATGAATACCCACCCCTATATAAAGGGTAGAGCCCTAATTCGATTCTCAGAGAGAGAGAGAGATCCCACACTCTCCTCCTTGTTTTTTTTGTGAAAACCCTAAGATAAAGGTATAGCTCGACCATGGAGCAACGAGGGACCATTAAGTAGTTTTGAAGGAAGCCAGACGCTCCCACGACAACTAAGGAGGGAATGGCCATCACCACCTTGCTCCCACCATCACGCAACACTGTAGAGGGGTCTGCCGAACGATCGCGGGTCGCAGGCCCAGTGACCCTGCACTCGGCCATCCGGACTGAGGGTGGAAGCTTGGGCGGACGCAGTGGAGGGCGTCGAAGTCAGAGCTACAATCTCTGGTGGCCTATGGGTCTAGGAGAGGGGTGGGGAAGCCGCACCAATCACGACTAGGGTGACGTAGTAGAGCTGCATAAGGTTGAAGAAGACGATAGTTGCATTGGACCATTATGCCCCTCCGCGGGCTAAAGAGACGATCAACTTACCAAAGGCAGAAGTGTCTTTTGATTCTAATTCCTAAACGGGCCGTGTGCATGGAAAGAGGTGACATGTCAGCCTCTGATTGGCTCAAGTAAGTTAAGTTTACAAAAATCATATCTCCTTATTCGTAACTCCGATGGTATCGAATAACGTATGTATTTTTCTTAGAAAAATGGGAGGAATCCATTACAAATAGATTTCAACTCTAATTCCCCTTGCCATTTGAAAAGTAGTGTAATATAACAACTTCAATGAATTAAAGATAAAGAAACCCTATTTGGAGATGATTAATGTATTTAGTAGGGTTTAATGCATGATTAAAGTTGATATTAACATGTTAATTGTAAAAAGGTACATTAAAAACAAAAAAGAGATGAATTTTGAATGTAATTGGTTAATTTAGAGTTTTAGGTGCATAAATAT
This sequence comes from Alisma plantago-aquatica, assembly GCA_963693085.1. Classification (NCBI taxonomy): domain Eukaryota; kingdom Viridiplantae; phylum Streptophyta; class Magnoliopsida; order Alismatales; family Alismataceae; genus Alisma; species Alisma plantago-aquatica. The sequence continues at coordinate 1,370,002,794 of OY856409.1, read as the reverse complement.
TCTTTAATGGGCCTTGAAACCCTAATATTAGTAAATAAAATTATTAATGACTTTAATTGATCAATTTCATGATTAAAGTTGAGATAAGATGATTCTAAGCTATTTTGAGTATAGAGGTTCCTAATTGTGGATAATACCTTTAATGTAGTAATTAGGATTTTCTAATGGATAAAGGTAGAATTAATGACAAATAGAGTTCATATGTGAATTAGACCATACTGAACTATGAATTGATGATAAATGAGCATAATTATCTTATCATGGATTAAAAGGATAAAAATGGTAGCTTTAATGTAAAAGAGGCTTAATGAGTTTATTTAATGGTTAATTATGCTTTTAATCTGAAATTGAGGATTAGATGTTAAGATAATTAGAGTTTGTGATCTTTTGTATAAAATTAGGGTTGAAAATAGTAAAAGATGAAGGGAAACCCTAATTGCAATGGAAACCCTAAAAGTGGATTAGAAGCCCTAGGAAGCAAGCAAAGTTTAATAGACCTTGATGGTATGATTAATAATAGGAAATTGTATGCATATTTCAGGATCTCATAATGTGCTTCCTTGCCTATTTTGGAATTCTTGATTGATTGGATTATTCTATCTCAAATCAGTTTGACAGGTATGTGGTTACGCTTATGGTTAATCACTTTAGTTTCATGATGATTCCTGGATGTTTTATCGGTTGTATGAAAAATAACTGCTTGGATGACTTTTATTTCATACAACTATAAAGTGACTATGATTATCACCATAAGTATGTATACATGACTGGCTCATATCCTGGTCCTCCTCTGTGGCTATGCTAATGATGAAAAGGGTAACCTGGAAAAGGGTCTACTTGTTAAGTGGGACCATCAGGTTATTAAGAGTTAGAGATTGGGATACCTATGGGTAGTGCCATGTGACTCTTTAGCACACCACGAGTTAGGGATTGGGCTACCTATGGGTAGTACCATGCGACTCAACCCTAGATATTGATCTACTTGTTAGGTAGGATCACACAGGCTTTAATAGGGATCTACCATAAGGAAGGTAGAATCCAGATCCACTATAGGGACAACGCAGAGGCTATGACATGTATGGATTGAGTAGTTATGTTTAAGATGTAAAGATTGCTTGCTAAACCATAATTGCTTGCAATATGTTGTTACAGTTAATTACACGATTATCGTTTCCCCCACATACCAGCTACGTGCTGACCGATGTTTTGTTTGTCGGAATTTTAGGTTCAAGAGAAAAGAACAAATAGTAAAGTGGCATATGTGGAATTAAATGAGAATTAAAATACAAAGGAAGATTAGTTAGAATAGACTCCATGTGGATAAAAGTAGATATCCAAGTTTTTGAGAAATGTATGCAAAGTTAATTTTTTTATTACAGCCTTTCAGTTTAGTTTAGTAGAATTTGATAATTATTAATCATTATTTGTCAAACCTTTGATCATGTTAATTGGGATAATGGCTGAAAGGAGCCCAGGGATGACATGAGTTGTAAGTTGATGCAAAGTAGACTGACATGCAGTTCACTATAGGGGAATATGTGACATGAAAATCCGACCCCTCAAAGCTTATAGTTTAGAGAGTTGGGTCCCCGATGCATGGGTTCTTTTGACATGGTTTGGTGGAGAAGGTTAAGTTTTACCCTTACCCCTCAGGATAATGTGATGTGTGAAGAGTTCCATGAGTCCAATTTAGAGCACTATGTGACGTACCCATATCTTGTGTGGAGCAATGAACCTAGTGAGCCCCAAGGGAGGCTGAAATGACCTGGGTCACCTATGAGGTTTATAGATGCCAAGGTGAAAGAACTCAGAGAAAGGAATATGTGATGATAAAGTTTCTTTGGAAGTGCCATGGATTGGGCAAACCCACATAGGGGACAATGATGGACATGGAAAAGTCTTATCCTGAATTGTTTTTTTGCTTGAAGGAATTTTGAGGACAAAATTCCTATAAGAGGGGAAGGATGTTACAACCCCAACTTTTGGGTTCATTTGGTGGGAAATGTAATTTCTCATATTAAAGATATTTGAACAAATAATGATACAATTTGTTTTGAATAAATGAGTTTCATTTACAATAGCCTTGTTGGTTGTTTGGTGGGCTTTATTGGCTATTGGGCCCAATAACAAGGAAAAGACAAAATGAACTCCATTATTTATAAGAAATGGAGAAAAGCATGATGTAGAAAACTCTAGAAGGAAAAAGTATATAATCCAAAGGTGGTTTTCATGCCTCTTCGGCTACCTGGGTTTTGAGGAGTCCAAAGTTGCAAAGATAATGCAATAAGAAAAGAAAAGATCAATTACATATTTCTTTATTAAGAAAGAAATTGAAAACAATGATAAAATATGAGAAATAAGTAAAAAGATGTATAATTGAGTTATCCTTGGTAGATTTTCGTATCCCAAGGATTCCTAATGTTAAAAGGAGAGCCAATGAGGAAAATAAAAAGAAAGATAAAGAGAAATCCTCAAAAAGAGATATTTAATAAGAAATATATAAGATAATGAGAAATAATGAATATAGATGTGTCTAGAAGGATAATGAGTATCCACTAAAAAGGATTTCAAATTATTAGAGTTTCTTGGGGTCCAAGGAGCCCCGATAAAGAGGAAGAAAGAGAAAATACCAATAATGCAAAATAAGAGAGTAATGTAATACATTATTAATGAATTTTGTGGTATTGTTAAAGAGGTGGTATTTTCTAATAAAGGAAAACCTAATTTTGTGTGAATGGATTAAAGGGAAAGTACTAAGAGAATAAAAGAGGTGATTTTCGAAAATCTAATATCTAAGGAGTAAAGAATATCGAAGAGTTTCTTTTTATAGAGAGAGAATTTCTTCTTCATGAAGGAATAGGGTTCCAAGTTGGAAAAGGACTTTGTTTCTTCGTGGGAAAGTATCTTAGGGCATGTATACCCACCCCTATACAAAGGGTAGAGCCCTGGTTCGAGTCTAAGATAGAGAGAGAGATCCCACACTCTCCTCCTTGTTCTTTTTGTGAAAACCCTAAGATAAAGGTATAGCTCGACCATGGAGTAACGAGGGACTGTTAAGTAGTTTTAAAGGAAGCCAGACGCTCCCACGACAACCGAGGAGGGAACGACCATCACCACGTTGCTCCCACCATCGCGCGACACTACAGAGGGGTCTGCAGCACGGCCGCGGGTCGTAGGCCCAGTGACCCTGCACTCGCCATCCGGGCCGAGGGTGGAAGCTTGGGCGGATGTAGGAGAGGGGTGGGGAAGCTGCACCGATCGGGACTAGGGCGACACAGTAGAGCTGCGTAAGGTTGAAGAAGATGATGGTCGCATTGGACCATTGTGCCCCTCCATGAGCGAAAGAGACGATCGACTTACCAAGGGTACAAGTGTCTTTTGATTCTAATTCCTAAACGGGTTGTGTGCATGGAAAGAGGTGAGGTGTCAGCCTCTGATTGGCTTAAGTAAGTTAATTTTACAAAAATCGTATCTCCTTATTCGTAACTCCGATGGCAGCAAATAATATATTCATTTTTCTTATAAAAATGCGAGGAATCCATTAAAAATAGATTTCGAATCTAATTCCCCTTTTCTTTAGAAAAGTAGTGTAATTTATAAACTTTAATGAATTAAAGATTAAGAAACTCTATTTGGAGATGATTAATGTATTTAATAGGGTTTAATGAATGATTAAAGTTGATATTAACATGTTAATTGTAAAAAGGTACATTAAGAACAAAAAAGAGATGAATTTTGTACGTAATTGGTTAATTTAGAGTTTTATGTGCATAAATATTCTTTAACGGGCCTTGAAATCGTAATATTAGTAAATAAGTCCATTAATGGCTTTAATTGATCAATTTCATGATTAATGTTGAGATAAGATGATTCTAAGCTATTTTGAGTATAAAGGTTCCTAATTGTGGATCAATACCCTTAATGTAGTAATTAGGGTTTTCTAATGGATAAAGGTAGAATTAATGACAAATAGAGTTCATATGTGAATTAGACCATAATTAACTATGAATTGATGATAAATGAGCATAATGATCTTGTCATGGATTAAAAGGATAAAAATGGTAGCTTTAATGTAAAAGAGGCTTAATGGGCTTATTTAATGGTTAATTATGCCTTTAATCTAAAATTGAGGATTAGATGTTGAGATAATTAGGGTTTGTGATCTTTTCTATAAAATTAGGGTTGAAAATAGTAAAAGATGAAGGGAAACCCTAATTGCAATGGAAACCCTAAAAGTGGATTAGAAACCCTAGGAAGCAAGCAAAGTTTAATAGATCTTGATGGTATGATTAATAATAGTAAATTGTATGCATATTTCAGGATCTCAGAATGTGCTTGCTTGCCTATTTTGTAATTCTTGATTGGTTGGATTATTCTATCTCAAATCAACCTGACAGGTATGTGGTTATGCTTATGGTTTATCGCTTTAGTTTCACGACGATTACTGGATGTTTTATCGGTTGTCTGAAAATAACTACTTGGATGACTTTTATTTCATGCAACTATAAAGTGACTATGATTATCACCATAAGTATGTATACATGACTGGCTCAGATCCTGGTCCTCCTCTGTGGCTTTGCTAATGATGAAAAGGGTAACCTGGAAAAGGGTCTACTTGTTAAGTGGGACCATCAAGTTATTAAGAGTTAGGGATCGGGCTACCTATGGGTAGTGCCATGTGACTCTTTAGCACACCATGAGTTAGGGATTGGGCTACCTATGGGTAGTGCCATGTGACTCTTTAGCACACCATGAGTTAGGGATTGGGCTACCTATGGGTAGTGTCATACGACTCAACCCTAGATATTGATCTACCTATTAGGTAGGATCATTCAGGGTTTAATGGGGATCTACCATAAGGAAGGTAGCATCCAGGTCCACTGCAGGGACAATGTAGAGGCTAGGATATGTATGGATTGAGTAGTTATGTTTAAGATGTAAAGATTGCTTGCTAAACCGTAATTGCTTGGAATATGTTGTTATACTTAATTGTAAGATTATCGTTTCCCCCACATACCAGCTTCGTGCTGACCGACGTTTTGTTTGTCGGCATTTTAGGTTCAAGAGAAAAGAACAAATAGTAAAGTGGCATATGTGGAATTAAATGAGAATTAAAGTATAAAGGAGGATTAGTTAGAATAGACTCCATGTGGATAAAAGTAGATATCCAAGTTTTTGAGAAAGGTATGCAAAGTTAATTTTTTTGTTACAGCCTTTCAATTTAGTTTAGTAGAATTTGATAATTATTAATGATTATTTCTCGAACCTTTGATCATGTTAATTGGGATAATGGCTGAAAGGAGCCCAGGGATGACATGAGTTGTAAGCTGATGCAAAGTAGACTGACATGCAGTTCACCGTGGGGGGATATGTGATATGAAAATCTGACCCCTCTAAGATTATAGCTAAGAGAGTTGGGTCCCCGATGCATGGGTTCTTTTGACATTGTTTGGTGGAGAAGGTTAAGTTTTGCCCATACCCCTTAGGATATTGTGATGTGTGAAGAGTTCCATGTATCCAATTTAGAGCACTATGCGAGGTACCCAGATCACGCGTGGAGCAATGAACCTAGTGAGCCCCAAGGGAGGCTGAAATGACCTGAGTCACCTATGAGGTTTATAGATGCCAAGGTGAAAGAACTCAGAGAAAGGAATATGTGATGATAAAGTTTCTTTGGAAGCGCCATGGATAGGGAAAAGCCACATAGGGGCCAATGATGGACATGGAAAAGTCTTATCCTAAATTGTTTGTTTGCTTGAAGAATTTTGAGGACAAAATTCCTATAAGAGGGGAAGGATGTTAGAACCCTAACTTTTGGGTTCATTTGGTGGGAAATGTAATTTCTCATATTAAAGATATTTTAACAAATAATGGTACAGTTTGTTTTGAATAAATGAGTTTCATTTACCATAGCCTTGTTGGTTTTTTGGTGGGCTTTATTGGCTATTGGGCCCAATAACAAGGAAAAGACAAAAGGAACTCCATTATTAATAAGAAATGGAGAAAAGAATGATGTAGAAACCTCTAGAAGGCAAAAGTATATAATCCAAAGGTGGATTTCGTGCCTCTTGGGTTACTTGGGTTCCGAGGAGTCCAAAGTTACAAAGATAATGCAATAAGAAAAGAAAAGATCAATTAAATATTTATTTATTTAGAAAGAAATTAAAAACAATGATAAAATATGAGAAATAAGTAAAAAGAGGAATAATTGAGTTATCCTTGGTAGATTTTCGTATCCCAAGGATTCCTAATGTTAAAAGGAGTGCCAATGAGCAAAATAAAAAGAAATATAAAGAGAAATCCTCAAAAAATGATATTTTAATAAGAAATAAATAAGATAATGAGAAATAATGAATATAGATGCATCTAGAAGGATAATGAGTATCCACTAAAAAGTATTTCGAATTATTAGAGTTTGTTGGGGTCAAAGGAGCCCCAATAGAGAGGAAGAAAGAGAAAATACTAATAATGCAAAATAAGAGGGTAATGTAATACAATATTAATGGATTTTGTGGTATTGTTAAAGAGTTGTGTTTTTAAATAAAGGAAAACCTAATTTCGTGTCAATGGATTAAAGGGCAAGTACTAAGAGAATAAAAGAGGTGATTCTTGAAAATCTATTATCTAAGCTGTAAAGAATATCAAATAGTTTCTTTTTAGAGAGAGAGGATTTCTTCTTCATGAAGGAATAGGGTTCCAAGTTGGAAAAGGACTTTGTTTCTTCGTGGGCAAGTATGTTAGGGCATGAATACCCACCCCTATATAAAGGGTAGAGCCCTGGTTCGAGTCTAAGAGAGAGAGTGAGATCCCACGCTCTCCTCCTTGTTCTTTTTGTGAAAACCTTAAGATAAAGGTATAGCTCGACCATGGAGCAACGAGGGACCGTTAAGTAGTTTTAAAGGAAGCTAGACGCTCCCACGACAACTGAGGAGGGAACAACCATCACCACCTTGCTCCCGCCATTGTGCGACACTATAGAGGGGTCTGGAACACGACCGTGGGTCGCAGGCCCAGTGATCCTACACTCGGCCATCCAGGCCGAGGGTGGAAGCTTGGGCAGATGCAATGGAGGGCGTCAGAGTCAGAGTTGTAGTCTCCGGTGGCCTCTGGGTCCAGGAGAGGGGTGGGGAAGCCACACCGATCGCGGCTAGGGCGACGAAGTAGAGCTGGGTAAGGTTGAAGAAGACGATGGTCGCATTGGACCATTATGTCCTTCCATGGGCTAAAGAGACGATCGACTTACCAAGGGCAGAAGTGTCTTTTGATTCTAATTCCTAAACAGGCCGCGTGCATGGAAAGAGGTGACGTGTCAATCTTTGATTGCCTCAAGTAAGTTAATTTTACAAAAATCCTATCTCCTTATTCGTAACTCCGATGGTAGCAAATAATATATGCATTTTTCTCAGAAAATGCGAGGAATCCATTAAAAATATATTTCTAATCTAATTCCCCTTGCCATTTGAAAAGTAGTGTAATTTATCAACTTTAATGAATTAAAGATTAAGAAACCCTATTTGGAGATGATTAATGTATTTAGTAGGGTTTAATGGATGATTAAAGTTGATATTAACATGTTAATTGTAAAAAGGTACATTAAGAACAAAAAAGAGATGAACTTTGTACGTAATTGGTTAATTTAGAGTTTTATTTGCATAAATATTCTTTAATGGGCCTTGAAACCCTAATATTAGTAAATAAGACTATTAATGGCTTTAATTGATCAATTTCATGATTAAAGTTGAGATAAGATGATTCTAAGCTATTTTGAGTATAAAGGTTCCTAATTGTGGATAAATACCCTTAATGTAGTAATTAGGGTTTTCTAATGGATAAAGGTAGAATTAATGACAAATAGAGTTCATATGTGAATTAGACCATAATGAACTATGAATTGATGATAAATGAGCATAATGATCTTATCATGGATTAAAAGGATAAAAATGGTAGATTTAATGTAAAAGAGGCTTAATGGGCTTATTTAATGGTTAATTATGCATTTAATCCAAAATTGAGGATTAGATGTTGAGATAATTAGGGTTTGTGATCTTTTGTATATAATTAGGGTTGAAAATAGTAAAAGATGAGGGAAAACCTAATTACAATGGAAACCCTAAAAGTGGATTAGAAACCCTAGTAAGAGAGCTAAGTTTAATAGATCTTGATGGTATGATTAATAATAGGAAATTGTATTCATATTTCAGGATCTCATAATGTGCTTTCTTGCCTATTTTGGAATTCCTGATTGATTGGATTATTCTATCTGAAATCAGTCTGACAGGTATGTGGTTACATTTATGGTTAATCACTCTAGTTTCACGACGATTCCCAGATGTTTTATCGATTGTCTGAAAATAACTGCTTGGATGACTTTTATTTCATGTAATTATAAAGTGACTATGATTATCACCATAAGTATGTATACATGACTGGCTCAGATCCTGATCCTCCTCTGTGGCTTTGCTAATGATGAAAAAGGTAACCTGGAAAAGGGTCTACTTATTAAGTGAGACCATCATGTTATTAAGAGTTAGGGATTGGGCTACCTATGGGTAGTGTCATGCGACTCTTTAACACACCATGAGTTTGGAGTTGGGCTACCTTTGGGTAGTGCCATGTGACTGAACCCTAGATATTGATCTACCTATTAGGTAGGATCATGCAGGGTTTAATGGAGATCTACCATAAGGAAGGTAGCATCCAAGTCCACTACATGGACAACACAGAGGCTAGGATATGTATGGATTGAGTAGTTATGTTTAAGATGTAAAGATTGCTTGCTAAACCATAATTGCTTGTAATATGTTATTACAGTTAATAGCACGATTATCGTTTCCCCCACATACCAGCTTCGTGCTGACCGAAGTTTTGTTTGTCGGCGTTTTAGGTTCAAGAGAAAAGAACAAACTGTAAAGTGGCATATGTGGAACTAAATGAGAATTAAAGTACAAAAGAGTATTAGTTAGAATAGACTCCATATGGATAAAAGTAGATATCCACATTTTTGATAAATGTATGCAAAGTTAATTTTTTTATTACAGTATTTCAGTTTAGTTTAGTAGAATTTGATAATTAATAATAATTATTTGTCGAACCGTTGATCATGTTAATGAGGATAATGACTCTGATCTCTTGGTCTCCCTTAATTGATGGTTATGGGGAGGCGGAGTCATTACAGTTGGGATTGTGCTTGATTGGTGGGCTGCTACAAACATGTCGGTTGGGCTTTGAACTTAGGTTAACAGCGGCCCGCTGCCTATCCTACATGACCGGACGACTGCTGACTAGGGTTAATAGAGGACGAAGTATAGTTTCGCGCTATCCTGGAAAATCATCGTTTCCGTCCGAGACCTCGAATCACTTTGAGGAATTATGACTGTTGTCGACCGTCCAGGAGGGACAGGAGTAGGGAGGAGAATCGACAGTCACATTTTCTACAAGTAGGCCGAGTCCTACTCGCCGTGCATGTGGTAAAGGCAGACCTAGTCCTATGTGGGATACCACACGAAGGCCTGAGCCCAGCTAGGCTTCTGTTTGGTTGGGAAATGGTAGTCCTTTGTTTTTTTTAATTTGTTATCGCACTAATAGATATAGAAATATATATGCATCTATCTACCTATAAAAAAGAGCGTCTGTGCTCTTTGTGTGCCAGCTTTTCATAGCTGGGTGTGTGCCTGGTTATGCAATTCGTAGTTGGTTGTGTCATCGCGCTGCTACCTTACCTGCTTCATGGTTACTTCGTTTCAGACCAATAGAAATTATCCATGGGCCATATCTCTTTGCATTTCGACACCACAAAGGAGAGTCGAGAACTGCATGTGGATGACTATGTCCAACTAATGCCGAAGGGTAGTACAAATACTTTGACCATCATCTAAATAACTTTTATTGCCTGATGTGCACCGTAATATAGCAATCTATATTATCTTCCAATCATCTATATCTACCTATCTTATTACTAAATCATATAAAAAAAAGAATTACACATGGTGTGTGTATGTGGTTTTTATTCCGATGTTTGATAAAGTACAATTAAGTGTACAATTAATATATAAATCAGTATGGTTGTGAATCTCGGTCAATCAGAAAAATCAACCAGAAAAATCAAATTGAATTAATTGCATTATACAAATATAATTATTCTTGATTAACTCAATTATATATCACGTGCTTAGCACATGTTATCTACTCGTATCCATAAATGATAAACACGGATAACATTGAATAACTCAATGATTGACTCTGTATTATATGTTATGTACAACATCACATCTTGAGCTTGCTACATGGGGTGGAGTGGATGCTATCATGGTATCACCAAGTTAATGGACAATCTGATGAACTCTTCTACATAGGAGGCGTTGGGTAAGAAAAGGAATAACTCTACAGTTGATGATAATAAGGAGAATCTCAACATTAGGAAATGCCTTCGTAAGGCCGCAGATGGTCACTTACGATTGTGAAAGTCCTATGTTCTTCAGGTGTGGCCCCTAATGATGAAGATACCTTGAAGATTCAGGAGGCTAAACACCCATTCAAGCCACCTCCATCCAAACTAGATATTTTTTTTTTCAGAAACTCCTCTTTTAGCAGATGTTGACACTGTCCTTCGAAGTGTTAAGTCATTTCCTAAAGGGACTTTGTGTGGTAGGATGGATTGAGGGCCCAACACATATTAGACACTCTATGTGGAGAGGGGTCTGCACTTTCCACGAATCTCTTACATGCCATAACCATGGTGGTTAATTTATGGTTGGGCAGGAGGTGTCCTTTGAGTTTGGTAGAGTTCGTAGCTTCTGCACCCCTTACCTCTCTTCTTAAGCCTGACAACGGGATATGACCCATCGCAATGGTTACCATTTGGAGACGTCTTGTATCCAAAGTTGCCATGATAGGAGTGGATAAAGATATGATGAAGTATCTCAATGACTTCCTATTTGGAGTTAGTGTATACGACAAAGCATAAGCTATTTTGCATAGTGTCAACATGTTATTTAATAACCAACATGAAGATGGGTCTTTCTCTATGCTTACAGTGGACTTCTCTAAAGCTTTCAACATGGTGGATAGGTCAGTGTTGCTCCAAGAGGTGAGAGCAAGGTGCCCATCTATTTCTTTGTGGGTGGAGTTTCTTTATGGGAAGGCGACTAGGTTGTACATCGGTGACAAATATATTTGGTTAGCTATTGGAGTGCAACAAGGTGATCCTTTAGGTCCAATAATGGAATTGTGGGATTTTGCACATATCAACAACAATTGAATAGTATTGCATCCATTTATGCATGAGATTAAAGATAACTGCAAGTTTCTTCTCCATGCTTGGTACCTTGATGACGGGAATGTCATTGAGGACACAAGGGAGGTGTTAAAGGCGCTCGACATCATTCAGTACATGAGTCCTGGGTTGGGACTTCATTTGAATATTCATAAAACTGAGCTTTCTGGCCAACTTGTGATGGGAGGAAACTTAATAAGGGCTATTTCCCAGAGACATTGTAAGGCCTTTGTTGGGAGTGAAACTACTAGAAGGAGTTGTTAGTAGGGACAAAGGTTTTATTGAGGGTTTAGCCCTGAGTAGGGCTACCAAGGATGTTGACTTGATGCATCTTCTCCCACAACTACATGATCTACAAAGTGAGCTTATTTTACTACGGTCCTGCATGGGTATTATCAAACTTATGTTTGGTCTAAGGACATGCCAACCTGCATACATGGAAGAGGTTGTAGCCTATTTTTATAGGAGACTATGTGGGTCTATTGAGGATATTATAGTATGTCAAGGTCCCTTCTTTGGGGACCTACAATGGTGGTTGGCTTCCTTACCTATCAAACTTGGTGGTTTGGGTTTGTATTCGGCAACAGAGGCTTCTTCATATGCTTTTATGGCATCCAAGGTCCAATCTTGGGAGCTACATGATTATATTTTGCGAGAAAGTGGGATACATGGTATGGACTCTAATTTTAACTATGCTTTTAGTTCTCTACATCTCATCATTCCATCTTTTGATCTTAGCCATTTTTGTAATAAAGCCACAGTCCCCACTAAAGCCCAAAATGCTTTGGCGAGTACCTTTTTCATCAGAGTTGTTAAGGACATGGATGTTAACCTTGTCATGACCATCAAATAGAAAATAGTTTTCAGGTGTTTACAAGCAAAGCATCCTCAATATTTCCTTCTGGCTACTCCTATTGATGGACTTGGACTGCATATGCCACTAATAGAGTATTGTAGTATCCTCAAGTGTTGCCTTATGATCCCTCCTTTTCCAATTGATGAGGCATGTCCTGTTGGTCACAAGGCGTGTTTAGATATATGTGGGGAGCATGCTATTCATTGCAGGGAGGTCTCATTCTTTAAATATAGACATGAACTTATTAGAGATTTTCTCTATGATGTGCTCAGACATGTTAGAGTTTCTGCTAAAAAGGGGCTCCTGTGAATTTTTTGACCGATCCACAGGAAGGGAGATTGACACTTAGAGCAACAGATATCTTAATTTTTGGCTGGTCTAGAGGAAAACTTGTGTGTGTTGATCTAACATGATTCTCCCCATTGGTGTGCTTTAAAAATGGAGATTTTGTTGTGGGACATGTTGTCCTGAAAGTTGTTGCAGCCAAAGTGGTTAAGCATGAGAAAGTACACATTGAGAATCAACATGTGTTTATACCTTTTGAGTTTGATACGTTTGGATTCTAGGCACCAGAGACAATGGAGCTCCTCAAAATGATCCAAAAAGTTATGCAAAGTAATGCTATGACCCTTAGGTTATTGGATGTCGTATTTCAAAGGATTGGTTTTGCCATCTAAAAGGGGCTGGAGGCACAACTTTTTTCCCGTATGCCTTCTATTTAATTGTAATTATATAAGTTTACAACAAAAATATAATTTTTTTGTTGTGAAGAGAAAATGCATATTAACTTTCAGTGAGGGAGGCACTCGAATAGTAGAACCATGTAATAAACTAACAAATGGTACTTCAGTCATCACTTTTTCAGTCAAGGATCTATTCCAGAGTGTAGGTCCACTACTATAGAAAAGGCTTTTGGCGTCGGTTATTTAGAGTCTTTAGTGTCAGTTTCCAAGCGACACCCAAGTGGGTGCCGCTAAAATTCGACACCTTCAACGTCAGTTTCTAACCGACACCATAACCCTTCCTGCCACCAAAAATGCACCAACAAGGAAACTATAGGCGTCAGTTCTTAACAAAAACTGACAATATATCATGATCAAAGATGTCAGTTATTAAACAAACACCGACACCATAACCCTTCCCGCCATTGAAAATGCGCCAGCAAGGGAACTATAAGCGTCGGTTTATACCGAAAACTGACACTATATCATGGTTAAACATGCCATTTATTAAACAATAACTGACGCCATATCCCTACGAGCACGGCCGTGCCTGGCCACAATAGGCGTCGACTCTTACTGATAACCGACGCTAGCCATGGAAGAGACGTTGTTTTTTTGCTTATTAAGGAACCGACGCTAAATAAAATGTGATACATGTGTCTGTCCATTCTTTATAGATAGATGTCGGTTTTTGTATTCAACCGATGTTGTAGGGTTTAGGCGTCAGAGTCTTGTATACCACTGATGCCTGTAAATGTGAAGTTATATGCCATTTCTGTAGTAGTGGTCCTCTATCCCATGGCCATTTCCCTATAGCCCACTTATTTGTTGATGCTGGTGTTGTAACATCCCTGACCTGGGTTAATCCTTAACCCTAGATGTTTTGCTTAATAAGTTTGATTATATGTTTTCTCTTATCTTTTGAAAAGTAATTAAGGCTGAAGAGGAATTCATGTTTCAATTTTAGTCCTTTTCGAATACTGTTGAAATAATGTTTTGCTTGTTTTTGACTAAAGTGCAAATTACTCAAGTTGTGGGGTTAAATTGCAAATGTTACATGATAAGATGTTCCGCATGTAATGAGGCATCATGAGAATGAAGATGATGCAGAGGTATGGCCTGTGGTAGCCTGAGTACAAAGAAAGAGCTGATAAAGCAATGTTTGTGCATTAAAACCTAGTTTTGGTGTAATGTGCAATTTACCCAAAACCTAGGGTTCAATATACAAATTACAATTTCAAAATAGTACCTAATGTTTCTTGGCATCATGTAGAGAAAAGAAAATGAGAGGGTCATCTCATTTGTATCTCTTTGGAGGAGAGAGAATCTTGATATTAAAATAATCAAGATTTAAGCATAATTGGAACTTTACTTCAACTTAATGCAAAAATAAATATATTAATAAAAAGACCCCTTCAACCAAAAGGTGAGGGATGAGTTTGCAAGAGAATGGACGACCATGTTCCTTGGAAAGGCACGAAAATATCTAAAGGAAGTGGATAACTCACTCACCTTATTATAAGAAAAAGAAATATCCACTCACTTATGGATATTATTATAAAATGATTTAAGGTGCTTAATTTTCTTTTCTTTAAATCATGGATAATTGAGAGGAATAAGAGGAAAGAAAGATAGCCTCATATCTAAGAAAGTGAAAGGGGAAAATGGCAAGGATATGGATGAGTTATCCCCTACTTTCTCTCTCGTGAAATGAATTTAATAAAAATGAATATAAGCTCATTTATCCATAGCTTGAAAGGGGAGTTTCGAATCCACTTTCACTTCTTGCTTGCAAAAATGACCAACGGAGCTTGGAGCAATAGGAGGACGACCCCAAACCTATTGGTAAGCTTGTTGACCTTCGTTTACCTTGATTCCATGGTGGGAATAAAAAATCAATGCATGATTTCTTCATATCCCGATCCCATCTTCAATTCTAACCATTCCTTTTCACTCAAAGCTTGAGGACGAGCCTTGGGATGGTGAAAGGAGTTGCATCCACCATTTTTTACGTGAGATTGGAGCTTTGAATCTCAATTGGAGGCGGGTTTTATAACTTGAACCCTTAATATTGTTATTGCATTCAATTCCTTATCAATTGTTGATCAATTGTTCTTCTTGAAATTCATTTGATCAAATCAATAGAACCACCGTGAAAACTACAGGAAAATATGAAGGATCATATCTTGATGATGATGACATCATCACAAGCACACACCTCAAAAAATTGGAGTTGCAAACGGTTTTGGAATTTTGGTCTAAACGGTTTGCAAACTGTTTGATGACTTGAACTCCAAACCGCAAGAGAGGGTTGACCGTTTGGTAGGGTTGACCGTTTGAGGTCTGAACCCTAGTACATGTTGGATGATGATCCAATGGATCCAATTGATTAATTCAATGAATGTACAATCCTTCAATTGAAAACCCTAATTGAGTAGATTGAAGAATCCATGATTGTTTCAAACGATTTCAAGATAATTTGGGTCAAACGGTTTTGAAACCGTTTGAGCCCAAATGGTCTTGAAACCGTTTGGGACCAAATGGTTTCAAAATCATTTGGAGTGTTAATTGTTGATCCTTGATTACTGGATAAAGATCTAGTGGTGTTGATTGATGAATCCTTTAATTGCCTAATCAATGGCCATTTCAATGGTGCAAATTACATTCAATATGATTGGTGATTGCCCTAATGAACCCTTTCGGTTTTGAGATTGATTTGGCCCAAACGGTCTTGAGACCATTTGAGTCCAAATGGTCTTGAAACCGTTTGGTGATGAAACTTCAAAACCGAATGAAAGTCAATTGTGGTTCAATCAATTGGAAATTGAAGGTGATGATTGTTTTATTGATCCAATGATTAATAGTAATGACAATCAAGGATAGGTACAAAGGTTGAATCCCTAAGGTACCTAAATGATTAGTATCTTTAAAGAGATAAACCTTAATTGCTTATAAAAGCAATAATTTAGTACACTATGTCAATCATAGTTGTATGTACTTGATTGAAGGGTTGATATAACCTATTCAAGTTGAGAAGATAATAGAGATGAATTCATACTTGAGTATGATTCATGTGGTGAATAAGGGTATGATCCTTGGTAAAGAGATCATGAAATCCTAATCATGAACATCAACTCTAAATGAGAAGATTAATGAACCCTAACCCTAATTCAGGGAAATCCTATGTGAAACCCTAATCCAGAGTAAGGATGTAACCCTAATCCAGGGTGAATGCATGAGTAACCCTAATTTAGGGTAATGTGTTGCAAAATCCTAATTTGGATGAATAGTAAATCCTAATTATGGGTACTAAAATATGAAACCCTAATTGGGATGAATAGTAAACCCAAATTGTGGGTTATTGAATGTGAAACCATAGTTGAGGGTGATTCCATGAGAAACCCTAGTTGAGGGTGATTCCATGAGAAACCCTAGTTGAGGATGATTCCATGAGAAACCCTAATTGAGGGTGAATCCATGAGAAACCCTAGTTGAGGGTGATTCCATGAGAAACCCTAATTGAGGGTGATGCCATATGAAACCCTAATTGAGGGTGATGCCATGTGAAACCCTATGCAATGATATGATGAGGAGCCCTAATACAGGGTGAAGATATGTGAAACTCTAATTTTGAGTTATAATACCTGAAGCCCTAATCTTGGGCAATATGATGATAAACCAAAAACGTAATTACTAGGTAATGGTATGAAAGAGCCTTAATGCTAAAATAGTGAGTAATGACTTATAAAGGTGAAATATCCCTAATGGTTGATTATAGAAAACTTTATAGTAAGCAATGCAGTAACCTAAAATGAGTCCATATCATTGAAGATAGCTGAACCATTCTTGTGTATGATCTATGCACTTCATGGTATAAGTGATAGGTTAGTGGATGGAAGTATTAAAATGGGAAATACCTTAATACAAGATAAGTTGATAAATCAAGTAAATGGAAGTGCTGAGGAAAGTGATACATCAAGATATGACATATATCACTTTTAGCATTCCAGGGTTGATATACCTTGATGCACCTCAAATCCAATATACTTGGACAAGAAGCACATGAAGTGTGTTATGTAAATTGTTACAATGAAATGTAATGAGTTTGATATACTTTGTTAAGTATAGGCTAATATACCAAGAGTATGGGGTTAAGCCAAACTAATGAGTATGATGTAATCATACCATGATGAGGATGAGAAATAAACTCATACCTTGTATTGATAATCATTTAATGATAAACATTAAGAGTAATAAACATGATTATATACTCGAGATGTTTAATGGCCTTGTGAGCCATATGGTTAGTTGTTTCCTAGTGATAGGTGACAAGATGTTTAATGGCCTTGTGAGTCATATGGTTAGATGTTGCCCAGTGAGAGGTGACAAGATGTTTAATGGCCTTATGAGCCATATGGTTAGATGTTGCCTAGGGAGAGGTGACAAGATGCTTCATGGGCCTTATGAGCCATGAGAACAATGGTGGCATAGTGAGAGGCACCAAGATGATTATAAAAGTTTATTGTAAGAAATGATAATAATAAACCTAATAAACAGAATAATTGTATTTAATAAAGAATGTGAACAACTATGAAGGCTAACCTCAGGGTTCAAAGCTTGGAGAAGGATGTGATGATTAATGATGAGTTAAAGGGATCTATATCCCATGATCTATGTAATCAGGATTGGTTAAAGTCTAATACCTGGCAGAGGTGCAATACCTGTAATCAGGATTGATTAGAGTCCAATGCCTGGCTGTGTAATCAAGATTGGTTAAAGTCCAATACCTGGCAGAGGTGCAATACCTGTAATCAGGATTGGTTAGAGTCTAATGTCTGGATGCGTAATCAGGATTGGTAGTGTCCAATGCCTAGCAGTGTAATCAAGATTGGTTAAAGTCCAATGCCTGGATGGGAAATCAGGATTGGTTAGAGTCTAATGCCAGGTGGTGTAATCGAGATTGGTTAAAGTCCAATGCCTGGCGGTGTAATCAGGTTTGGAAGAGTCCAATACCTGGCAGAGGCATGAAGCCTGTAATCAGGGTTGGTTAAAGTCCAATGCATGGCTGTGAAATTAGGGTTGGTTAAAGTCTAATGCCTGGATGTGAAATCAGGATTGGTTAAAGTCCAATGCCTGGCTGTGTAATCAGGGTTGGTTAAAGTCCAATGCCTGGCTATGAAATCAGGGTTGGTTAAAGTCTAATGCCTGGCTGTGAAATCATGATTGGTTAAAGTCCAATGCCTGGCTGTGAAATCAGGGTTGGTTAAAGTCCAATGCCTGGCTATGAAATCAGGATTGGTTAAAGTCCAATGCCTGGCTATGTAATCAAGGTTGGTTAAAGACCAATGCCTAGCTGTGAAATCAGGATTGTTAGTGTCCAATGCCTGGCGGTGTAATCAGGTTTGGAAGAGTTCAATAATTGGAAGAGGCTTAATGCCTGCAATGATGACACATGATTGGTAATGACTCAATGCCTGCAATGATGACACGTGATTGGTAATAACCCAATGCCTGTAATGATGACACAAGATTGGTAATAACCCAATGCCTGTATTAATGTTGTATGAGTACATGGTAGATATAATCCCATATCTGTTTCGTAGATTGGCTAAGGCCAACAGATTGAAATAAGAATGTTTCATGGGTGATATATCAAGATAATGAGTGTCACAAGAGAATTTGACATGATGGTATAATATGATGGATAAATGATATGCATGTTCTTCGTATTCCTTATTAAGAGAATAGATGATCTACTATTCTATCATAAATAGTTGCAATTCTTTAAAAGTTGAGAATGCTTTAAAATTCTTATCCTCTGCCCAGTTTTATATCATTAATCTGCAATAATAATGTTTTTTGCGGAGAGTTATATCTCCCACTGGGGCAATTACAATTGTCTCACCCCCGTGGGATCCAACATTTTTTTAGGTGGACAAGCACGGAGGAGACTGAGAATATCTTGCAGAGGAGGAACTTCAGCAGTAGCAGGGACAACAGTGACAACTCAGGTTGAGTGTACTGTTTGTCGTGTCTTGTAGGTAGAAGTCCTATGTGTCATCTCTGTACTCTCAGGTCCTCAGAGTTAATAGTTAGTACTTTTAATAAATCATTTTGAGATTCTGGCTTGATGCCTCGAGGTTCTTATACTGTCTGTGTTTAGCTTTTAACAAGGCAGTTGATGTTGTAAACCTCGAGAAGAAATGGTACAAGATATGTACTTATGAACCAGGTTGTAATTGTAATACATTGGTTCTTATTGAAAGAGTTTTCTTATGATTGGATCTCTTTGAAAAAGGTTTTAATTTTTAGTGATTTCTAATAATCCGCTGCTAATGTTTAATTCCGCTTAATCAATAACGATTTGTTTATCGGTCGTTACAGGTGTCCCCTATGATAGCCTCTAAACTTATGTCATCTGCAAAGAGAGAACTTCCAATATGCATCATGAATAGCTAGTATAAGTCGTTGCATACCACGACATTTGTTATTAAGTTCTTTATTAATAAATGGATTTGAAGTATTTTATCTTGCTAAATGAGCAAAATTAGGATGTGGACATTTGAAGGACACTTGACCTTCCTAATGTATGTTAGGGGTATATGTGTCCTCAGTAAGTGAAATATAGATAAACATTTTAGTGGTGTATTCAGTACCCCATTTCCATGTAATTTGCTTCCTTGTGATTGTGTCCAGTTGGTGTAAATTTTTTATCTTGGTGTCATAGGAAAAATAAGTTGTCATGGCCCTCTTAAATTTGTTAGTTCTTTGAGTGTCCACAAGTTGTAGTTCCTATTTTTTTGTTATGTGTGTAAGTTTTTTGGGAATATTGATGTTGAGGGATTAGTTGTTAACATATTTACCATGGAACCAGGGGTGGAATCAATATTTTATGTTACTGGTGCAATGTGGTGGGGTGAGGATACTTTGTTGGATGATGTAGAGAGTGTTATTGATGTGGCACAACATGGGGGAGATTTTTTTATATTTGATGTGTTGCCATGGTTTTTGCTTCTGATTATATTTACTAATATTGTGATCTTTTTGTAGATTTGGTCTATCAAATCGTAAAGTTGTGGCAATTTTGTGTATCAGGCGTATTGTGTGGATTTTAGTGTAGATGATTCCGTGACTCACATAAGAATTACGGGAGAGAATGGTGTCCCAATTCACTAGGTGTGTCTTATTGCCCAAATGTTCCCATAAAAGGTTCTCATGAAGAAATAATTATTTTATGCCAATTTTATATTGTGATCGTGGATGACAAGGAAGAAAAACTATCTAGGATTCCCCATTGTAAAGAATATCAAACCAGTGTTTGATGTTGATGAAGGACATATGAGCATTTAGATTTGTTAAAAAAGAATCGACTCTCTATAACACCTCCGAACCAATCATATTTAGAATGTGAGATGGATATGGAGGAGAAGAAGGAATATTGTGATCTACATGATGTTTCTATTGACCATGATGGTCAACCCAACCCAAACTAAATAAAACATAAGTGTCTGACTGAGACCGGTAAACTAAAGCACTTTTTGGTGACAATTCAGAATTTCCCATTTCAATACCTTACATGAATTTCTATAAGAACTGTATTTACGAATGTACATAATTGTAAGATAAATTCCTTTTCTTTTAATTATGATGATGTATGGTTATGTTTCTCTTTGATATCAATTTTAATGTAGGATGATTTAATCGATGTCGGCTAAGACATGGCAACTCACGACTTGCCCATGCATGAACCCAATGTGCATTGTGTATTGAAGAAGGAAAACTGCCAACACAAGGTGTACCTAAGTGGCATCATGTGACTTATAGTCTATAGAAATTTGTGGAAAAAAGGGGCATCAAAAGTAACAAAAATAAATAAAATCATGCTCCCATGAGAAGTCTCAACATTAACAATATACTAGAAGGAAGGTTATGAGATATACCTTATCACAAAGTAGATTCGGTGAAGTGCCCCTCAAAGAATAGAAGACACAGGAATGTTGATGATGTTCTCTGAATGTAGGTATGAAAGTGTATGCATCTCTATATTGTCCATGTGGATGAGGGAAGCTCCACGTTGCACTCCAAAAGTCAGCAGGAAGGAGCATCCTATCTATTGGTAAACATGCTAGCATTGCAACCTTCTCATTCTATCATCTTTTGGGTAATGATGGCTAGAGTTCACATGACAAAAAGTGTACCAATAATGTGGCCATCATGCCCCTTTATATAGGAGATACATGGAAGAGAAGTTCTTAATATACCCTAGGAAATGAAATGACATTTTTTGCCTTCTAGCAGTCGGCCTACATATAGTCGGTCGATTGAAAATATTATCCTAGTCAAGGGATTGGGCAAGTCAGATTGCTTTTTAAAGGAATTTTTGGGACTTGTAGTTGGGTGAATGGACTGGGTCAGTACTTATTGGATCTAATAAGGCAATCCACTAATATATTCTAGTAGGCGATTGGACTAGCCAATTCATTGATTGGCTGATCTTATCCAGTCGATTGAATGCACTAGCTAGTCCACCAGTCGGGTGGATCTCGACTTAGTTAATCAAGTGAACCTTCTAGTCAATTGATTGGACTTTCAAGTTAACTGAATGGGCTTCCTATAAGTCCTTGATGATCTAATTGATTACCTAAACCTTTTAGTATCAATTAATCATTTGTACTCAACTACACTCTTCTTCCCTATGAATTTAATGAGTGTGACCCTCATTGCCTACATATTACATTTGTATTGACATATATAATCATATTATGACTTCATAGACAATTATTGGTATCTAGCAAAACTTCATTTCCACCCAAGTAATGGGAGAATTCAGAGAAAAACTTCAATCTAGTATTGTGACCATTGTTATAGTGATCATATTATCCCTTTGTCTTTGATATTGTGATAGAATTTGAGGCTTAGAATTGATATCCAATTAATGTTCAATCCCTATTCCTTCATTTAGAGTACACTATTTGGTATACAAATGATCTCAATATCATATATTCACTCACATGAGCATATCTATTGATGTGTCCCAGGACCCCAAGCCAATTTGAAGTGTCTTGACCCACTTTAGGCACACATGGGTCTTTTGATATTTATAACTTAGTTAAGACACACTCTTATACATCTCCCCAATCATATGATCTTAGGATCAATATAGGAATGGCAAGTCGGGGTCAAACCTAAGGGAGAAAGGGGCCACTACAGCTATGTTTGTTTAGGCTAAGTTCCTAATGTGGAGACTAGGATTTGTAAGTTTTAATCTTAGATTTTGAATTAAGCTTAGGTGAGTCAAACAATTAATAATAACAACAATGTAACCTATGTAACTGTAGGTAGTTAAGACTAATTAGCTAAGCAAGGAAAGCAATTACAAGGAGATGTGAAACATAAGCACTACACTATAGAGAGCAATCCAGATCAACATTCTAGAGGACCACTAACTAAACAAGGCAATAGAAAGCACTAGACTAAGAATTATGAAAAAGGGTAACTAGATATATACAGTAGAAATTAACTAACAAAGACTAGAAAAGTAAATACAAACACACACTAAATATCCTATCAAGGACTAGCTAATCATAAAAAGCCAAATGACTAAGCAAAGAAGCTAACTAATTTAACACTAGCTAAGCAAGGTGGGTAATTGTGGTTTAAGAAAGTAACAGTAAATGTGAGACGTTGGGCTTTAATGTGAGAAACTACTAGGTTGGGGTTTATAACATGAAAACATCATTCATTCAATCATTCATTCATTCAAGTTATCAAACCAAAAAAGAAAGTTAAGTGATAGGAATTTTGCCAAACTACTAGTTGGCATTGGATGAAATATGATGTGCATAGGGGAACTAGTTCCTATCACCCCCTAGTCAACCTTATAAGACTCAATTGCCTAGGGTTTAGGTGGATTTATACCATGGCCTAAAAAATATAGGTTTCTAAGAGGCAAGCTTTTAGGGTAATTAGGGGACAAAGGTAGTAATAAAGAGTGGGAATAAGGGATTTTCACCTCATGCTATCTCCTTTCCGGCCTCTCAATAGATCCAATCTATTTGCACTAAGAGTCTCAAATGATTTGTTTAAATCTCTCACCTAGAGGAAGGAGAGTGGATTTATATGTATGAAGAAGGATACATATCCAAGACTCCACTAGTTGTACGTAGGAGGAAAGTCCAAATTAGCAACTTATTACCCATTCTACCTACCATTTAGGTGTTATCAAGAACCATTCACAAAATAGAAAATGGCAAAAAAGATATAAGTTGATGATAACCATTCAAAATGGAAATCATGATGTTTACAAAGTTATTTTCTCAACATGGTACAAATTCACATTTTCCACCTCAAACATCCCACAAGGGGTCTTAGCTAGGCTTACTGAAAGAAAATACAAGAAAGGGGATAAGAAAGAAGAAACTTTAGGATGTTGGTGAAGGAGCTCTAATATTCACCTATATCTGATCCAAGCTTGACCTCCTTATCCTAGGGAAATAAATGTCATGAAGAGTGAATGTTGGTTGATGGATCTCCTACTATTGAACCAATAAAAACCCTAAAGGAATAACCCTTACGTTTAACCAAAAGTTGTGCACTAATTCCCCACTCCACATAATGGAAGCCTTATTGAAATATACTTAAGGATTAAACCCAAAGGACAACCTTTTTAAGTAGTTTATATATATATATATATATATATTATATACCTATATGGGTATATATATATATATATATAAGTGTTAAGAGTAATATTTGTCACCGAGAAAGTTGATTGATTGATTAAACTAAATTGCTGGTAGTAGAAGTAATGATTAAAGAAGTAAATAAATGGTAGTAAAAAGTACCAGGACATGGGGTTTCTCTTGCCAAGGCATACATAATTTTTTATCAAGATTTAACTCCTAAACAACAGTTTACTAATTAGAGGCTTAGCTAATGCACCCTCACATGATGCAAACCATTGCATAGATTAAACTTCCTTGGAACTGACCAGTCGCGATACCCAAGTTCTTAGTTCATCCAATTGGACTCCCTAACTACGACCGACAAGTCTTGGCTTTTTAATAGATCGTAACCCAATCAATTCACTATCCCTTGATGAAGCTTTAGGGGGATATCAAGATCGTTCCAAAGTTCTAATCACGATTATAGGAACCTACACATCCACGATTGTAACATATATGTGAAGCAAAATGTCAATTTTCAAGGCAAGTTAATAAGTAGAATGATACTTTATTTAGAAATAATATTGTTGAGTTTCAATAAAAGCTAGAACAAAATGTGGGTTGTTGGGCTTGTCCCCATGCCCCAGCATAAATGTCTACTCACTCATGGAGAGAGACAATGATAAAAATATAGGTAGAATAATGGAATGGGCCATGACGCCTGGTGTAGGAGGACTAGTCTCTCCACTGTGGTCTCTGCCTCCTTGCTCCTCTCTAGGGTTTGCACTATGCGAAATGTGTCTTATAATTACTGATCAGAGACCCTTAGAATGGAAGAAAATGGTTCCCTTTCATGGATGCATTCCTTGCTACCGAAACCCTGATATTGAACACTTGTGGTCAAAGGTAGCTAATTTCATGGCCCGTACTCGGTCCATCAGGAAAATTGTGTGGGTTACTCAATCTGGACCTCGCATCTGACTTTTTGGAAAACTAGTGTGGGTTGAACTAGGGTAAGTTGGACATGGAGAGTGTGTGTCAGAATTGTATAATCTTGGAGACTCCAGATAGAGAGTGGTTTGAGTCAGGCGACTGGAGGAGATGATCTCTTGACTAGGTGATTGGATAGTGGACACTGGAAAAATTATGGGTTCTTCCTTCCCTTGAGGTATGGCATGAGGGGTTGATTGTCCTTCTAGGAAATGAAGTGTATTTTTTCCTATTTCTTCATGAAAAGTATAGAAAATGTGTTAAAGTCTAGAAAAGAAAAAATACTTGCATTTAAGTAAATCTAAGGATAAAACTAAGGAATAGAAACACAAAAACCCCTAAAAGTGGATAAAATTGTATGAAAAGATGATGGGTATTAATATACTCATCATTGACTAAAACCCTAGAAAAATAGGATTGTGAGGTAGAGGAAGGTGGAAGTCAGCAGAAAGTAGGTGGGAGAGAATAGGTGGTAGAATGAATGCTTGAGAGATATAACCTTGTGCTCCCAGCCACCACCAATTCTTGTATAGGGGATTGGGAAATATAGAGTTAGGTGGGAGAAATTAGGTAAAATGATACTAGGAAATCATTAGGGTTAGGTAGGTACCTTGGTCTTTCTACAAAGAACATTCATGATGGGTGGATGGGAGAATAGTCATGGTGGTGGGGAATCACCGTAGTGGAAATGGAAAATAATTACTTTTATTTTGGGTTTTTGGGGTTGGGTAGTAGACCCATGGTGGTTCTTAGGTACAACAACCATGTTGGGTAGTGTGATCATCATTTTGTAGATGTTTGGGTCCAATCATTTACTATGGAATGACCATCTTTGAAGAAGCTGGGATGGTCTTTCTAAATGATACAACTATGTTGAGGTCTTCTTGGCACATCCATTCTGGATGGAAAGGTTTTGCTACTTGAGATTCTGTGACTTGCTTCCATTACTAATTTCCATTGTAATTTAATGTTGGTGGCATGTCCATTATGATGTATTGAGGTTCAGCTGGGGGTCTTTTGTTGCACTTTGGTCTTCAATTTGATCACCCATGATATTCTTACGTTGGCTTGATCTTTGGCCACTTGGGATAGGTTGGGAAGCTCTAGGGCTCACTTTTGGCTCCTCCAAGGGTGAAATATGCTAGGAATCTCCTTCTTTTCTCCCTTCCATCCAAAGTATGGTTAAAGGACATAAAATTCCATTCATAGAACATCCATAAGGGCATTTGACAATAAAAACAATTATTGGCAGAAAACATGCATAATTAAACATATAGATGTGAATAATGAGAAAAATTACAGAAAATGAAGACCTAATTAAAGGACATCACCACATCATGCTTAAACGCTAGTTTTCCTTAAGTATGATCCAACACAATCTCTTATCAGTTTAGTTCAAGTCAAAATGGTGAAAGCACTCACCAACATGGAAATATCAGATATACCTCAAATTTGACTAGATACATGTATTTCATTTTCTCCATTCTTTTCATTCATGGCTTGACTATAAGAAAAGTGTTAAGTATATATACTTGAAATATAGGCATTAAAATTCATGTAAGTGACATGTCATTCCATAAGGCTTTAGGTAGAATCATGTCATTTTGTAAGATCTTCTCTAATTTTGTTAGCTGAATGGTTTTCACATGCATGCATTCTCGTTTAAAGTTCAATCCAAACATGACGAAATACTTGGCTTTTGTTGAGTAGGTTAGGCATGGTTGATTTATCCCTAAAATTAATAGGCATAAAAAGTGAATAAAGGATCGTAAAAAGGAGTTGGGGAGCTAAATAACCCATCTTTTATTTTCTTCTCCTAAGACTCTATTGTAGACAAATCACTCATTTGTTTTTCATTTTTTTTCTTTGCCTCATATGTAGGGAGAGTACATGGTTGTTGGAGGAAGAAGGGAGGTTGAAATATGGACATATGCACTTCTAGAAGGTGGCCAAGGATTTTTTTGTCATCATTGTATGAGGTGAAGAGGTAAGAAGTGATGTAATAACTAATGAGTCAAAGAGGGTTCAATATTAGTGGGTTTTCACAAAATGGTTTCGTTCATGCATATTGGTCCCACATTATTTATCACATAATAAAATTATCAATTGTATTATCCATATTTTTTCACAAATCATGACAAACTCTAAGCATTAAATGTTTGCTTTGATTGCTTCTCACCCCTCATTCCAATCAGAAAGAGAGGGCACACATGTATAAAGTCAAACATGCAAGGATATAAATCAAAATATGATATGCAATAGGATGAGTCAGATTCATCAAAGGCCAAATAATTCAATTCCACTCCATTAACATATAGATTAAGTTAGAATGTGGTTTGGAGCAAAATGTTCAATTTTTGGAAGAATTGGCCAAAATGATGCCAAATGCCCCTATTCAAATCCATATCTACACAACCATAATAATAAAAAACCTAAAAGCAAATCCTAACTAATAACACACAACAAATTACTAAAATCTACTTGTAATGCAAAGGCCATGTACGGCATGACAAGAAAAATATTTTTTTGAAGAACATACTAAATGATATTCATGCATGCACAAAATAAACTAATCTAGATAATAATGTTTTAGTCATCATCACAAAATTAGGGTGATGCAGGTAGAATAGGAGTCACAATGATAATGAGAAAAGAGGGTGTGTACATCCCTATAACCCCGGAGCTTTGAAGCATGATGTCCTCATCATGAAACAAATTCTTAGGAATGATAGGGCGATTACGATAAGGTGTAGCCATGGATGATGTGCTCTTCCCTGAGGTGGATGGTATTGGTAGTGATAGACCCAATAATCAACTTGTAGAGGTAGATAAGTATTGTGAAATCCTTGTAATGCACTCTAGTAGTCCTCCCCCCATTGGGGGTTTCTCTGCACTTATGCATGCAAAGTGAAAAATGTGGTTGATCTAGTGGTGCATCTATTGGTGTTCAAACAACATATATTGTTGGTTCTACTAAATCCCCTCCAATCATTCCTATATAATAGATACGTCATAGGCATTTGTAGGAGGTGGATGCACGTCATATTCATCCACTCTTTTTCTTGTGTTGCTAGGCTACTATAGTGTATGTTGTTGCTCTTGCACATTAATCTCCCATTTTTCCTCTAGGTAAATCCACTAGTAGTGCCTGACAGACCTCTTAGGTGTGTTCAATTTCCCAAATGGCAAGTTAGCACTTGAAATATTCAAATGACCGTATATCATCCACCAAAACATTTGTGTGATGGAGAATATACAAGGTCACATTAGGTTAATGGGGGTTGATATTATAGATATTCTTCTCATCACCAAGGATATCATTTGTGACCACAAAAGATAGTTGAAATCTACATATTTTGTCCCTTTATCCTTTGTAAGGCCCTCTAAATTACAATCTAGGGCAATGCAATGATAGTAACTACCTATCACGTTATGAATGGGTTCTTTCTCTTAGAGGTAATAATCGTCAAATGGTTAATCATCATAACCCCAAGGTTCACATACTCACATCTTTCCATCATGGCCATAGAAAACAAGTTTTTCCGAGAGTAGAAGCCCTTATCATATTGGCCAAAGACAATATTAGCTAAGACTTTTTGAATGTACTTAGAATAAGATAATGTAATCCACTTGTCTTTAACTTTCCCATTGTAAAGGTTTTGGCTGGTGAACCTCTTCCAAGAACCTAACCAATTGTGCTCCATATCCCTATCAAAACCACCCTCATCAAACTTTGAAATTTCAAGAGTTGTAGAAAAAAAATCTTATTGAGTTGGGAGATCCTCTAAACATTTGTAGAATCACCTAGTCTAAGTCTGATGGCATCTTCACCTTGATATTTAACCTTATCCAATGAGATGAATAATTCATGTGTTGTCTCTATATAGGTCTCTTTGACCTCAGTCAGAATGTTATACAAGCCACATGGATTCATGTATAGTTTAAATTTGAAATTGATCACTAGGGCTTGCATAGTGGACATACAAGCATACCTGGTGGGGATAACTCTCCTTGGATGTACTCTCCTTTGAGGGGCTACACAAATATCTTTATTTTTTATCACCTCCCAAGTACGGCTCCCTATGGTTTCTCCCCAATTTCTTTAGTCTTCTTACCTCCAGCTTAGATAGAATGTCCATAGCCTCCTCCACCTCTTCACTTTCTTACATTCTCTTGCTTATTCTTCATAACTATGTCACCCTAGATTGGGTGGATTTTTGACTATAGATGGAGAAATGGAGGTATAATTGGGGTGAAATGAGTAGATGAAGGTGTAGGAATGCTTTCCTAAGGTTGAAAAACCTTGCTTGAAGCTTGGAGATGGAGATCAGGAAGATTGGGGAGATGGGTAGTCACCCTTGGTTGCCTATGCTGCAAAACAATCATGTTGTTGTCTTGATATATTAGGGGGGGTGATGATCCCCCCTAGATTTTCTTACTTAAGTTTTTTGAACCCATACCAGAATGGATGTTTTGTCCAACACAGTCATTTTGCCTATTAGGGCCATTGTGGATGACCCAAAAGTATTTGGAGTATCCTTTTGATTTTGGAGTCCACAACATGGTCGTTCTGAGTCAACACGACCAATTTAGCCAACTTTGGTGCAATTCTATAAAACTTCATATTTTCACTTAAAAATTCATATCACATTCAAATATTGATCAACATAAAAGGATAACTAATTCTTTCCACTCTTTTGAGAACTCTCTCTTAATCTCTATCTATGTTCTTTCCAACACATATCAAAACTAAACAAAACTATTAAACTCGTGTATGTGTGTTGTAAAGTCTGGGCCCAATGCCCTAGGCTGTAGTAGAGTTTAAGGAATGACGACTAGCCCCACATACCACCGCTAGCCTTAACTAGGTGCTTTGTCCTCACTCAAGTGCAAGCCACTAGCCTTAACTAGGTGCTTTGTCCTCACTCAAGTGCAAGACGCGGTCAACTTCCTGACTGGTCACCCATCCTAGTACTACTCCAAGTTGAGCTCGCTTAACTATGGAGTTCTTTAGTGATGGGTTCCCAAAAAAGGAGGTCCACCTTGGTGATATGGGTAGTCCAATCATTCCTTTTAAGATCATTATATCTAAGGCCTCAAATCATGAGACGTTACAATATCCCCCACTTAGACTCTTGACATCCTTGTCAATGCTCAACTATGTCGCCTCATAACATTTCCCTATTTCAGTGCAGACCCAGCATGGCCATGTACACCCAGCTCCCAACCACGACTACTAGTGCAAGGGTGGCTCCATCACCATGGATAGCCCTTTCCAACATACCTGGACCGCATGACTCAAAGACCGGCAAGCCACTACCCCATGTGGGTCCCACCTACTGGTGGGGTTATGGCTCTGATACCATTTGTAAAGTTTGGACCAAATGCCCTAGGCTCTAGTAGAGTTTAAGGAATGATGACTGGCCCTACAGACCACCACTATCCTTAACTACATGCTTTGTCTTCACTCAAGTGAACTTTGTAGTCAACTTCCCGACTGGTCACCCATCCTAGTACTACTCCAAGCTTAGCACACTTAACTATGGAGTTCTTTAGTGATGGGCTCCCAGAAAAGGAGGTGCACCTTAGTGATACAGGTAGTCCAATCATTCCTTTTAAGATCATTATATTTCTAAG
Organism: Alisma plantago-aquatica; assembly: GCA_963693085.1. Taxonomy (NCBI): domain Eukaryota; kingdom Viridiplantae; phylum Streptophyta; class Magnoliopsida; order Alismatales; family Alismataceae; genus Alisma; species Alisma plantago-aquatica. Next base: position 1,369,972,653 of record OY856409.1, on the reverse strand, counting down.
GCCTCCAATCTTGGGACGATACATGTGTGTTTCTTGGAAAGTGTGTAGAAACAAATAAAATTAACAAAGATCAATGGTTGGAGAAAAAGATCCCAGACCTAGGTGGGTTGCCTCCCACTACCAATAAGTTTAGTGCCTTCAGTCGGGATTTATGTTCCTTGATTCATCTTCCTCTTGCAATCCTTGAAACATCATCACCATAGTAAATCTCCTTCTCTTGTCCATTTAAACATAGTTATTCATCAAATGGTACCTCTTCAACTAGCATCACAATGTCAAAACCTTGGTTGGCTTTGTCGGACCCAACCTAAACAACAAATTTCAATATTTGTTTATTCACAATGAATTATCTGGCTCCTACTATCTCATGGTCCACAATGGATCTTGATGGATACACATGCTTGATTTGGTATGGACCTTCCCACCTTGATATCAACTTTCCTTGAAATAATTTCATATGGGAGTTGTACAACCACTCCCATTTACATGGCTCGAAAGCCTTCATTCTTATCAATTTTTTATGCAAGAATTTCTCCCTCTCTTTGTAGCACTTTGATAATACATAGGCCTCATGCCTAATTTCCTTGATCTCAGTCAATTGAACTTTCCCTCTTATCATGGTTGTGCCAACATCCATATTCATTTCTCTCAACACCCAAAGAGCTTTGTGTTGCAACACTACTAGTGAATGATAACTCTTCCCATTTATTTTGAAGTGACTATTGGGGCTTGAAAAGATTTTGTATAGCCCCATATATCTTCATATATTCAAAGATACCATTTATGATCTGGTCTCACCATCTTATTCAAAATAAGCTTTATCTTCTGGATTAGCAATTTCACTTGGTCGCTCATTTTGGGGGTGATAATGGGTAGCTACACGATGATCTACCTTGTTCCTCATAAATAGGCTATCAAAAGTTCTTTGAATGAAATGGCTGCCCCGTCATTTATGATAGTCCTTGATACCCCGAACCAGATAAAAATGTTAGACTTGATGAATTCACAAATGTTATCATTAGTTCTTGTAGTAATAGCTTCCACACATTAAGAGACATAGTGCACAACCACTAGGATGTACACATATCCAAAGAAAGGGAGAAAGGAGACCATGAAATCAATGCCCCAAACACCAAACACTTCTACCACCAATATTGGTGATAAAGGCATCAAATGTCTTTTGGAAATTATGCCCACCTTTTGGCACTTCAAGCAAGCTTTACAAAACTCATGTGAATTTTTAAGATAGTAGGACAATAGAATCCACATTGAAGGCCATTTACAGTAGTTTTACTTCCTCCAAAATGTCACCCACATATACTAGAGTGGCACATAGAAAGTATGTCTTTCCTCTCTGCTTCTAAAAATGCATATCTGTAACATACCAAATCTTAGAGATTTTGTCTTTTGACCCTCTTTCCCATCTATTTCTATCCTCTTTGGCCGTTCTATTTATTTTTTGGAGAATATAATAGCCTAATGAGCATTTGTTCACCTTTTCTCTCAATATTTGGGTTTTATGCACAAATACCTCAGTGAAGGCTTAGTAATGCGTGTAATATGTAAAATGTCCACCTAAGTGCTAAAAATAATAAATAAATGCATCCTATAACTTTCTAGTTCTTTTTCGAATATGAAAAAGAAAGGAAATCTTGAAATATACATAAAGGAGATGATAAATGTAGTGAAATAGTGTCTCTCTCTCTAGCAGAGCTCTCGCCTCTCTCGAGGGCTACCCCGGCGGCTACCGCTGGGGGGAGGGAGCGCCTCCTCGGTGCTTTCCTCCCCTGGCCATCGGCACTCTCAGTGTCCTAGGCAACATCACCCGCCGAAGAATGGTTCTCAAGCAAGCACCGTCCCCTGATCGGTAACCTGGATTGAAGAGGGTCGAGAAGCAACTCGCGGAACCAGTTCAACGAGGGTCGGCATTTCGGCACTGCCCGACTTCAACCCGTTCAAGAGAGATGGATGGAGAGAGCCTTCCCCTGGATCTGGTGCCTGCTAGTTGGTTGCTCCAATCGCCGCCGATGGTGACTGAGCTGCTCGTCCCTTCGCCGCGATTGATCTTCATCGGTCCGAGTTGCAGCCAATTATGGCGACGGTGGCTGATGGCGGCTGGCTCCACCTCTCTGGCTTGGGCTACTTTGCTTGGGGACCAAGGCTGGCGTCGTCGTTGCTAGCGCAGGGTGGTAGGGGAGTTTCGTCCCTGGCATTATGAATGATGTCGAGGGGTCCGTAAAGATGGCTTGTTCTGACTGCGGGCTCAGGTGGGTTTGGGGGGGGGTCTGCGTCTTCCCTTCTCCTCTGTTCTCCTGATGCTATAAGTCCCTGGTGTGGCGAAGTCTCACTGGGCCTGATATGGCGGTGCTTCCCCTTTGGCGGCCTCTCGGTGGGTGGTTGAGGAGGTGTGGCGTCGGCTGTCTGTAGGTGATTGCTGGAACACCCCTAAGGTGTTCGATGAGGCGTGCTTGTGCAAATAGGAGCCTGGAATCCGTTCACGACGTAGCAGAAATCCCAAGGGGTGTAGCAGTCGCTTGGCTGTTGTTCCCGGATGCTGCTTTCCAGATATTTGATGGTATGCCAGTGATGGCTGACCTCTTCTTCAAGCTTATCAGGGTCCAGACGGTCTGGCTCTGGTTTTGAGACAATGATGAAGGTTGCCTAGACTTTGTCTTCTCTCCTTCATACCTTGTGGGTGTATCTAATGCTAGTGGAGGAGGTTTGAAAGTTTCAAAGTCTTCAACCTCCTTCACCTCCTCTTCAACTGAGTCAGAGATTGGTTGTTCCCTGCAATAGCTTTGACGCTTGGATGCATAGATGTTTGGAGTTTCAGGGTTCGTTGGAAACTTAGGCCTCTTCTTGGGTTACCAGGTGGACGGTTCTCCAGCTAGGAACCTGGTGATTATGCTGTCGGTGAAGAGCAGAAGCTTTCAAGCTAACTTCTGGCATGTTCTCTGGAGGATGTCTGGTTTAGAGTTGTTTTTACTTTTTGTGGGTGAGTTAAATGTATGTAATTACATCTCTTAATTGGCTTCCTCCTAGATGGTTTGCTCGTTTTTAGCTTTTTGAGTTCTCTGGTCTTCCTGCCTTCTGGTTTCTTTGTCATGTTTTTTTTACCCCCTGCGTGGGGTATCTGATCCTAGAGTGAGCTTTTATAGCTTCTGATTTGTATTGGGGTACCTTGTGCCCAATGTTTTTTGGTATATAGTAACACGCTTTTTGACCGACCAAAAAAAATGTAATAATTGGAAATAATATGAGATATAATGGATAAAAGGAGATAATGAGGAATATATTATCTCAAAAATCATAAGTGGAAACCCATGAAGATAATTTGGATATCAATCTCGTTTTCTTGACTTTGAAGAAACTTAAGGGCCAAGTATCACCTAATTTGGAAGATAAATGCATATATTAAAGTCTTTATTAAAAGAAAATAGGAGATAAGCCAATAAGGTGAAATAAAATATCTAACATCATAAAATTTTAAAAAATAACTCAAAATTCGTAATCTATATATCAAAATGTGTCTATGTGTGAATTTTTATTTAATTTGGTCAATGTGAAATATTTTATTTTATTCAGGAGAGAGAAAATGATTCAAAGACAAAAAATATTAAATATATGTTGAAAAAAATTAATTAATGTCAAAATCATGTTCTTCACGTTTATTATTGCTTATAGGCCAAGTTTTATATTTCTAGAAAGTTTCTAGATACCGCTAATAAATTAAAAGGATAAATAAGTGATAAAATTTAAATGAATTAAATAAAATAATAAAAGTCTTCAAAAAAGTATAATAATGCCAAATTCGTGTTCTACATGTTAATATAGACCTTTGAATGAATTTTGAATCAATTTGAAAAGTATTTGTTGAGAAGATAAATTTAGGAGAGAAAAAATGTGCAAAACTTTCAACTCATTATTTAAAATAACAAGCAACTTCAACAAATGGAAATAATGACAAATTCATATCTAACATACTTAATAAGACTTATGGGTGTAGTTTTATTGTTTTTGGATAATCCTAGAGTCATTAAAGCATGAGGAAAGAGAAAATATTATTTGAATTATTTAACCTATTAAAAGTCAACTCATAACCCCACATCCCCCACAACTCATAACTCGAACTCGAACTCATAACTCAGTTAAGAGCATCAACTCCCCCAACCCCCACCACCACCTCCCCCACAACTCAGGCTCATAACTCAACTCCCCCAACCCCCACCACCACCTCCCCAAGGGCTCAGTGTTACCAAAAGGCAAAACTAATTCTATATTTGGATTCTACACGTTAAAATCAGTCAAGGTGTAAAGTTTGGTTAATTTTGGAGTTCGTTTGCACCCTCAAATAGGAAAAGAGAAAAAGTTAAATGATTAAATAAGAACTTTAGTCCAATTTGTATTTGGCAACCTAATAAATTTCACGCACATGGACCGTTGGATCTTAATCCAATAGCTCACAGATCATCTCCTACCTTGAGTAGGGGACAAACATGGGTGAACAGTAATTTCCAATTTTTTTTTTATTTTTCAGATGGCCATATCTCCCTCGTTTCTCAACCAAATCATGAGTTCATAGGCTCGTTGTATTCCTTGTGAGATTTCTCACAATATTATCCCAAGTTTTTAGTATTTTCACCAATTATTCGATCTTACCCAAACCGACCAAAACCTCTTCTCATACCACACATACACGAACCCTAAACCACATCTCCTCACCTATATATACCTATATCCCTAGCACCCCCATCGTCTTTACAACTCAACACTATAGCCAATTTAGATTTTCATCCTTGTTTGACCCTGATATGAGCTTCCGAAGATGTAGACCTTGCAACACCCTTCTCTCCATGCTCTCTCCATCTCCGACGCAATCTCAGGTACCATCTCGTTCAGTTTCTCATGCTCTTCGTTTTGAGTACTTGTGTGTTTAATTTCGTCGAGTGTAGTGGATTCACCCAAATTTTTCCCAAGCAAGATGGTGCTTGCTCTCTACCATGGGATTGGGGCTGGGAGGGAGATGACATCTCGTGTTTTTACTATTTTACCCCTTCTCTCTCTCGGTTTCAAACGAAGATGCATATGTGGCAATTTATCATTGGTTCGTCTTAGAAAATTTGTATCTTTTGATTCGTTGGTCGAAAAATATAAGTAAGATATGTTTTGGAATCAGAAAAATATAAACTATCTAATAAAAATAAATTCAATGCCTGGTTTTGAGTTTTTCGAGTACGTGTTTTTGTGGATGATTTAATTAACTAAAAATCACTAAAAATGACCCTAAAAGTCCATATCTTCAAAATACACAATATTATATGTCATTTTCATTAGAAAATACTAACTAAGAGAATGACGATATTTTCAAGGCCAAAATTGGTGGTTTGTAGAAAAAGTGAGTAACTTTAGGGTTTTAAGCATTTAATGTATGAATATAGTTCTAATACATAAACATGGTGTTGATATTATGAAAAAGGGGAACATGGAATCGATTAAGTGGTACAAGTTGATAACTGGAATCCATATTATAGGTATGTGCATTTACACCTTAAGTTGGAAATAGTTGTGCCTTAATCTATACTTTTCCATAATGAGGCTTTATTGAGCCCTATTCCTTTATTGTTGAATCTTTTGCTATACTTGCCTCATAATCAGTTTGGAATATTGTTCTTGGGTCTTGGTACCCCACTGCCATGTTCAACATATGAGATTCTATTATTTGCCATAGTTTCTAGTATGTTGATTTTGTTAGACTAATTAACTAGTGTAGTGGTACTTGTATGTACAACCACCCATAGTTGGGTATGTATTTAATCACCGCAGGGAATGTGATACTCTCCCCCACACATGAAATTTGTGTATGTGACTGTGAATGTGTTATTCTCCCCTCACCCTTGTAGTTGAAGGTCTGGTAGGTGCCTCAACCCTACTTAGTTAAGATAGTCAATATTAATTATGCATGCAATTCTTTTATTATATCTTATTTATGGCAAGCACCTATTGAAATCTTCTTGTATATTTAGCCTCATTCTCTTGTATCTTCATCTTATGATGAACCCTTTTACATGCTTTACTTATCTTGTCATCTTATAATAGTTTTTGTGACACATACTTTTCTTCCCTTTCCCTTTTTGCTGGGTGCCTTCCCAACCACCTAGGAGCTGAGCAAGGTGATGGATAAGGCGTGAAGATCTTAGCTATTGATTTGGACTTAGATGATGGATATATTTCTTGGAGACAAAAGTGGAGTAGTCTAGACTTCCCTCTATCTTGATCCTAGTTGTGTATGATGATGTAACCCTTTATGGGAGATTTTTTGATGTATTTTGTACAATCTTTTATGAAATTGAATGTAGTCAGAAAAAAATGTATTCTGCTGCTTTCCAATGTGTTTTGTTTACCATTGTTATAAGTAGAGAGGTGGATTGATTTCACTTCTTTATAGTATCCTAATAATTTGATTAGAGTAATATTAGAAAATACAGAGATCATCCTAAACATAATTAGTTGTGACTGCATATAACCTTTTTCTCTCTTTACTTTCTCAAGTATCTGGGACTCTCCCACTGGCTGTGAAATTTTCTATATGTTTGTACCATGGTTTGTGAGTAGAATTAAGAAACAAAAAATGTTCATGTGGTATCGTCTTCTTGATCTTGTACAATTCCTCATATGGGGACTAAATGCATGATAAATGGTCAACTACACAAATTTTTACACCCCTTCTTGTCTACAATTTCAATATTAAATTCTTCAATTGGAAGAGGGATTTACCTGATCAAACCTTTGATTGGAGTCTTTTTCTGGCATTAAGTATTTGACATAAGTATGGTCAATATGGATGACCAACTTTTTTTTGGAGAAAATACAAACAAAACTTATTAATCACAAATACAATAACAAGCAGATCCTTTTCTCTTATTGTTTAATTCATTTGATATTCATCCAATGATTTCTTACATAATATATTGCATGTGGAATCAAGACAAACCTTTGACTCAACACACCCCCACTGCCATGTCAGAAGCATATGTTATGATCTTGAATGGAAAAGGGAAGTTGAGGAGATGCATGATAGGAGTAGAAATCATTTTTTATTCATCTCATTAAATAGATTCACACAATTGTCGTTGAACTGAAATTTTACATCTTCCTCAAGAAGGTGACACAACATCTTTGAATTTTTTTTGAAATCCTTTATGAATTGGAGATAGAACCCCACATGTCCTAAAAAGGATCTCACATGTCTCACTATGGAAGGAATGGACAAATTAGACATGGGTCCCACTTTTGCCTTGTCCACCTCAATTTTGGCCTTGGATACTCATTGTCCTAGAATAATGCCCTCAGGGACCATGAAATTGTTGATCTCCCATGAGAGGACTAAATATGACTTTGATCTATCTTTCTAGAATGATAGTAAGGTATAGAAAGCACTCATCAAAAGACATAAAAAATATCCATGGAAACCTCAAGAGAGGAATCAATCATGTAAGTGAAGAAGGTTGTCACACATTTCTAGAAGGTGGATGGGGCATTGCAAAGTCTAAAAGGCATCCCAACTGTAGGAGAAGGTACCTACTAGGCATGAAAAGGTGATTTTCTCTTGATTGAAAAGGTGCACTACTGCTTAAATATATCCCAAGTATCCATCAAGAAAGCAATAGAGGCTTTGTCATGATAGTCTCTCTAAAATTTAATTAATAAATGATAGAGGGAAGTGGTATTTGTTTGTCTTGGCATTGTATCTTTTATAATCCACACACATGCGCCAACTAGACTTCTCCCTCACATGTATCGTTTCCACCTCTTCATTGGGGAAACAATCATGCCACCCTTGTTTGGCACAACCTAGAAATGACACACCCATAGACTATAAGAAATTGGATAGATGATCACCAACATCAGGGATCCTTACTACTTCTTGAGTCACCACTTCTTCAATTTTGTATTCACCTTCTTTGCATTTATCTACTCGAACTCACATAATCTTTAAGTCAAATTCTTTGAACACATATGTAGGGGTTTACACCTCTCAAATCAACAATAGACCATCCAATGGCCTCAATATTTTTCTTCAAATACGAACTTAGGGCATCCTCCTGGTCTGTTGAAAGGAGGGAGCAAATGATCACATTTAGGGTGTCATTTAGGACACAAAATTCATATTTCAAACCTTCAACAAGGAGTTTTAGCTCTAATATTGGGGGATATTCAATGGAATTATTCATTAGCTTTGTGAAATGGATGGAAAATCTTCACTTACATACACTACTTCATACCCTTTCTTTCCTTCTTCTACCTCTTCTAGTAGTTTGAAAATGGGTTCAATACCTTTACCCTTGGTGGCCATATCAATACAACACAATAAGCATCCTCCATAATCTTTTTAAGACAATCAGAATGATACAAATATTCCCCAATAGCACCTACTAGATTATCTTAGGCAGATGCTTTGAAAATGTTCGACCAGTTCTTCATATTCATGAAATTCAAGCAGATTGTGCCAATTTTCACATGTATCAAAATGTTTGTGGTTGCTAAGAATGATATTTACAAATGATAGGTACATTCCTTGTGTCCTTTTCCATGTTTAGGATAATGAAATAATACACAATGGAAGTGGATGTGTCATCGTCAAGTCTCACTAGCGCGTCATGTATCTGCCCATGGGGTGTCTGCATTGTAAATCAACCAATTTCACGGCATAGTCGGCTGGCTCTAAGTGTCCCAAACCTAACTTGGTATACATAGAATATGTCATCAAATTCATACTAGAACCAAAATCAAGAAGATCTTGGTCAATGCCATGCGTACATATGTAGTAAGGATTTCTGGGGCTCCTAGGATCCTTTCTCTTTTAGGGAGTGGTGTGATACAAAATGAAGCTCACTTGATCAATGAGATTGATCATTTGTTGCATTCCCCATATGATGTTCTCTTGGAAAGTATACATCGTTGAGAAATTTTGAATAAGAAGGAATAATATTAGTCCTCTCCTAAAAGTCTCAAAGATATCTTCAATGTATTTTTTTTCTTCCTCTTAGAAGAAAAAGGTTCATCAAGTGCACAAAAAAAAGGTGGTAGATTGCCACTTGTCTTGCTGAACTTAATAGAATCATCAAACTATCTCATAGGTATCCTAGTATCACCACCTAGTATCATAGTATCTCCTTGTCTTTCCATCACAATATCATAGTGTCATCTCTAGCATCACTCACTGAATCATGAATCACTTGGTTCCTTGAATTCTCTAGATTACTACACTCCTCAAAATAAATACAACCTTCATTTGATCATGAGAAGACGAGGGAGCTTGTTGTGGCTATTGAGGTCCTTGTAGTGGCCTTTGGTGTGGTGGGTTGAGATTTTGGAGGATATATGTTGTTACTGTGGTGGTTTTTGTAGAGGTAGCTATGGGTGTTGTTGATATTGATGTCGCTGTTATGGAGGGTATTAATAACTAAAATATAATTGTGGGGGGGGGGTGGAGAAGCATATGGATTTGAAGGACCTTATTATTGTTGCAAGGATTGCACTTGCCTTTTTGGCAGCATGTAGGTTCCTTGGGGAACACCCATTGATCAATCCTTTTCTCAAGCAGAGTAATTTTTTTTCCATGGGAGGAGACATCTTTCTTTACTTCAGCAAGACTTTTTAGCCGTCCAAGAACCTTTTTCTTCAAATTTGAATTTGTACTTTTGACCTTGATGTTGCCTTAGATTCCCTTTCCCCATTCTCCTAATTGTTTTAAAGAGAAATTAGGATGGTTTTTTTATTCCATACTACATGATTGGTACATAGGGCCTTGTTTTTTATGCTTTACATAAGATTAAGTGCTTTTAATTCTTCATCAATAGACCAAACAGAATGGGAAGACTAACTAGAGGACCCTCCCACATGTGTCTTCATCAATCTCGTCATTCCTGCCAAGATCTTCACCATTTTAGGGTTAGAATCATTCTTGGTGTTAGAATTTGTAGTTATGACATATATATCAAATTGACTATCCACACTAGATGCTTGATGCCTTGTGTTCTCATCTAGATGATCATACAAAGGAATTGATTCTTCATTGGTTTTGACCATAAAGGCAGCTCCACATGATGAATCCACCACCATTTGACACATTTCAGAAATCTAGAGTAAGCATATTGAACCAGCTGCAATTGGGAACTTCATTGTGCGAGTACCCTTAGAAATTTTTGGAACTTTTCCCACATTTTATGGAATTTCTGATTCTCCCTTTGACTAAAAGAAGTGATTACCATCTCATCTAAGTAATTTTTGCAAAAGGATAGAATTTCTTAAAAAAGTCATTCTTCATAACCTCAAAAGCTACAATCTCAATCTTAGATGAATACCATTTGTTAGCCTTGTTTTTTAGAGAAAAAGATAAGAAGATGAGATAGATGGAATCATCTATAACTGATGGATTATAAAAAGTAGAGAAATTCTATAGGAAGGAATCCACATCCTTGTAGGAATTTTTGTTTTGCAACCCATAGAAGGTAGGGAGAGTCCAACAAGACCCAATGGAATAGAAAATTTACTGCCTTGGCATCTGATCCACCCTTGTTGTAAATTACAGGTTGCATAACCCTAGTATAAAGTAATCATGAAGGGATTTCTAAGGTGGAGGAGGTGGTGTCTCATGTACTTCTTCATGGTGTCCCTCCCAGTTCGAATATCTATTGTCCATCTTGTCTTCTAAAGGTTGAGTGTACATGTTTCTTCACCTTCATATCCCTACTTTTTGGATCCTCAAATAAGGAATCAATAGACATGATCGTCATGCAAACATACACCAAAACATGCACAAGGCACAAACAAATAATAGAAGACAAGCTAGAAAACTAGGATGTTATGATAAATCAAAGAATAAAAAATAGCAATGATGAGTGAAATAGTAATAGTCAAAGAAAAACAAACTAGCTAGGATGAGATCCACTCTCCTTGAAAATGGATCCCAAAAACACGATGCATCACAAGACCCCTAGACAATTTTATGTGGGTAGATGTGACCTAGGTACAACTGGTCTTTTGACATTTCTAACCCAGTTTGTACACCCTCTTATATAAATCTACAAGCACACAGACTCAGGAGCAATATAGGAATGGCAAGTCATGTTTGAACCAAAGAGAGATATTTGAACTAGAGATATGTTTGTTTAGGCTATTTTTCTAATGTCGAGACTAGAGTTTCCCTAGTTTAATCTTTTATTTTTAGTTTAACTAAGGTTAATCAAACAATTAATAAGAACAAAAATAAAACCTAGGTAACTCAAGGAAGTTAAGACAAATTATATAAGAAAGGAAAGAAATTACACTAAAACAAGAAAGGAGGTGCAAGGACTAAGCACTACACTAAAGAGAGATATCCCAATCATCAATCTAGAGGACAACTAACTAAACAATGCAAGAGAAAGCACTGGATTAAAAATTATGCAATAAGGGTAACTAGATACTTCAACTTATAATTAACTAGAAAAGACTACACTAGTTACTAGAAACAAACACGAACTACCTTAGAAAGGACTATCTAATTGTAACAAAGGTAAAGGCCTAATCAAATAAGTAAGGAAGATAACTAAGTTATGACTATCTAGTCAAGGTGAGCTATTATTGTCTAATCATTAATATGTAATGTTGTCTATTTGGTGTTAATGTGAGAGTCAACTAGGTTGGACAGCATAACATGTAGAAACCATTCATTTATTCAAGTTATCATGCCAAATAGTCAAGTTAAGTAGTAATGAATTTCCCTAAACTTCTAGTTGGCCATGGATAGAATAGAGTGTGAATAGGAGAATTAGTCCCTATTACCCCCTATCCAACCTTGTAAGGCTCAATTGACTAGGATTTAAGTGGAGTTTCTAAGACCCTGACCTAGCTTAGTGCCTGATCTTTCTTGCTTTTCTTAATAAGATTCTTAAACCTTAATCTAATCATGAGATGCACCTTAATAACATGTGACACATACTTATGTTTTTATTTTGTTCTAGTTGGTTGATTTTTGAGCTAGCTACGCTATATGTATGTTACTTTTGTTGGATCCTAGATGGGTGATTGGATGCTCTAGAGGGGGGGTGAATAGAGCTGAAAGCACTTAAACAAAGCTCATTAAACCTTCAAAATATATGACAAGATAAGGTTGCTAAATAGGCAATTTGAGTGCAACTAAATCATGCATAGCAAGGATAAGAGAGATTGAACATGCACCAAATAGACAAGCTATTTAGAGTGGTTCCACACTTCAAACTAGAAGTGTGTCAGTCCACTTGCCTAGAGAGGTCAACCTCTAGGACTTCCAACAATTGCACTCTTATATTCACTCATAAGACATACAATGCATGACCAAACAAAGGACTTACCTATCCAATGCAAAGAGTCTTCAACCTTACCAAGGACTTACCCACTTTGCAAGAGTCTTCGGCCTTCTCCAAGGACTTACCCACTCTTGCACAAGTCTTCGGCCTTGCAGGAATTACCCACTCTTCTTGGATCTTCCGCCTTTGGCTTCACCTTCACTCAGAGAAGCTTTCCACCAAGGTCTTACCTACTTGAGCTTGAGTCTTTTGCCTTCTCCAAGGGCTTACCCACTCTAGCTCCAAGTCTTCTGCCTTGATCTTCACCAAGGGACTCCTTCCCTTGTTCTTCTTCACCTCTCTTGGACAAGAGAGAGAACCTTCATCTTCAAGATAGCAAATGAGAGATGGGGAGGTGGTGGAAGTGAGAGCCTCACAAGATATACAAATAGGACTAGCTCTCTTACAGATTTCCTACTCACTCTAATGGATGTAGCAAGTGATTAAGCTTAGAGAGAGAGAGAGGAGGCTGTAGGAAGCACTCAACTATAGAATAGGAACCTCATAAAGAGTTCGCAATGAATGCTCAACCTTGGAATGAAGCCCAAGGGGTCCTATTTACAGCTGGGGATGCCTCTTAGCCTCTGGGAACACTTGTGAATGAAAACTAGCCGTTTTGTGGCTTGCAACGGATCTATTTTCACTTGTTGCAACTCCACAACGGCTAGAAACACTTTTCTGCACTTTTCCGTACAGTGCATTCGGTTGAGTTTCTATATGTGTAACTCGACCGATCAAGTAGCAGGCAGCCCGATATTGAAATGATCGGTCGAGTTTGTTCTGAGGAAACTCGACCAACCATTCCAACTGGAACTGGCCTACTACCCAATCGGTCGAGTTCTGTGAGTGCAAAACTCGACCGATGAAATCTTCAGAAAATCGATCAAGGTTTGATCGGTCGAGTTTCATGGTGTGAAACTGGACCGACCAAGTGCCTGTAATTGATTTTTGAAGTTGCATTAAAATTGATCTAAAAATCGTTCTAAGTGCTCCTGGCATTTTTCTAAGCTTAATTACAAGTCATACAATCATTACAAGTGATTTACAACATGATTCTAATGGATATACAACATATTACAAAAGTGTGCACTTGTATGATTTTGACTTGTCTTTTCTCCAATTTGAGATGCGCAAGATAGGGCAATTGGAGTGTGTCTATACCTAATCTGAAATCACTCTAGTAGAAGCATTAGACACCAATATGTGGAATGGTTAGTCATCATCAAAACACGGGTTTAGTCAATTTAGACGTGAGTCAACATTGACCTAATTGACCTTGAGTCAACATTCTCCCCCTTTTTGAAGATGACAAACCATTCCATAAATGTATTGAAAGCATTTAAGTAAATCCATACATTTGTAGAAACCTAGGGGTTTCAATAGAATGGAGTTCACATGCTCCCCCTCAATTGATGCATGTGGAGTTTTCATACTCCCCCTCAATTGATGCTATTTCTCCTGTATGGTTAGCTTTCATAACATTTATAGAAACTATGTCTTCTACTCATATATGTCTACACATATATGTCTCCTCCCCTTTACCTTCTCCCCTTTACATGGACATTCTTTTCCTCTTCATGTAAGACATGCCTTCTTCCTCTTTTTCAAAGAAGACATACCTTTCTCCCCCTTTGTCATTTCAAAAAGGTGGGGGTATGAAGAAAAAAAAAGAAACATCACTTGTTAAAGAGAAAGGAGATCATACAAATATATATAAGGAGAGTAGAAGAGCACAGATAGGGTCTTGTCCAAGAATAGAAAGAAAAGCAAGTTAAAGCATATACTTGAACAACCCAAAAATGCAAGATAAAGTGCTGTAGAAAAACAATAAATCACAATTTTGACCCTCAAGATGATGGAATTTGACCAAAAATCATCGGAGCTCATGGAAAAACAATGAGTCTTTCTCATAAGGTCGTTTCTGCATGAAAAACACTAGTCTTGCACCAAAAACTGAAACTGGAGCAAAATCTGCATAAAATCCAAAACTACTCCAATTTCTACATATCATGTAGATCTATGAACCCTGCATCACAATGTTATGCAAGCAACTCAAGATAGTAGATATGCAATTCAAGGAACAATCTTGAGCATGTAAAAGACAAGATACAAGCATAGCATATAGATGAGTAAAGATACCAATTATTGATAGGGTTAGAACTACATGCATGTGAACTACTAGTAGATGATATCACAAGTTAGGACTACTAGTAGGATCTAGATCATAGCAAGAGATACCAAAAAATACACAACATAAAGCAAGCTATGACTAGATGTAGAGATATATCCAAACAAAGAGATATGCAATTTTAGAAGCATGAAAGGATATAACTCACTATATATGCATCCTTACCATAAGATGATTACCCCTAAGAACCTCAAGGTTGTATCAAAACAAGATATACACCTATATATATGTAGCAAGTTAGAGAACAGCGGAAGCAATTTTAGACACAACCAAGAGATCCAAAGAGATCATCATCAAAACCTGCAAAACAACTCAAAGCAAGTAATTGCAAGATATAGATATACCAATTGAGAAATTAGAAAGATAGAGTTGTAAGAAAGATAGGCAATTTAGAACATGGCAATATGCATATATAAAGGTACCAAGGGTGTTCCAAAGATTAAGTCTATTGGTTGAGAAAATCTAGTTTAGAGAGAAATTCTCATCCAATAAGCCAATGTATATTCTGTGCACAGTGTTATCGGTCGAGTTCTGTGCATGGACAACTCGACCGATGATAGTTGTTGGCAACACTCTTGGTGCCTATCGGTCGAGTTTCAATAGGGAAAACTCGACCGACAATTCAGCTGTCAAGAAGCACATATAATTCATATATTTAAAGGCATGCTTAAATACAAACCATATCCAGACATGTCTAAGCAAGTTAGTAATGCACTATAGAAGCATTAGAAACAGTTTTTGAGCAAGAGTGTGAAGAGAAACACAAAAATACCACTTTTAACTCAAAAACCATATGTATAGTACACACTAACTTGACAAAAACAAGTTAGGATAGGTTATAAGCAATAAAACCATTACCTTTGTGCTTACCATTGGTTTTCCACTTGTTGTCACCCTCTGCACATCTCACCTTTCTTCTTTTATGTGGATTGAGAAGTCAATTTACAATTCAATAGCTCAAGTCAATCCATTTGCAAGTACCTACAAGAAGAAAGATGAAATGGTCCCCAATCATGTTTTTGGGTCCGGAGGAGTTAGTTTAGCAACCCAAATCCTATTGCTCTTGGGTGCTTTCCTAAAAGGACAACAATTAGAATAATGACCTAATTCATTGCAATAGTTGCATGTGCCCATAGTCTTCGAACTAGAGGATTCTCCATGGAATATTGGAGGTCCTTTATCTTTGTTGTTCCCTTGACTACTATCATACCCTAAACCATGTCTACCAATTTGTTTAGTAGTATGGTCTAGGATTTGATTAAGATTCTTTTTACCAACTAAGAATCTTTGCAAAGAAGATCTTAAACTATCATTATCATGCTTAAGAGAAGCAATAGTAGAAGACAATTGATTAATGTTATCTCTAGCATGTAGAAGATCATTTTCTAAGCAAAGAGTTTTAGTTAAATAAGAATCTCTATCAATATGAAGAGCAACAACATCATTCTCTCTATTAGTAGAACTAGAACAAGATTCATGCCCATTGATTTTAGCAAGCAAGGAGGCATTTTCTAGTTCTAATTCATGCAAAACAAAATCTTTGTTTTTGTTTTCAGATTTAAGAACATCAATGTCATGCATGAGAGAATCAACAATTAAAGTATGTTCTTCATTAGAATTAGGCATGAGAGGTTGAGCTTCTAGAAATTTAATCTTATCAAGTAAACTAGAATTTTCAAGTTTAATAGAGTC
This sequence comes from Alisma plantago-aquatica, assembly GCA_963693085.1. Taxonomy (NCBI): domain Eukaryota; kingdom Viridiplantae; phylum Streptophyta; class Magnoliopsida; order Alismatales; family Alismataceae; genus Alisma; species Alisma plantago-aquatica. Next base: position 1,369,956,405 of record OY856409.1, on the reverse strand, counting down.
TACTTGGCTAAGACAATCATTTTTATCATTAAGCAAGCAAGAATTTGCATGTTCAAGATCATTTAATTCTACATACAAATTATCAACAATTTTAGCAAGCTTTTTCTTTTTCTTTTGAGAAGACTTAAGAGATGCACAAATATCATGAATGAGATCAATCAAGGATTCTTTATCTAAAGAGTCTAGATTTACCTCATTTGAGTCTTCACTTGTTGATGCTACAAGAGCAAAATGACATTCTCCTTCATCACTAGAGCTTGAGCTTGATCCTTCACATGAATCTTCACAGCTTGAGTGCCATTTCTCCTTCTTGTGAAGATGGGTCTTTTTGCCTTGTGGGCAATCTTCCTTGTAGTGACCCTTCTTTCCACATGTGAAACACCAGATGGAGGAGGACTTGCCTTTGTAGAGTCTACCCTTGGAGTACATGGCATCTTCTTCAACTTGAGAGAATGGAGAGGCTTGACCAACAATAGCCTTGATTTGAGCTTTGATTTCAGCCTTCTTCATTCTCTTGAGTTCTTTCTCCTCTTGTCTTTCTAATTCCTCCCTCTTGTCAAGTGTGGCTTCATGTGCTTGTAGATTTCCAATGAGCTCTTCAATAGGAATATCCCTAAGAGACCTTGCTTCTTCAATGGAAGTCACCTTGGATTCCCATCTCTTGGGGAGAGTTCTAAGGATCTTTGAGTTGATCTCTCCACTAGACATAGGATGTCCTAGAATAGAAAGACCATTCAAAATGGTGTTGAGCCTTGAGTACATGTTGGCTATGCTCTCCTCCTTTCCCATCTTGAAGTTCTCAAGCAACCCTTTGAGCATGTAGACTTTGCTTTCCTTCACTTGATCTGTCCCTTCATAAGTGATGCAAAGCTTTCTCCATACCTCATAGGCCATCTCACAAGAGGAAATCTGGTTGAACTCGATGGGGGTCATGGAGGCATATAGGATGTGCATGGCTCTAGAAATCAAGGTTGCTTTCATCAAGGTGGCTTCATCCCATTCTTCAATGTTTGTCTTTGGTAGAATGTATGGGCTGTTCACCATTTGCCACATCTAGAGACTTGATCATTGGATGAAGAATTGAAGTCTTCTTCTCCAATAGAGGAAGTTGCTCCCATCAAAGATTGGAAGGCTGGTCGAGAATCTCCCTCCTTGGTAGTCACCCATCTTCTCCTACTTGTTGAAGTATGCTTGGAGAAGACCCACTCTGATACCACTTGTTGGATCCTAGATGGGTGATTGGATGTTCTAGAGGGGGGGTGAATAGAGCTGAAAGCACTTAAACAAAGCTCATTAAACCTTCAAAATATATGACAAGATAAGGTTGCTAAATAGGCAATTTGAGTGCAACTAAATCATGCATAGCAAGGATAAGAGAGATTGAACATGCACCAAATAGAAAAGCTATTTAGAGTGGTTCCACACTTCAAACTAGAAGTGTGTCAGTCCACTTGCCTAGAGAGGTCAACCTCTAGGACTTCCAACAATTGCACTCTTATATTCACTCATAAGACATACAATGCATGACCAAACAAAGGACTTACCTATCCAATGCAAAGAGTCTTCAACCTTACCAAGGACTTACCCACTTTGCAAGAGTCTTCGGCCTTATCCAAGGACATACCCACTCTTGCACAAGTCTTCGGCCTTGCAGGAATTACCCACTCTTCTTGGATCTTCCGCCTTTGACTTCACCTTCACTCGGAGAAGCTTTCCACCAAGGTCTTACCTACTTGAGCTTGAGTCTTTTGCCTTCTCCAAGGGCTTACCCACTCTAGCTCCAAGTCTTCTGCCTTGATCTTCACCAAGGGACTCCTTCCCTTGTTCTTCTTCACCTCTCTTGGACAAGAGAGAGAACCTTCATCTTCAAGATAGCAAATGAGAGATGGGGAGGTGGTGGAAGTGAGAGCCTCACAAGATATACAAATAGGACTAGCTCTCTTACAGATTTCCTACTCACTCTAATGGATGTAGCAAGTGATTAAGCTTAGAGAGAGAGGAGGCTGTAGGAAGCACTCAACTATAGAATAGGAACCTCATAAAGAGTTTGCAATGAATGCTCAACCTTGGAATGAAGCCCAAGGGGTCCTATTTATAGCTGGGGATGCCTCTTAGCCTCTGGGAACACTTGTGAACGAAAACTAGCCATTTTGTGGCTTGCAACAGATCTATTTTCACTTGTTGCAACTCCACAACGGCTAGAAACACTTTTCTGCACTTTTCCGTACAGTGCTTTTGGTCGAGTTTCTATATGTGTAACTCGACCGATCAAGTAGCAGGCAGCCCGATATTGAAATGATCGGTCGAGTTTGTTCTGAGGAAACTCGACCGACCATTCCAACTGGAACTGGCCTACTACCCAATCGGTCGAGTTCTGTGAGTGCAAAACTCGACCGATGCAATCTTCAGAAAATCGATCAAGGTTTGATCGGTCGAGTTTCAGGGTGTGAAACTGGACCGACCAAGTGCCTGTAATTGATTTTTGAAGTTGCATTAAAAGTGCTCTAAAAATCGTTCTAAGTGCTCCTGGCATTTTTCTAAGCTTAATTACAAGTCATACAATCATTACAAGTGATTTACAACATGATTCTAATGGATATACAACATATTACAAAAGTGTGCACTTGTATGATTTTGACTTGTCTTTTCTCCAATTTGAGATGCGCAAGATAGGGCAATTGGAGTGTGTCTATACCTAATCTGAAATTACTCAAGTAGAAGCATTAGACACCAATATGTGGAATGGTTAGTTATCATCAAAACACGGGTTTAGTCAATTTAGACGTGAGTCAACATTGACCTAATTGACCTTGAGTCAACAACTTTTAGACCAACTTGCAATTTACCCATGTTGAGAGTTATCTTGCAATTTGTCACATGTCGGATGTGCCTCTTGTGTCTTGGAATCATGAGAGAGATAATGATTCTTTGGGGCGCCTTGTTGGACTTTGGTTGATGTTGTGGTATCATGAGTGTTGAGCTAGGGTTTGCATGGTTCTACATGGATGGCGGTGTCGACCATGTTGTGTTCCTTGAGTGTAGTGATCATGCGTTTTGTATCCTTGTGAGTGCTTCCAATGATGCCCTTTTTTTCTAAATCTTGGTCAACATGTTTTGATGTGTTGTGACCAATACCTTGGTTGGCTTTGTGTTGCGCCCAATACCTTAGTGTTTTGCTTTGACCGAAGGGTGTAGTGGACCTTAGTGGTCGCTAGACTACCTTGTTTTATCACTATTTGATGCATTCATGTCTAGAGTGCTTGGATTACCAATCTTTTGGGGGAAAAGTGTCCTTAGGTGCTTTAATATCTTGACACCTCACATCTTTCACCTCTCTCCTACCTTTGAGTATATATACCCTTCCTTTCACACACAAGTATCCCTTTTAGCTCCCTTCTTCCTCTCTTCTTGCTTGTATTCGACCTTGAGCTCGGTGGAGCAAGTGGAGGTGATGATCTTGGAAAAGGTTTTCATTTTCCCTCTTGCATGTGGTGATCTAAGGCTTGATCATCTTCTTTGTGCTGGTTCTTACTGATCCTTGACCTTGGTAAGTTGTTATTTCTCCTTAATCTCATTTTACTTAAACTCTGTCTCTTTATCTCTTCTCTTGGCCGTTAATATATAAGTTACCATGGTGGCTATCTTGAGGAACTTCTCTCAATAGAGGTCGAGACTATGGTTTGACCATGGTAGTACCTGAGTGAGATGAAGCTCTCCTCTCTCTCCTTTCATTTTTAGCCTAGGGTTGTTAGCCTCTCTCTTTTGAGATTCTTTTGAACTTGGTGAGTTCTTCTATCTTGAGGTGATCTTGCTTGGGTGTGGAGTTGATCCAATCTTGGAGTTTCTCTTCTCTCTTAGATCTTGTGGCTTTGGGAGTTTATCTTCACCTCAAGTAAGATTATATAACTTTCCCCTATACTATTGTTGTACTTATAATATTCTTGCATGCTACTATTTAATCTCTAAAACTTGATCATGTTTTGCTTGAAGATGCTATCTTGTTTTATGGTTTAAGATTATGAAGTATTCTTGCATAGATTTCTCTTTCTCTTAACCCTAATTCATGTACTTATATGTAAGTAGATGATGGAGTTGATGTTTCTTACATGCACCTTGATATATGGTTTTATCACCATGTTTGTGTTTTAGACATCATATGTTTTATGGAGGCTTTGGTTCTTATTCATGTGTTTGACATTGGTTTTCTCTCTCTTATCATGGTTTCCTTGCTGGTTTTGATGATGATCATTTCTAGGGTTTTGATGCTCATCCTTTATTGATGTTTCATCTTGGTGACACTTGATTTCTTGATGTTAAGCTTTTGATTCAGTTGACATGATTTCATTGGTCTCTTGGATCTGTTTTGACCATGTTTATGGTGTGCTAGTGTTTTGGTTCGATCACCATAATCCTAACCCTAAGCCACAATGTTCGCTACACAAGTTGTGGTGTTGGTCGTTACATGTTGACCCTTGTGTTGGTCACTACATGCTGATCTTGATGTTGGACACTACAACTGGTTTTGGCTTGAGGTTGCTACTCTCCATATGGTCTCTTGCAGTTGCTACACTTGATGGTGGTGTTGCGGTCACAACACCTAGGGGTTACTGCACGAACCCTAACCCTAGATTGAGGGTCGTTACAAGAAGTGTTGAAGTGTAGGTCACTACATGGTGTTGTCACTACACTTTGAACTTTAAAGGTGGCTACACATTTGAGCCATGTGGCCAAACAGGTTGAGCCATGTGGTCTCTATACATGTTGAGCCTTGTGGTTGCTACACATGTTGAGCCATGTGGCCTCTACACATTTTTTAGTCAAGTGGTTACTATGTGGTTTGGTCGAGACATACTGTTGTTTAGAATGGTCAGTTGGTCATAATGATGATGCCTAACCCAAATGTGCTTCAAGAATATGGGAAGAGATGTACTTAGGGTTTTATGATTGAGTGGTATGATGGAAACCCTAACCCAAATTTGTGGTATATGAAGTAATTGATCATATTACTTGAAGTGATTAGCATGTAATTATGTTTTCTCTCTCCTACTTGTGTAACCCTAATGTTGCAGGTTGAGAGTACTTCATAGCTGGTAATTTCTATGGTATATCTTATATGACACAGGTTGATGATTATCGCCCCTTATGAGGCATGATAAGAATGATGGTGAGTAAGAACTATGTGATTGGGTCTTGTGACATGGAAGAGGCTCAATGCCTAATCTGGGTCGATATCCTCTAGTGATGTGATGAGTGATGATTTCCCAAGGATAATGTGATAATGATGATGGCTTTCTATGGTCGTGATATCATGTGATGATGCGACAAGTTTATACCTCATATGTTTTATATCTTCTAACATTTGAACCTACCCTTATCTTTGTAGAGTCTATTTTGGGTTTATACATTTGTAACATGATTGATACAGTAAAAGACACTCAATTGACAATAATTAATCAAGTGAAACCCTAATCATGTAGGTTGCCCTGAGCCATACATCCATCTTCAATGTCAGTATTTGCTGGATGGTGAAATGAGTAATTCATGTGGGAAACTCAGAGTGCATATTTTTGAATATGCGAGGGTGCAAGTCGAGGATATATCCTTGCATTGAAAATCACAGATTTGGAGGATGACTAGAAGCCATACTCCGGTACGAGAGTGGTTGAGGACGTATCTCAAATGATATGTTTTTCAAGGAGAATGGTGGTGGTCAATCCCACTACTGATATGCCTGTATATATACCAAGCCGGACTAGGCTAATTTGTAGTTTGACTTTATATGTCACTATTGAGGACTCAGACTGACCGAAGGTGTTGGAGATAATAGTACTTCGTCTCTCCTAGATCTTGTATGGCACTGATTTCGACTTTGTAGTGGTCAGTTGGAGCATTAGTGGTATACCTCATCTCCACAGGGCATAGTAAAAGACGTAATACAACCGTGTAGTATATTTTATTTTGGTCAAACATGATTCACATTGGATGACCTCTTGGCCTTTATATTATACTATTTTGTTAATAGTAGTTTTACATGCTCTTCATATTCCTTCCAAAAGTATAAGATGTTCTATTGATCAATTGTAGCTTCTTAACCTATTTAATCTGTGTTAACAATAGTCATTGGTGGAGAGTTATATCTCTCATTGGGACATTGATCTCATCCCATTGGTTTCCACATCTTTTAGGTGGTCTTGCATGAAAGGTAGATATCATGTGGTTGAGGAAGAATAGCAAGGAGAGAAATAGTTGTTGAAGGTTGGATATGCTGCTAGTGTTTTGTAGTAGAGTCCTATGTGTTGTCCCTATACTCTAAGGTCCTTGGGGAGGTTTTGCAGATGTTATAAATAGATACGAGGTTTTGGCAGTATGCCATGGTTGAATATGTATATCTTTTATATATATATATATATATATATATATATATATATATATATATATATATATATATATATATATATATATATATATATATATATATATATATATATATATATATATATATATATATATATATATATATATATATATATATATATATATATATATGAACATGTTATCTTTCTAACAGGTTGTGGTAAGTTGGGAAGTGAATAGTGATGTAAATACCTTCTATGGTATGACATGTGATACATGTGACATAGTTTGTGGACTTCTATGTAAACTATTTTTATGGCTAGATAGAATTAGTTTTAATTTATTGTGTTTTCCGATAATCTGGATGTCTAGTGTAAATTCCACATTTGGCTATGAGTAATCTCGTTACTGTGGCATCGTGTTGTCATAGAATTCAACCATGACTAAACAAGCTTAGGTTTCTAGGAGGGAAGCTCTTCAAGAAATTAAGGGGTAAGGGTTTAAATGGAGGGTGAGAATGAGAGCCTTGCACCTCTTGCCATTCCCATCTAGCCTTTGAATAGCTAAAAGCCATTTGCACTAAGAGTCTCCAAACTAGATACTTAGATCTCTCACCTAAGGGTAGGATAGTGGATTGATGTGTAGGAAGAGGGATATTTAGTTACAGATCCACTAGTTGGGCCTAGAAGCAAAGTACCAAATTAGCCATATATCGCCCACATACCCTACTACCTAGGTGTTATCAAGCACCATTGACATAAAAGAAGATGGGAAAATGATATAGGTAAAAGACAACCTTTCAGAAATGAAATCATAATGTTTACAAAATTCTTTCCACAACATGGTATCAAATTCACATTTTCCCACCCAAACATCCCACAGAGCGGGTTGAGCTAGACATTCTCAAAGAAAATGTAAAATAAGGGGGAGAAGAATAAGAAAGTCCATGGATGTTGGTGAAGGAGCTCTTGTTTTTACCTCCATCTACTCCAATCTTGGCCTCCTTCTCAAGGGTAAGAAATGACATGCCAAGTGAAAGTAGAATGGTCAAAACCCTGTAAAACTAGATTTTTGAGGTAGAGGAAGGTGGAAGTGAGTAGATTGTATGTGTGAGAAAGTATATGGAACCATGAATGCTTGAGAGAGTGAACCATGTGCTCTTAAGCTCCATTAGTGCTTATATAGTGTAAGGAACCTGACCTGAGTTTTGGGGTAACCATGTTTGCTTTGTCTTTTTCTTGTTCTTAGAACCTTGCTTTAATATTTTGAGATGTGATTAGATCTTATTGGGAGTTTAAGTTTCCAGTTTGAGCTAGTTTGGATGATGTTTGTGATTTTTGTTCTAGTTTTGGGGTAAATTGCAATTTACCCAATATAGGGGGTGTTGATAAGCAATTTGCCACCTCTAGAGTGTTCCTTCTCTCTCTTGGCTTCATGAGAGAGAATGTGCTGCTTTATTTGACCCTTGGTTGGGTGGTCTCACCTTTAGTGGTGATTAGGGTCTTCTAGGGTTGGTGTGCTTTGACCTAGTGACTTTTGTTGGTTTGTCTCGAACTAGGTCATGACCTAGGGTTTGTTGAGGGGGTGTCACGATTGAGACACTTCCCCTTGGTGTGGTGGTCATGATCAATGTTTTCTTAGGTCGAGACAAAGGCTTGGAGAGGTGTGTTTTGACCTAGGTTGCCTGTGATGGTCTTGGTGTCGCGACCTAGTAGTGTTGTTAGGGTGTGTCATGACCATGGAGCCCCTTGGTGTGTCACAGTCGTGACATAGAGGGTGGAATTTCTTAGGTGGTTGACATACTACCTAGAGTGTATCACCATGTCTTGCATGTCATGCTTAAGTGGTTGAATGTTGGCCTTTTTAGTGGATAAATGTCTCTTTGGAACCCTATCTTGTTGACACCTCATTTATTGTCTTATCTCCCTACTCCTATGCTATATGAACCCTCTTCTCTCCATGCAAGTGGTTCTTTTTGGTCATCTTCTTCATCCTTTCTCTTTTTCTCTTCCTTGGAGCTTGGTGGAGCAAGAAGGAGTGTTCTTGGTGCCTTGTAGATGGTTCATCCCTTGCATGTGGTGCTTGTGGTGATCCTTGGTCATCTTTGGTCTTTATGAGTGTTGATCTTCTTTCTTAGGTGTTTCCTTTGGATCTTCTACCCCATCTTCTTCCTCTTTCGTGGCCTTAGACTGTGTTTTGACATGGTAGTCGTTCTTGAGAGTAAGCTCCACATCACAAGGGTAATAGACCATGTTTTGACAAGGCGACACTCAAGTGAGAGGGAGTTTCTTCTCTCTTTTCCCTCTTCTTTCTTTTGGTTCGGTTTTGAGGTTTTTTTATCTTTCTTGATCTACCCTTTGCCCTTGGTGTTTCCTCTTTCTTGAGGTTTTGTTGAGGCCTAGTGTGGAGCTTTCGGTGGAGATTTTTCAACCTTTGGATCGTGTGCTTGGAGCTTTGGTGTTGATCTTCTTAAGGTGGGTTATATAATGCTTTTCCCTCTCTATTACTTGTACTCTTTCATACATGAAAGATACTGTATTCTCTCTTTAAAACATTTCTTTAACATGATATTAGATGATGATAATCTCTAGAACTTATTTGGTATTGATTATAATGCTTGGTTTGGAAGTAATCCCAAACCCTAATCTTTCTTGTGCCCATTTTGATTGATGTTGTTTCATGGAGTTCCTTCTACATGGTTGACCCTTGATCTATCCTTCATTGTTGGTGTTTTTGAACCTTGATGTGGGAGAAAAGTTAGTCTCAATTTTAGTTATCTTGGGCATGGTTTCTTTTCCTTTGGTTATGCTTTTCTTGGACCTTTGCCTTATGGTTTGTGGAGATCGGTTTGCTTGAGGTTTCCTTTCATGGTGATCATAGTTCTTCCTTAGTTGGGTTCGATTTTGGTGACCTGGATGTTCACCCTTGGTGTGGTCACGACCTAGCAGGCTTGGTGGTCGAGACACACTCATGGGCGTCGCAGTCGACGTGGCCCATGGTGTTTGTCTGTGACCTAATTGGCTTTGGGGTCAAGATGTCCTTTCCTTGTGGTGATGTTGGACCTAGTGCTTATGGGTGAGAACCCTTAGTTCTTAGCAAACAAGTGACCCTTAGTTCCTACCTTGACCTAGGTGAGACATCCCTTGGTGTGTTCGGTCGTGGCCAAGAGGCATTGTGGTCTCTACATGGAGGTGGTTGATGTGATGTGGTCACTACACATAGTTGGTGGTCAAGACGAAGACCTAACCTTAACCCTAATGTCGGGGGTAGGACATGAAGGAGATGGATCATGACATGGTGATGGTGCTGAGGGTCGAGACACCCATGGTGGATGTCACAGTCACAACATATCATGGAGGTTGGCCACGACCCATGTGTCTATGTGGTTACATGTGGTGATGATAGGTGGTTATGAAGCTCATATGAACACCTAATGATAATCATGTACGGACATGTATAATGTTGTTTACTGGGTTATCTAATCAATTCTAATTTTATGACCTAATGCTATTACACTCCAAGTTGATAGAGAGTGGTGATTCTAAGATGGTTGGTTGACCCTCACTTGTAAACCCTAATCGGATAAAGAGGAAACCCTAAACCCTAATAGTGAACCAGTTTTGCTTATTTCCTTATTAAGGATGATTATGATGTTATGTGATTATCACTCATGATTATGATCTTTTAACCATGCAGGTACTAAAAATTTGATGACAAAAGCTAGTGTGTATTTTGATGGCTATGATGTGAGACAGGTTGAATATTCCCATGTGAGGAATGTTGATTATACACGCGATACAAGAATGTGGTAATTGGGTCCTATGACCCGGTGATGGCCTGATGCCTATTGTGAAGTGGTGCCCTATAGGGCTATGATTAAGGGATTGACATCCCATAGTGATGTGACATTGGTGATAGCCTTGAGAGGCTATGTAATAGTGGTGATGGTTTTGTGAATGGCAATGATACATGCATTATATGGTGATAGTGTGACAAGCTCACACCCTACATGTTTACATATGTTAATGTGTGATATGCCCTTATCTTATAGAGTTTGTTATGGTTTTATACGTTGTAACTTGATTGATGCTAAAAGTCACCCAATTGGATAAATAATAAAGTGGAACCTTAATCACATATGTTCCCTATGCCATAGATCCTTTTCACTGTCATCCTTTATTGCTGGATTTGTGAAACTAGTTTTACTCAAAGTACATATTTTTTAATATGCAGGTTGCAAGTTGAGTATTCCCTTGCATACTTAATGTAAATTTTTTTGAGATAGCCATGCGTGAGCCGATCTCGTTGTGATATAAATGGCCATGCGTGAGCCACTCATTCTTGTTAGAACGGCCAAGTGTGAGCCTATTTTGCTAGCGTTGTTACATGTACCAAGGTGGTCTAGGTGTTGATATATGTGGATGACCATGCGTGAGATGGTCCTTCTGTTGACTATGGTCACTTGTGTAGTTGACTGACATGTCTCTATGGTGTTACCCACGTGCTGACTGGGAGGTGTTGGAGAGGTCATGGATTCTGACTCTTCCAATGACCTTGTTTGGCAAAGATTTCGACTTAACAGTGGTCGGTTGGATATGTGTGGTACGACTCAAATCCTTGGGGCATAATAAAACATGTAACCTACTATGTAGTGTACATGCTTAGGATCAAATACAAAAACATTGGATGAGGCCTTTCTTGCTTTGATATATTATGGTTGGTAGTGGATATACATGTTCTTCATATTCCCTTATTGATGATAAGATGTTCCACAATCGAATTGCAATTTCTTATGATGATTAGGAATGATTATCTACTCTGTTATAGCTACCTAATCTGCTTAAATGATAATAACTACCCTACTTACATTAGAAAATGGATATTCTTAATGTAGATGTAGCTATACTCCCATTCTTTATACATTTATACATGTGCTTTAATAGCATTGGCAAAGAGTTATATCTCTCGCTGGGATGTTTGCTCTCACCCCATGGGTTACCACATCTTTTAGGTAGCCTTGCATGATGTGGTGGTGATCGTGTGGCTGAGGTGGAGCAACAACAAGATCAGTAGATGATAAGTTTGAGTGTGTTGCTTATTGGTCTTTTAGTGTTAGAGTCCTAGAGTCTTCCTTGTACACTCAGGTCTCAGGGATAGTTCAATATGTTTTGTGTTTGTGCTATCGCTTTGAGTTTTGGCTTGTTTTCCCTTTTGTTGTACATAGTTGGCAGATGTACATGTGTATGTAAGAGAAATAGATATCACATGTGACATGTAGTCTTTTTTTGTACTTGTTGTAAGCATTACGTTTTATGAGATATATGATAAAGATGGCAGGTTATGGATCTTTATCTAACAACTTTTTTGATGTTGGTGCCTTGTGCAAATGGTTATAATTTCCAGTGTTTTTAGTAGTCTATTTTTTTAGGTTTGTTTCCATGTTTAGTTTTGAGTTATCTTATGGTTTGTGGCGTGGGGTGTCATAGTTAGGTTGGTATCATAGCATTAGGTTTGCTAAGTCTATAGGGACCTAGGACTAGGGTTTATGCCTGTTCTAGTGTCCTCCGGTCTATCTTATAGTGACTTCTACTTGTGTAGAAGAAGAAGAAGAGTTGAAAAGATGGATGGAGAACATGTTGCTGAGAGTGGTGTTGCTACACCATGTGGAGGTGCATTGAGGTAGGATGTTGAGGAGAGGGTTCCTGAGATGCCCCAGATAGACCCTACAGTGGTGGCCAATCCTGCTTTCCAGTCCATGTTTGGATAGTTTATGGCAACGATACACACATGGAAGACAAAATGTCCATTTCTCAAATGAGAGAAGCAGACCCCAATGTGGAATCTTTAATCTCAGGGAAGATGTTTGAGCATTTGAGGTGAGTTCGAGCTATGGAATATGCGGGTACATCGGATCCAATGGATGCGGATCTCTGGCTAACAGAGCTAGAGAAAGCCTTCAAGACCCTGACCTAAAATTTGGGGTAACCATGTATTCTTTGGCTTGATCTTGTGCTTAGGACCTTGCTTTAATCTTTTGAGATGTGATTAGAGCTTGTAGAGAGTTGAAGTTTCCAGTTTGATCTATTTGGATGATGTTTGTGCTTTCTGTGCTAGTTTTGGTGCAAATTGCAATTTACCAAATATGGTGGGGGGTTGATGTACAAATTTCTACCTCTAGAGTGTTCATTCTCTCTCTTGTCTTCATGAGAGAGAGTGTGGTTCTTTGGGGTGCTTTGTTTGACCCTTGGGTGGGTGGTGTCACCCTTAGTGGTGATTAGGGTTTTCTAGGTTGGTGTGATTTGACCTTGTGACCTTTGTTGGTTTGTCTCAACCTAGGTCGCGACCTAGGGTTCGTTGAGGGGGTGTCACGGTCAAGACACTTCCCCTTGGTGTGGTGGTTGTGAACAAGGTTATCTTGGGTTGACACAAAGGCTTGGAGAGGTGTATTTTGATCTAGGTTGCCTGTGGTGGTCTTGGTGTCGCTACCTAGTAGTGTTGTTTGGGTGTGTCACGACCACGGAGCCCCTTGGTGTGTCTAATTCACAACATAGAGGGTGGAGTTGCTTAGGTGGTTGAGATACTACCTTGATTGTATCACCGTGTCTTGCATGTCATGCTTAAGTGGTTTCATGTTGTCCTTTTTAGTGGACAAGTGTCTCTTTGAAGCCCTATCTTGTTGACACCTCATCCTTTGCCTTACCTCCTTCCTCCTTTGCTATATGAACCCTCTTGTCTCCATGCAAGTGGTTCTTTTCAGTCATCTTCCTCCTCCTTTCTCTTGTGCTCTTCCTTGGAGCTTGGTGGAGCAAGGAGTGTTCTTGGTGCCTTGGAGGTGGTTCATCCCTTGCATGTGGTGCTTGTGGTGATCCTTGATCATCTCTGACCTTTATGAGTGTTTATCTTATTTCTTTGGTGTTTCCTTCAGATCTTATACCCCATCTTCTTTATCTTTCTTGGCTTTAGACTGTGTTCTGACAAGGTGGTCATTCTTGAGAGTAATCTCCTCATCGCAAGGGTAATAGGTAATGTTTTGACAAGGCGACACCCAAGTGAGAGGGAGTTTCTTCTCTCTTTCCCCTTCTTTCTTTTGGTTTTTTTTAAGGTTTTGCTCTCTTTATTGAGCTACCCTTTGACCTTGGTGTTTCCCCTTTCTTGAGGTGCTTGTGAGGTCGAGTGCGGAGCTTTTGGCGGAGCTTTTCCAACCCTTGGATTGTGTACTTGGAGCTTGGGTGGTGATCTTTTTAAGGTGGGTTATATAACTCTTTTCCCACTCTATTACTTGCACTCTTTCATACATGCAAGCTACTACCTTCTCTCTTTGAAGCGTTTCTCTGACATGATATTATATTATTATAATCTATAAAACTTGTTTGGTAGTGATTAATATGCTTGGTTTGGAAGTAGTCTGAAACCCTAATCTTTATTGTGCCTATTTTGATTGATGTTGTTTCACAGAGTTCCATCTCCATGGTTGGTCCTTCATCTAGCCTTCATGATTGGTGTTTGTGCACTTTGAGGTGGGAGAAAAGTTAGTCTTAGTTTTATTTATCTTGGGCATGGTTTCTTTTCCTTTGGTTATGCTTTTCTTAGACCTTTGCCTTAGGGTTTGTGGAGATCAGATTTCTTGAGGTTTCATTTCATGGTGATCACAATTCTTCCTTAGTTGGATTCTATTTTGGTGACCTGGATGTTCACCCTTGGTGTGGTCACGACCTAGCTATCTTGGTGGTCGAGGCACACTCATGGGCATTGCGATCGAGACATGGCCCATGGTGGTTGTCCATGACCTAGTTGGCTTTGGGATCAAGATGCCCTTTCCTTGTGGTGATGTTGGACCTAGTGCTGATGGGTGAGAAACCTTATTGCTTAAAATCCTAGTGACCCTTAGTTCCTACCTTGACCTAGATAAGATAGCCCTTGGTGCATTGGATTGCGACCAAGAGGTGTTGCGGTCACGACATGGTGGTAGTTGATGTGTTGCGGTCACGACCCATAATTTGTGGTCAAGACGAAGACCTAACCTTAACCCTAATGTTGTAGGCGCGACATGAAGGAGATGGGTCACAACATGGTGATGGCGTCAATGGTCGAGACACCCATGGTTTATGTCTCAATCACGACATATTTATGAGGGTGGTCGTGACCCATGTGTCTATGTGGTTACATGTGGTGATGATCGGTGGTTATGAAGCTCATATGGACACCTAATGATAATCATGTATGAACTTGTATAATGTTGTTTAGTGTGTTATCTAATCTATTCTAAAGATATTGCCTAATGATATTACACTCCAAGATGATGGAGAGTGGTGATTCTAGAATGGTAGGTTTACCCTAACTTGTAAACCCTAATCGTCAAAGAGAAAACCCTAAACCCTAATAGTGAACAAGTTTTGCTTATTCCGTTATCATGGATGATTATGATGTTATATGATTATCTCTCTTGATTATGATCTTCTAACTATGCAAGTGTTATGAATTTAATGACCATAGCTAGTGTGTGCTTTGATGGCTATGATGTGAGATAGGTTGAATATGCCGTTGTGAGGCATGTTGATTATACACGTGGTACATGAATGTTGTGATTGGGTCCTATTACCTAGTGATGGCTTGATGCCTATTGTGAAGTGATACCCTCTAGTGCTATGATTAAGGGATTAATATCCCATAGTGATGCAACATTATTGATAGCCTTGAGAGGCTGTGTAATAGTGTTGATGGTACTGTGAATGGCAATGAGACAAGCATTACGTGGTGATAGTGTGACAAGTTCACACCCTACATGTTTACATCCGTTGAGTGTGTTCTATGCCCTTATCTTTTTTTTTTGAGAGGGTTCTATGCCCTTATCTTGTAGAGTTTGTTATGGTGTTATACGTTGTAACTTGATTGATGCTAAAAGTCATCCAATTGGATAACTAATCAAGTAGAACAATAATCACATAGGTGTCCTGTGCCATAGATACTTTCTAGTGTCAGCCTTAATTGCTGCATTGATGAAACAAGTTTTAATTGGAGCACATACTTTTGAATATGCGGGGTGCAAGTTGAGTATACCCTTGCATCCTTAATTTTAGGTTGTATGATATAGCCATGCATGAGCCGATTTCATTGTCATATGGATGGCCATGTGTGAGCCACTCCTTCATGTTAGAATGTCCATGCGTGAGCCTTTTCTTCTAGCATCATTACTTGTACCAAGGTGGGCTAGGTGTTGATGTATGTGGACGACCATGCATGAGCTGATCCATCTGTTGACTATGAGTCACTTGTGTTGTTGACTAACATGTCTCTATGGTGTTACCCTCATGCTGACTGAGAGGTGTTGGAGAGGTCCTGGATTCCGACTCTACCATTGACCTTGTATGGAACCGATTTTGACTTAGCCGTGATCAGTTGGATTTGTACAAATCAAATCCTCAGGGCATAATAAAACATATAGCCAGCCATGTAGTGTACATGCTTAGGATCAAATATGAAAACATTGGATGAGGCCTTTCTTGCTTTTGTATAATATTGTTGGTAGTTGATATACATGTTGTTCATATTCCATTATGTATGATAAGATGTTCTACAATCCAATTGCAATTTCTTATGATGATTAGGAATGATTTTCTACTCTGTTATAGTTATCTAATTTGCTTAAACAATAATAATTGCCTTGCTTACATTAGAAATTGGATCTACTTAACGTAGATGTAGTTTTACTCGTATTGTTCATATATTTTTACATGTGCTTTCATAGTGTTGGTGAAAGTTATATCTCTCGTTGGGATGTTTGGTCCCACCCTGTGGGTTTCCACATCTTTTAGGTGGTCGTGCACGATGTGGTGGTGATCATGCAGCTGAGGTGGAGCAGTAGAAAGATCATTAGCTGATAAGGTTGAGCGTGCTTCTTGTTGGTCTTTTGGCATTAGATTCCTAGAGTCGTCCCTGTACACAAAGGTCCTGGGGATAGATCAGTACGTTTTTTGGTTGTTCTATCACTACAAGTTTTGTCTTGTGTGCCCTTTTTTGTACATAGTCGACAAGTGTACATGGTATGTAAGAGAAATATATATCACATGTGACATGTAGTCTTTTTTTGGACCTATTGGCATGACATTTTATGAGATATATGATAACGATGGAAGGCTATGGATCTTTATGTAACAAGTTTTTTGATGTTGGTGCCTTGTGCAAACATTTTTAATTTCTAGTGTTTTCCAAAAATCTGTTTGTTTATTTTTGTTTTTGTGTTTAGTTTTGAGTTATGTTGTGGTTTGTCGCATGGGGCGTCCCATATAGGGTCGTAGGAAACATAAGGTTAAGTGGGGGAAATTAGGTAAAATGATACTAGGAAAGCATTATAGTTAGGTTGGTAGAACAATTGTTTGAGAGAGAGAAAACATGTTGAGTCAATGGGAAAATGGTCATGGTGGTGGATAATGATCGTGGTGGAAATTCAAAATGATCAGGTTGATTATAGTTTTTGAGGTTGGGTGGAACGGTCATGCTCGATATCATGGTCATGGTGGATGTTAGGAAGAATGACTATGTTGGATATAATGACTGTCTTTGTGAGGTTTGGGATGGGTGATTTTTTGTTTCATGAATGTCTTAGGAGCAGTTGGACACAACTATTCTAGTTGGTATGACTGTGCCAAGGTCTTCTTTGCACATCTATTCAGTCGTGATACTTGAGCTTCTAAGAGTTGCTTCCATTATTGATTTGATGTTTTTAGTACAAAAATTTTGATGTACCACCAGTAAGATGGGGGTCCTTTTTGCACTATGGTCCTGAATTTGATTGTCCATAGTGTTCTTTTCCTTGGTTGGACCTTTGTCCACTTGGGGTTGGTCATAGTAGCTCTAGGGATCAGTTTGGGATCTTCTCATGGTGAAGGAACCCTAGGATCCTCCTCCTTCTCTCCTTTCAACCCAAAGCATAGTTAAAGTACCTAAAAATCGTACAAACAACATCCATAAGGGCATTTGACTATGAAACCAATTATTGAGGGAACACATGCATAATGAAATGTGTTTACATAAGTAATTGGTAAAATGACACAAGATGAAGACCCAATTAAGTGCTTCTCCAACCATTCATTCTAAAATTTCACTCATCAAGTGGAAAAGATATCACTCTAATAGGAGGGACAAAATCGATCTACATCACTCACAATAATTCACACAAGTCCCAGTGCAACCAAGCACCACTTGCATGACAACCCCTATTTAAGGTCATGTTGGGTAGTGTTAGAGTACACCGAAGAACATGTGGTCATTGCAACGACTTCAAGTTTAAGGATCAAAATCATAACTGTTCCATGAGATATGATTTTGTCTAGCCCTTATAGCTTCCAGGAACCCTACTTAAGTGTGGTATGTCCAATACACTTTTTCATAAAAACAACCTATGTTTTTTACTTGATATGCAATATCAGACTAATGAGACATCGTCATCAATCAAAACACATCCTTGCCTTGATATATTATTTTGACTTCATTTCCTCAATAATATTCAACTAGGGACCTCTATACAAGATGGGACACTCATAGCATATACATGATCTCACGTTTATGTCCTCAACTCGAAATCACATGCCATTGAGTTATTCATTGTCATTATTTTATTGTACTTATTAATTATCTCATATTGAAGAAAATATAATTATTGGAAGTGCCTTTATTTTTATTCAAATTAGAAACAAAGTGTATCATTACAATCATCATATGGCTATCTCATAGGGCATACTACCAATAGTCTCCCACTTGCACTAGAGCTAATAACTCACACATCTAACTCCAAGTGTTCTAACATGACCATCATGCTTTTGTTAGAGGATCAACAACATTATTTTCTGTTGGTACTCTGTTAGTCTTTGCATCTCTTCTGCAAAATCTATCTTACGAGATGCTAGCATCATAGGATATACTTGGAGCACTGATGTGATTTGGTTTCCTTGTCTTGTGCAATGGCTCCATTGTGATCATGGTATAGAACTACTACATCATCAAGATGGAACCACTCCAAGTTCACTAATGAACTTCTTGATCCATCCATCTCCTTTGCTGCACTAGAGGTAGCAATGTTCTCAACGTCCATTGTAGAATCAACCACTGTCTCTTGTTTGACACTTCTCTATATCATCACTCTACCACTAAGGCAAAACACAAAAACTAGATTGTGATCAATAATCATATTTTTTAGTTTGGAGGATTGCCTTGGTGTAATATTTTATAACCAACTCTTCCTCACCATTGTATATAAAGAAATTGATCCTTTGTTATTCTCAAGTAAATAAAGATGTTATTTATAGTAGTCTAGTGACCTTCACCAAGATACAACTAGAACCTATTCATCATGCTTGAAGCATACAATTACATGTGCATAACATTGAATAGATGATAGATCCAATTGCATATGCATATTTAATGTTATCCATGTCTTCCCTCTCTTCAGAAGAGATGTCGCATTGAGGTCTAGAGAGACTTATTCCATGAGAGATGGGTAACTTTCCTATCTTATGTGCTGAACCTTTGCAACACTTTGTCAATGTATGTAGTTTGACTTAGACCAAGAAGCCTTCGAGATCTATCTCTATAGATCTTAATTTCTAGTATATATTATTCTTCTCCTAAGTCCTTTAAAAAGAAGGTGTTCCCTAACCATGTTTTACCAACTATCAAGTAGGGATGTCATTCCCCATCAAAAGTATGTCATCTACATATAATATGAGGAGTATTTCTCCCACAAACCTTCTTATAAAAACAATGTTCATCTTCATTTTGTACAAAGCCAAACTATTTGACTATATCATCAAACTAGAGATTCTATCTCCTAGATCCTTTCCTCAATCCTTAGATGACCTTTGTAGCTTACTGCCTATTCTGTCTTGATGTGGAGTGACAACACCTTAAGGTTGTCTAATATGCACATCCTGAAGGAAATTCTCATTAAGGAATGCAATTTGAATTTCTTTTTTCCATTTTCACAATCATGTTAAGCTATAATGACAAGATGATCCAAATGGATTTAGCCATGTTAATTAGTGAGAATGCTTCATCATAGTCAATAGTTTGAATTTGTTTGAAATCTTTCTCAGCCAATTGACATTTGTAGATTTTAAGATTGCCATCCATGTTGGAGCCTTATTCATTTTACCTCTTCAGGTAGATCCACAAAGGTCCATACCTTGTTGGTATACACAGATTCCATCCCAAATTTCATGGTTGGTCATTTATCAAAATCTAGTCTCTCAATAGATTCACTATATATTGTTATATCATCATCATCAATGACCAACACATTGCCTTGTTGAATCATGAGCAATCCAAATCTCTCGAGCTCAAGACATGCCCTACTAGACCTTTGAGGCTCATTTGTTACAAGAGAAACTTGAGACACCATAATAGTTTATGATTTCTCTTATTTGTTATTGACCTCCATAGGTTCAATTTTTCTTTTTGGAATCAAACTTATTCTAGTTCCATTTCCTTCCACTAATTCCTTTGGAAATAATTCCTTTTTGAGAAATACATCATTTCTAGAAACAAACACTTTGTTATCAGATGGATTGTAGAAGTAGTATCCCATTGTTTCCTTAGAATATCCAATAAAATTATAGTTGTCACAGTTGGGTTCAAAACTTCAGTCAATAGTTTCTTTATAGAAGATTCACATCTCCAAGTCATCATAAAATACATATTTAGCGTTTCTCAATTTATATCTCATATGGAATATCTTGAACTGATCTAGAAGTTACATAGTTACTTGTAAACAATGTATTTTCTAGAGCATATCCCCTAAAGGAAGTTGGAAGAACTGCAAAACTCATCATTGATCATACCATGCCCCAAATGGTGTGATTCTTTCTTTTCAATACACCATTATGTTGTAGTATTCTAGGTGTAGTTAATTGTGATGAAATACCTTAATCCCTAAGAATGGCCTCAAACTCTTGACTTAAGTATTCACCAGTTTTATTTGATCAAGGTACTGTAATACTCCTACCAAATTAATTTTTTACTTCATTCACAAATTCCTATGACTTTTTAATGGATTCTAACTTGTGTTTCAATAGACACACATATCCATATCTTCTGCGGTTATTAGTAAATTTAACAAAGTATCAAAAACATCCTTGAGCATTTGTGCCAAAAGGTCCACATATATTAGTATGTATGCATCTTCATTAGTCACTTACCCCTACATTATTTCTAGTAAAGGGTATATTTGTCATCTTATCTAATAAATATTATTCTCATTTGTGTGGCCCATACGATAATTGACTCAAAATCAAAAGAGTCTAGATGTACATATTTATGCAGTCTAGAAACAAGTTTCTCATGAATGTGGACTAGACAACAATGCTACTAATAGGGTTTTTTTGAGTAATTTAGTTTATGATTCATAATATTTATGTCATAAATATTTTCCTCAAGATATAACAATTGAAGACCATAAAAAATTGGAGAACTACTATAGAGATATCATATTTAGAAATAGAACATCGAACATACTTGATATTAAATTCTAAACCAATCTTATCCAAGAATGAAATAAAAATAGTTATCCTGTTTATGGAAGGTACATAGTATTATTTCTCTAACTCTATTACAAGCCCACTAGACCTAGATAAATAGTAGGTTCCTCTAGTAGTTACAACAACTCTTGCTCTATTTTCAATGCATAGTTCCACCTCCCCTTCTTCAAGAGTCTAGTTCTTTTGAGTCCTACATATTTGGTCAGATGTGAGATCTACATCCTATATCTAATACTCATGCCAAAGAAGTAGATAAGTATACTCTATATCATATATACCAAAACTACATATCTTTATCCCTTGCTTCTAGTTCTTTAGTTCCTATAGGTAGAGGGGACAATTTCTCTTCCAATATCTAGTCTAGTGACAGTGGTGGCAATCACCTTCTTTATCCTCTCCTCATTTTCCTCAAGTGTAGAAGACTTAGACTATTTTCTAGCATAAGAACCTTTCTCAACTTTTCCGTTACGCTTAGAATTTCCTTTTTCATTGCTAACCATCAACATGAAATCGTGTTTATCTTTCATTTGCCCCTCATTCTTTTCTTAACATGCGAAGTAGTTTTGTCAGTGGTTTAAATAAACTGTTCATGTTGTATTCATGAAAAATGGTATATATGAACCTGAAAAAGATTACATGATCACATATATGGGAAATTCTTGTCCTAAAGAAAATCCCAGTCTAGCTAGTCCTTCTACATACCCAATAACTTAAACACATGGGGACCAAAACGATCACCTTCCACTATTTTTTTGCAGTTAAATAATGTTGTGAAGACATTGTACCTTTCATGACTTACTTGTTCTTGTAACATGTTCCTAAGATGTGTTATCATCTCAACAACTTCCATGTTCAAATGTTGTTTCTGAAGTTCATGATTCATAGGGCATATCATAAGGCAGTTAATGTCCATGATGTTAGCATTATGCTTCTTATAAGACCCCCTTTGCTCCCTAGGATCTTTTAGATATGTTTCATTTGGTATCGGCATGTCTAGAACATAGAGGCTACACTCATGTGTGAGAATAATTCTCAGCGTCCTTAACCAACTTTGAAATTTATTTCCATTAAGTTTTTCCTTCTTAAGGAGTGATCACAATGTAAAGTTGTTGGTTGTCATTTTATTTGTAAGAAGTATTTGCATGAGTTAATATTTTATTTGAAGAAGATTTATTGATATTAATTTGGTCTCTAATTAAATTTCACTCCCAATATTTTATTTCAAATTAATAACCCTCATTGTTTATATCATACAATACTCTAGTGAGATAAAATCCATATTTCATTAAATCTTGAGCCATGTTTGGCTAATCATCAACAACTTAATTATTTAGATAGGCAACATTTTCAAGTTTCATCTAATTAAACTCTTGATAGATAGATTCACAATCATTTTCCATAACTATCTTTCCACCTGTAGGTTCTTATTCCTATTAAGCTCACTTATTTATGTTAACCCAAAGGCCAATACAATAAAATATGCACCCTGATTTGGAAGCCCAAAATATATATTCTCATACTTCTACGAGTCAAATAGTGGACCACAATTTGACGTGACCCTAGTTTATTAAGGGTTTCATGTGTATTGTAAAATTAAATTATCTTAAAATGAATATTTTATATACATATACATATCCAAACACCACGTACTTGTAATATGTATCATATAAATATTATATGAACAATCAAAATTCACAAACATACAAGATTTGTTATGGGTCACAAAGGATTACTATCCACCTAAGGTCCATTCTATCATATGCATCATCAACTTGTGAACCTGCATCTGTGTTTCACCACATCAATGACTACATGGAAGCTCCTTACATCTTCATGGTTGCCTAAATACACCAAGTTCTCGATATCTTATTTTTTTTCTATATGATATTTACAAGATCTATAGAAACCTCCAGTTACATATGAGGGGAGTAATGAAGAATAGAAACTATTACATATGAAATAAAAGATGAGGCTCTAAATTCAAGATGAATACTTGTCAACGAGAAAGGCTCCATCCACATCATGCATACACAAAGTGGTGTTTTGGCCATAACCATTCACACATCCATCAAACATAACATATTTAGGCAACAACACATATGACTTATTGTTATAACACATATTATGGGATAAAGAGAGGCATTCTCTCCCCCTCTCCCATCCTTGTGGTGAAGGCCAAATCCTCAGGAGGGTGGTAAACCATATATTATACATATAAGTACATATATATATATTAAACATGGATACATATGTATATGTATATATATATTATGTAACTATTTGTACATTTATAGATATACATACATATATGTATATATATTTATTTATATATACAATTGTAGTTTTTCTATGTGGTACAATCCCCATTAAATATTGTAATGTATGTGGGATTAATGTGATATAGATATTTACATTTTCTTGATTAACTCACATGTAAAAATACAAGTGGTATAGAATCAAATCCAATCATATCAATTTTGAATCTCAATACATCATAATTGACGTGGTCATGATACCACTGTCGAAATTTTTGGATGCAAAAGGAACAATTGGAAGAAACAACAATAGATAAAATCATTGTTGCCACAAGTTGATCTCATCAATAACAACACACTTGGAAGGAACTTTGTAAGATATACCTTGTCACAAAATAGATCCCATGACATTTCTACCTAGAAATAGAGGAAA
The DNA here is from genome assembly GCA_963693085.1 of Alisma plantago-aquatica. Taxonomy (NCBI): domain Eukaryota; kingdom Viridiplantae; phylum Streptophyta; class Magnoliopsida; order Alismatales; family Alismataceae; genus Alisma; species Alisma plantago-aquatica. The sequence goes on along the minus strand of OY856409.1, from coordinate 1,369,932,835 downwards.
CAATAATGTCAATGATGTTCTCTAAATGTAGTTACAATGACTATGTCTCTGTATCATCCATGTAGATTAGGGGAACTGGACATCATGCCCTAAGAGCCGATGGGAAGGAGTAGCTTTTTCGGGGGCTACATGTTATCATTTTCAAAACTTCTCCATTTCTCTCTCCCATTTCAATAATGACGTCTATGATTCAATTATAAAATGGTCTAACCAAAAACATGGTCGTCATGCCCCTTCCCAAGAAAGTGACAAGGAAGCATGACTTTTAATAAACCTTACAAAATTAAAAGACAACAATCAATTTTTCAAAAGCACACCTATGGATAGACGATGATCAACTGGATTAACCCAATCGAGTGACTGGATGGGTCAGGCTATTTATTAGTGGCATGTATGGGGCATCTAGTCAAGTGACTGGCTAGTCCACTCAGGCAACTAGGATGGGACATGACTTATTGGATCTAATCAGACAATTGACTGATCTAATCCAGTTGGGTGACTGGACTAGCCAGTTGACTGATTGGCTGATCTTGTCAAGTTGACCAGTTGGGTGGATCTCATCCTAGTCAATCAATTGGGCCATCTAGTTAATGTACTGGTCTGTCAACAAAGGTGACTGGACTTTCCATTCAAATGATTTGGCTTCCAATAAGTCGTTGATGATTTAATTGATTACCTAAATATTTTAGTAACCAATTAATCATATTTCCATGATTACACTCCTATTCTAAATACATCTTATGCGCGCAAACCTATAGGCTGCAAATTAGTTGGTAATGACATCAATAATTGATTACACAAATATGATTGGTATCTAGAAAGACTTCATTACCACCTACGTAAGTGGAGAATTTGGAGAATAAATTCAACCTAGTATATGACTAGTTACAAGGATCATATTATCCCTTTGTCTGTCATATCTTGATTGAGTCTGGGGTAGGGAAATGTCATCCTCTTAATGTTCAATTGTTGTTCCTTGATCTTGAGTAGACTATTTGTAATACATATAAACTGAATATCATATATTAACTCACATGAGCATCTCCATGCATTTCATAGTCTCACTCATCATGTAGCCATGATACTACTCCAATATGAGGGATAAATTCCACCTACATCATTCACAATAATTAACATGTGTCACAATGCACCCTAACACCACATGTATGGCAACCCTTTTTCAAGGTCATGTTGGGTAGTGTCAAAGTACACTGAACAACGTGTCATTGTAGTGACTTTATGTCTAAGGACTATAATCAAAACTATCTCATAATATTTTAATCTAACTACAACTTGTGGCTTCCATGTATCATACTCAACTTGCATACGTCCACCACACCTACTCATAATAAGTATCTATGTATTTGACTTGATATCCAATATCAAAATGAATGACACATAGTCCTTTGTCAAAACACATACCAAATTTATTATTTTTCCATAATTTCCACAATAATATCTAGCTAGAGACCTATGTGATAATGGATACACCATGCATATACATGATCTCATGTTCAGGTTGTCAACTCAAAATCACATGTTATTGGCTATTCATTATTTGGAAATTATTATATTTTTAAATATCTCATATTATATCAAACATAATAACTGGAGACTCATTCGCCAAAAACCAAACCAACTAAAAATTGTGCCATCAAAATCTTCATATCTAGCTATCATGGCATACTACCAGCATCATCCTCTACAAAAGATGGTCTTATGGAATTAGGCCACGACGTGCATCTTACAAAACACAATATGTCTACATTGTTCATGGCATGGCTCAAATCCATTGAGGAGTAACATGGCATGATAATTCCTAAGTAGTTTGTGTGGAAGTTTGGTCAAACGCAACAATTCCCCTGATGATGAACACGATGTTCAAGTTCTCAAAGTATGACATGTTGATAAGTCTCCATTTTTTTTGGAAACTATAGAATTCAACACGAAACATAAAACCTAGTACACATCATGTATCTGTGTTGTTAAGAAATTTCTTTGAGGGCCTGAACCATGATATGAACTTCTGAAACATTGTGTATTTAATATAGGAAGGAATGTCAATTTGGGACACAACGCATCACACCATAATATATACCCCTTTCCCCTTCCCTGAGTGAAGATGCCTCAAGAGAATAAACCAAGGCCCACCTATCATTACTCTTCCTTGAGAAGACATCACCCCTCCCTCCTCCATTCCATGTCTCACTGATCCATAACTGCATGAGCAGCAACAATAGTATAGCATGCACTGTTGTTCGTAGCAAAGGGGTGGCTGCCATTATTCCATGCCAGCCTCAAGCTCGTCATCACCTCCGTCCCACCCTTTCCTCCCCTTCTCCCTAACAAAGCATCCTCATTTTTGAGTCAACTTTATCTCTATTATCCAAGGCACTGGCCACAAGAAGAGTCCCCATCATTCATCTTTCCATAAAAAACAACCCATACTCCTCTCTACTTTAACTGATTTCATGTACCCATAGCTACTAAGAGTGATTCCCTCATTCTGATAGAGTCAACTATCCACTCTCTTCCAACTTTATCCTTCTTGCTCAACATAGGTGGAAATCACTAAAAAATAGAAGCCTCAATCAGTAGACTTCCTAACTGTGCACCCTAGGCAGAAGAGAAGATAAAGAAACACATTCAATAGTTTTTACCCAACAATATGGGGATGAACTTAAACACTTCCAGAAGATATCCATTTGTCTTGTATGTCCAATGTGATTTATTTATGATGAAGACTTGAAAGAATTGGTGCTTACCTTGAGTCAAGATGCTATTGCAAAATATTTCCATGCTATATGTTGTATGCAATGGAAATACAAAATAGTCTACACTGATTTTAGAAATCCCAACCACCCTATTGTCTAAAAAAATAGTTTGCTACCATATTGACAAATTTTAAAATGAGTGATGAGAAGTTCAAGTTGGAGATTGGGGTGCTTTTTGTGAAATTGGGATTCAAGGAGGATGACAAACTATTAAGAATCAAGTTTTTAATCAACAAACATTTTGGTTTGAGATTTTACTATTGATTTAACTAATTAGTCCAAAGAGGATAGGGCCATCCATATACATAATGGTGTTCTACGCTGCCTCCACATGATTTTTCTACCACACTTTTTGTGAGCAAAGAGACACATAGGGTAGTCTTCAAGGATGAATTGTATTTATTGTGGTGCATGGTATAGAAAATATATGTTAATGCATGTGCATACATGATGGAGAAGTTTTTGAGGTTGCTTCTTGAAGAATTCTGATTGTGATATCATTACTGTGGTTTTGATCTCCAAGTTGTCTAAGAAATTCAATATGGTCCCCAAACCTCATATCATTGAGGGATATGATCTGATTGACACCAACATACTACTTTTTTATACTATTGTATGATACAATGCATGAACAAGAATTATTATGATGATATTTATGGGCATCCACATCTTTATTTGTTCATGTCTAGTGAATAATGGGTCACCTTAATTGACCCAAACAACTTCAAGTGGAAATTATATCCATAAGGTGCAAATACAACCGACCTCTTCTCAACACCACTCACCCTCATTGATCTTCCTTCCACAAGTAGTCATATAGAGAACACCTAGTCTAGTCTAGACTGAAATACATGTATAGATACATGTATTCCTCCTCCTAGTAGTAGTTAGCCAATATGGACTACCATGATACATATATCCATGACCTCCACCTCTGGTACCAGGAATATATTCTTTCGTATAGTGGATGAACACCATGCATATTATCTAGGGAAACTATCCAAACCTTATGCTGCAAAGCATGTGACAAATGACAAGAATGATGAATTTTCTCATCCCTTATGGCCTTACCAACAACAAGGGGCCTTTGACCCTGATGCCTCACAATGAATTTCTTATTGTATCTCATTATAATATTAAATTTTGCAATATATACACTTTCTTCTATTTTCACCTCCTATATTATATGTCATGCATCATATCCATCTATTTGTATAATGTTTGCTTCTCATGTAGTGAACTTTATTTTTTTCATTTTGGGTATGAACACTTACATTTTGTTTTGATTTCAAGTTTGAATGTAGGAAAATGTGATAATTGGATTTCTTTTGAAATATCTCATCTAAATTGGCATACAGACCCATTATAGAACTAATTTATATTTTCATACCATTGGCTACACCATGGTATTATTTGTTCCACATTTTTTATTATGATAAGAAAAGTCACATTGCATTGCAAATATGAAATTGGACTAACTAACATTAATTACATGTAGTGTTACAACTAATCTAAGGACATGAATGAAGAAAATGACTATTCAAAAGGCATGTCAGATAGTTATGAATTTTATATAAGAGATAATACGTGCAAATATGTATATATTCATATCTAGTGTATCTAATTCAACTAGTTGGTTCAATAATGCCTAAAATATGATGGAACATCTCCATATCAACAATAAAGATGGGAAAAACCCTTGCAGGCATAATAAAGGATTAATGGATTAATACATAATAAGTTTGTTCCTAATTGTGTAATATTACCAATAACAACTTTAAATAGGAATATTTAATTTAAAAAATGAAATGGTTGAATACAAGATATAATGGAAGTAGGTTGTGGGATTCTAGAAACAAATCTAATTAAAATATATTAGTCATATATATTTATATAGTGAATACTTTTCTTTTTATTAAAGAACCATCTCCCCGCACTATGTCTTGAATCAACCTACCTATAGCACTTTAATTCATGATCCCAATGAGTAAACCACGTAGGAAATCTAATTTTTCTGGTCACCCAAGTTGTCTTCTCCCTCTTTATTAATTTTGAGGGGGTAAACAACACACTTGAGAATAAAAACATAAAGTTAACAATCCATCTACAAGAGAAGAGAAAGAGAGAAGGAAATGAACTACACAAGCCAATAGGCAATTTATCTATTTATATATGAATCTTAGCAATTGATGGAGTTAAATCCAAGATACAGAAAGAGATATAGAAGTCCACAAAGAAGACCCTACATATATGAAAAAGGAAAATCTAAGCAGTAACGTAGAATATTTACATAACATCGGGAGTAAGAACAATTAGTAGAGCATTCTAAGTCCAAAAAAAAGTATCATATTCTTTCTAGAAAAATTATAGTACACAATAGAAACACAAGAAAAGTGACTCTTCCAATCTCCATGGATAAGGAGGTCATCAATCAAGCACATATTTCTACCAATACACCCTTTTTCCTATGAAATGTTCCAAACAGAGACAACAATGGGACATACAAAGAAGAGATAACTATACCATTCTTTGTTCTTCCAACAATGCATGTGAGAACCTGTTACATTAAACGAGATTACTCAAAGCATAAAACACAGTCGATAACTAATTAATCACATACCCAAAAATATGGGTAAATTAAATCTGATTTCAACATCAACACCCTCTTAGAAACGTTTGTATAAGAGCCCAACATCTTTCTTGTATCCATACTATGCCAAGAATTTGATACAAATTGTTCTATCACCTTAGCCATTACATACATACACAGGAGAACAATATTTGTATATGCCCCACAAACAATCATTAACATGCTAACAAAAGTCAAATTTGTTTCAAACACCATGTACAAACATTTCTTGCCCAGACCTGAGAGTACATGGATGACTCTAGGACACACTAGACATCGAATCAACTTTCTCAAGGTTCCTCTTTACTTCCATGGTTCTATTGTTGTCACTGTTGATTACCTAAAAAGATGTGGTGAACTACAAGGGTGAGACCCATGTCCCAACAAGAGATATAACCTTCAATAATGCTTATTGATTATAACATTTTAAATAGTAGATAATTGAGCCATTAGAGTATTAAATAATCAATCAAACAGATTGAATCGTTCAAGTATGCTAAATAGATTAATCAAACAATCTTTGCAACAAGTATGATTATCAATGTATATATAGTTAACAAATAAATCAATTTCTCTAGATAGATATCTACTAAAATTTCATCAAATTGCATCTAATAACAATCATCATCATTAATCCGAGTATCATCATATTCCTTGCTTACATCACAAGAAACCTAGTAGCATAAGCATCCTTGACATCATGAATATGTCTAGTAACATAACATGGCTATCAATATTCACATATCATATAAAGGAAACAAATCTATATCATAAGTAGAACTAACATCATTGCACAATTAACTACATAGGCCTGATTAGCAGCTCAAGCATTTCTTATTACATAGGCATGACTAGCAATATTAGACATAGCTACCAGCAACATCTTAACCATCCATGCCAGTATATTTGACAACATAAGCATGTTTACAACACGAGAAAAACTACACTATAAGCATACCTATTATCTCTTATTTTAATATACATGATTTCATTGAAAAGAAAACAATCAAGGGTTATCATCCAATATGAAGCGTTGTGTATAAACCTAAACAGATATGTTGCACGACTGTCTTACATCTTTTATTATGCATTAGGAAATTTGAATCATACCATCCAAAGTCCAACCGACCCCTATGAAGGGCTATTTGGTTTCGTATAAGATTTAGGAGTACCAGTATCCTAAGATCTCACCCCTTCAGTCAGTACTAGTAAAAAGGTAGTGACATATCAATCAATGCTACCACTACATCGACATATAGTTATTGCTAAAATCTAGTCCGCCCTTGGTACATATCACAAAACTAGAAAATAGGCTCATGCATGGTCATTCTATAAGAGGCACCTATAGTTATACCGCTGCCTTTCACATTTCACAATATCCAAGGCATGACTGCAATCATCCACCATAACCTACAATTGTGGTTGACAAGGATATATCCTCAACTTCCCAACCCCACATACTCAACTGTATTCACTCTAAAATTCCCTTCGGAATACTTGTTTCACCATCCAAAAAGTTCTGACACTAAAGATGGTTATACGACATAGGGAACTATAAGATTAGAGTTTTACTTGATTAGTTATCTCCAATTGGGTGAATTAAGGCTGCATCAAACAAGTGGACATACTAACCCTAATTCATATCTAGAAAAAGTGATGTTGGAACCTAATGGAGGTTTACCTAATAATATAGTCTTACTTTTTCCTCATATGATTAGAATTGATAATAAATATAATGAGTTAATGGGAAACCCTGATGAAGTATATTTTGTTATACTTATCCCTAATATAACCAAGTGATGGTAATTGATTATGAACAACCCCTTCAATGATCAATAGAATCGTGGAGTACTCTCTTTTGTGGTTGATCCCTAGTATGCTATGACATGATGGTTACACCTTGACTTATGTGTGGATCCATACATGATAATGATATGGAATGTGATGGTGGTGCTTCAACTTATGCATCCATGATCCAATGGGGATTTCATGAGTTACGGTTTTGGTATGAGTTTTGATTAGTAATAGTAATACAATTTATCTAGTTGAACCTAACTCTAATGCAAATAGATAAATATCTGTATTCATGTTTAACCTTCTTATATGATGACATGATGGTGGAATAATCTCCTTAATATGATCATAACCTTAATGTGTTAATTAGTGGTTATTATAGACACATGGTTAATACTTTCTTATGATAAACATGTGCATTATGAATATGATGAGGGTTAATCATATCTAGATTCCTTACATGTTGATGTAATAAAGGAATGTTCTTAATGTTAATATAACCCTACTATTATTGTTTATGAATATCTCCCAGATTATTAATGCAATATTGTGTTTTCCTGTGTATTATATGTAATTGATGATGTTGAGCCTTGTTATAAGGCATGGAAAGATAGTGATGATCTTGTAGGGAATAATGTGATGGTCTTAATGACCTTTGGGCATGGTTGAGCCCTGAATGAGGTGTAACCCTTCTATTGATAAGGGTTGATACCCTATGATATTGTGAAAAGGATTTATATCCTGTGATAGTATGATGACAAATATAGTCTCATGAATGGAAAAACAATAGTATCATGTGATGATGATTTGATGATAAGTATAATCTCTTGATTGGCAGGTGAATACTTCCATGTAATGTTGAGATGATAAATTATGTTGTTTTATATGTTGTGAAGTTGTTATATAGCAATGTTAAAACCATACAAACTTTCCATAAGCATCATCCCAAAACATTAGATTGTTCAGAAGGTAAGACTATTGGTTGTTTACATAAGTAAAAAACTTGGATAAACCTCCTATGAAGTCATTGAGTTGTTCTATATACAGACTCACCATTTAACCCTATACATCCCTTAATTAACAACATAACAAGTTCCATTGATAGTAGGGTAAAACCCCACAAGTGATTGTTTATTTAAAACAAACTGTCAATAAATGAGCTTCTCAAGTTGATCTCATAAAGGAAACCATATAAATTACTTTATAAGGACCTACATATTACATTATGCATCATTCCAATTTATTGAATGAAAAGTCATTAGATCTTAACCATTGGGTCAAGTTCATATATTAAAACCATCAATTGGAGTATAGGTCCAACCATTGCATCAAATGACCCAAGAAACCATTGGTTTAAGGCTTAATTGATGCTACAACTACATTCTTAACTAACCATAGGTTGAGGAGACCTGATCCACCATTATTAGTGACCATTAAGTCACCATAGGTTGTTATATCAGCTCTATATTCATTAATCATCATCATATATGAAGCTAATGTCACCATTGATTGATAGCATCATTAGGGTACATAGTTGTTGATCATTAAGATTCTAATTAAACCAAAACCTGAACTAAGGGGTGAACATAAGTTGACAACCTTGGTTTCCACCGTCAGTTGTCATGAAGACAACAAAATCGGTTGTTGCAATGGTACCACCATTGGGTCATGTGTTTATAGAAGAAATCAGCTTTAAACCTTAAAATTGACCCTTGGTTGATGGGTGCTTAGCACCACCGGTTGTCAAACCAACATGATCCAAGTCATATTATATATTAGAAGGAATGTACACATGATTAAAAGTTCATTTAGAACTGAAATGAACAAGGAATATCATAAAAATCAAAATCCAAGTCAAGCATAACGTTTTAGTGCATGGATCGTCATTTTAAAGCAAGATCATGAGATAGCAAGCTTATGGTAAGAAATAAACGTGGAGAAAGTTATAAAACTTTCCCTAATGAGAAGATAAAATCCCAAACAGAAGAAAACTCTAGCTGTTAGGGTAGAAAATCCAAGCATAAGCTCTGAGCTCGTCCATCTAACACCTTTCTCCATCAAAGAAGCAAACCTTAAGCATAAGGAGCAAGAAAGGTAGGGTTTTAGATCTTTAGAGCAACTTACACCATGGAAAAACAAGGTTACGACCTGGATAAAGATAGTGGGAAGAAGAACAGAAAAACAAATGGGAAAGAGGAGGTGAAACTTACTAAGTTAGGTCAAGATCACCAAGAAGGAACTTTAGAAACCCTAAATGAAGCAAAACAAAAGCCAACATGCTTCCACCAAGAAATTCACCTTATTCTTCTACCTTGGACATGTCCTTCATAGATAAATAGAGTGGGAACGAGGTTCTTAGCTGGAGGGAAGTGGTAGAGAGCAAAACTTTTGTTTGGGATCTTAAAAGTATATATATAAAGCTTGAAGGATAAGGAAAGAGAAGAAGCATGAGGTGTCAAAAAGCTCTCCATGCATCCATGGCCTTAAACTATTAAGGATATACAAGAAGCCACACAAGAAGCTGACCCACCATCCATGAAGACCTACTTAGACCTCGTTTATTGATTTTGCAAGCAAAGCAAATAAACCATTTGCTTGATAGCTCCTAAAGGTAGCTCATCCACAAACAGATAAACCCTAAAATATCCTTGAGGAAAGCACCTCCAAGCCAAGGTTAAACTAGGTGAACCAAGGCTCAAAAAGCTCAAGAATGATGCGTGAACATCCAAAGAACATAATGAAAGTGATAAATTGCAAGAAAAACCTCCCAATTGGGTAAATTGTGCAAAAGTCCAAAATGTACATAAAATTGCATAATTTGCACAAACATTGTTCAACTTGGACCAAACTTGAAACTTAAGTTTGTATTATGATTCCAAATCATATCACTAGGTTATATTATAGTTCTATGAATTCAATTATGATAATTAAGTATGTTCAACACTTTTACCAAGGTCAGGGGTCTCTCAACCATAAACCCCTTACAGGGATTTTACCCCCGAAATCCAAGGTAGACAAAGTTCAATAATTCTCACGCACCTCATCCCCAATCTTCCACATGTTAAATTTCATCTCATGATTATGTCACCTTATTTTCATAGAATTCATATTCATCTCCCTCAATTTCTGCATGTGTCACCTTGGTTCAACATAGGAACTGTTGTACCACCTGTATAGGTCTGGTAGTACCTTTCAACTTTGGGACTCTACTGTCATTCTAAACTATTATATCTATTGTATCACACATCACTCTAAGGCCATACTCACCGGCTCTTACTAAACATAGAACATCATGTATATCTTATCATATGTGACTTTATAAGGTTTCATCTTTATGCTCCTTTAATGGTTGTTGTAATTAATAACTCAATCAACCAGGTAGGCATCCCCTAATTATGAAGAACTATGAGGAATATGTTTTTATAGGATTCTCCAAACATCTCAATGGTGGACTGACCAACTGTTTGTTTGAATAATCATACACTTGTCTATAACTGTTAACAAATGTAACTTCTCGATTGACATTGTTAGGGGTAGAGCAACGACATTGTCTTCATCTTATCAGGATTCACATAACATACTTAACAGAGGTATCAACATAAACTCTCTCTCTCTCTCTCTCTCTTTATATATATATATATATATATATATATATATATATATATATAGGCGAGGAACACTAGATAGCTCATCTAATAGATATCTTTAACTCATATATATAACTGATACACTATGGGTACTAGGATTCATTACCTTGGTATCCACTATATGCTCTATAAAGAACTCATACCCTGGTCTCATCCACTTCCTCAAAATCATAATCGGCTAAGAACATGTAGGAGGAATACCCATAACTCTTGGACTAATCATAAATCATGCTCGTTACAAAACATAAAGATTTTTGGAATTATAGTCCAAGGCAACAACACATCATATCAAGATATCCATCCGTAGGATTTTAGCAAATCCCCGCATACCAAGTGAAAAAATATCCACTTAAAGGATACACTTCAAAAAGAAGAAACACAAAGGGAAACACACTTCCCACATCACTGCAACATTGTCTAGGGTCACATTCAAAATGTAACCAATTCTATTTTTCCCATGAAGGTTACACTTTTTATGTATCATTTTACCTCTTATAGATTGGGTTCCTTGCCATTAGCATATGAATTATTAAGATTATCACATCTATTTACTCTTTCCTCATTAACTGTTCACCATTCTTGCATATTTCCTCTCATTTTACCTTGTTTTTCAACCACTGATCAAGGAATAGGTCGTCATATTCCATATTTTCTTCATTAAACAAGGAGCTTCTCCCTTGATTTATTTCACATACGATGCATATTTTACGTTAACACTTTTTACACACATAGGTTGGTCTGAGATTAACTTAGGTTCCACTTTATTCGTCTGCCATTTTTCTCATTGATCTTCTCGTATTATATTTATAATAGGAGCTCTCTCCATCTTCTGTGGATTTCATACCTTGAATTACTTTATTAGCACAAACATATATGTCCTTTACTTTATCATATTCTTGAATTACAACTTCAAGAATTCCTCTTTTGCTTATTTATATTCAGATTTAAGTTTCTTGGTGTTGTATCTTTCCCTTATAGTCACCAAATATTCAAGTTTTGATAGATTATGATTTAATTCTCATCTTCTTTAGGGTAAAACTGAGATATATGCACCATGATTTTTGATTTGTTATGCTCTTTAGATTGTTTCAAAATGACTACTTGATGAGAGTAATCAGAAAGAGAGCAATGTAAGAGTTCCATACTTACCTTTGCTTCAATAATGGAATACCTAGCCAGGGCACCCAAATATTGAGATTAGGCAGTATGCCCCATATTTTTATGTCATATTCCTAACTTAGTCATCATCCTGGTCCTAAGTCCTACTGTCCCTATAGACTCGACAAACCTAAAGATCTAATAATAACTTGGGAGAGCTTGTTACACTAAATGAGATTACTGAAAACATAAAACACAATCGATCACTAATTAATCACATACCCAAAACATGAATAAATTGAAACCAATTTCAACATCAACACCTGCTCAGAAACATTTGTATAAGAGCCCAATATCTTTCTTGTATCCATACTATGCCAAGAATTTGATACAAATTGTTCTATTGCCTAAGCCACAACATATATACATAAGAGAACAATATTCATATATGCCACACAAACAAGTATTAACATGCTAACAAAAGTTCGATTTGTTTGAAACACCATATACAAATGTTTCCTGCCTAGAACTGAGAGTACAAAGATGACTCTAGGACACACTATACATCTAATAAACTTTCTCAAAGATTCATTACTATAGTTCCTATGCACTTACATAGTTCTATTGTTGTCACTACCAATTACCTAAAAAAATGTGGCAAATCACAAGGGTGAGACCCATGTCCCAACAAGAAATATCACCTCTAAAAATGCTTATTGATTACAACATTTTAAATTGTAGATAACTGAGTAGTTGGAGTATTTAATAAACAATTGAACATATTGAATAGTTCAAGTATGCTAAATATATTAAGCAAATAATCTTAGCAACAAGTATGATTATCAATGTATATATAGGTAACAAATAAATCCATTTCTCTGGATATATATCTACTCAAATTTCATAAAATTGCATCTAATAACAATCATCATCATTAATCTGACTATCATCATATAACTTGCTAACAATACAAGCAACCTAGTAGCATAAGCATCCTTGACATCATGAATATGTCTAGTAACATAACATGGCTATCAATATTGGCATCTCAATAAAGGGAAGGGATATATATCATAAGTAGAACTAACATCATAGAACAATTAATTGAATAGACATGATTAGCAGTTTAAGCATTTCTAATTACATAGGCATAGATAACAATATAAAACATAGCTAACAACATCATCTTGACCATCAGAGTCAGTATATTTGACAACATAATCATGTTTACAACATGAACATAACTACAACATTAGCATATCTATTATCTCTTATTATACTATACATGATCTCAGTGAAAAGAAAGAAAACAAGGGTTAACATCCAATATGAACCGTTGTGTATAACCCTAAACATATATTCTATACGGATGTCTTACATCTTTTATTATGCCTTGGGGAATTTGAATCATACCATCCAAAGTCCAATCAACCCCTACGAAGGGTTATCCAGTTACGCACAAGATCTAGGAGTGTCGATATCGTAAGATCTCACCCCCTTGGCCAGTACGAGTAAAACGGTAGTGATATATCAGTCAATGATACCACTACAGTGACATTTAGTCAAGTTGATAACATCTAGTCTCCCCTTGGTACAGGTCCTGGCACTAGAGAACAGGCTCACGAATGGCCATTCTATAAGAGGCACATGTAGTTATACTACTGCCTTTAACATTTCACAATATTCGAGGCATGACCGCATTCAACCTCGACAACCTAGAATTGTAGATGACATGAATATATCCTCAAGTTGCCACCCCCACATACTCAACAATATGAACTCCAATTTTCCCTTAGGAATACTTGTTTCACCATCAAGCAAGTTCTGACACTGAAGATGGTTATACAGAACAAGGCACTACATGATTACATTAGAGTTTCACTTGATTAGTTATCTTCAATTGGGTGAATTAAGGTTGCATCAAACAAGTGGACATACAAACCCTAATTGATATCTAGAAAACATTGCCGTATAACAACTTCAAAAGATATAAAACATATGAGACATAATTTCTCAACTCAGCATTACATGGAAATATTCACCTGCTGATCAAGATATTATATTTATCATCAAATCATCATCACATGATACTATTGTCTTGCCATTCATGAGACTATACTTGTCATCATACTATCACAAGATATAATTCCTTTTCACATATCATAGGGTATCATACCTTATCAACACATGAGGATTACACCTCATTCAGGGATCAACCATGCCCAAAGGTCATTAATACCGTCATACTATTCCTTGCAAGATCATCATTATCTTTCCATACCTTATAACAAGGCTCAACAACATCATTTACATATAATACACCAGACAACACAATATTGCATTAATGATCTGGGAGGTATTCATAAATAATCATAGAAAGGTTATATTAACATTAGGAACATTCCTTTATTACATCAACATCCAAGGAATCTAGGTATGATTAACCCTCATCATATTCATAATGCACATGTTTAGCATAAGAAAATATCAACAATGTGGCTATGATAACCACCAATTAACACATTAAGGTTATGATCATATTAAGGAGATTATTCCACCATCATGCCATCATATAAGAAGGTTAAACATGAATACTAATATTTATCTATTTGCATTAGAGTTAGGTTCAACAAGATAAAGTATATTAATATTACTAATTTACACTCATCCCCAAACCATAACTCATGGAATCCCCATTGGATCATGAATGCATAAGGTGAAGCATCACCATCACATTCCATACTATTCTCACATATGGATCCACACATAGCTCAATGTGTAATATTCATGTCATATCATACCACAAAAGAGAGTACTACATGATTCTATTCATCATTGAAGTGGTTGTTCATAATAAATTACCATCACTTGGTTATGTTAGGGATAAGTATAACCAAGTATACTTCATCAGGGTTTCCCATTAACTCATTATATTTATTATGAATTCTAATCATATGAGGGAAATGGTAAGACTATATTATTATGGTAAACCTCCATTAGGTCTCATTATCACTCAAACCATACAAACTTACCATAAGAATCATCCAAAAACATTAGATTGTTGAGAAGGTAAGACTATTGGTTGTTTATATAAGTAAACACCTTGGATAAGCCACCTATGAAGTCATTGATTTGTTCTATATAAAGAGTCGCCATTTAACACTAGACAACTCTTGATTAACAACATAAAAGTTCCATTGAGAGTAGGGTAAAACCCACAAGCGATTGTTTATTTAAACAAATCCATCAATAAATGAGCTTCTTAAGTTGATCTCATAAAGGAAACCATCTAAATCACTTTATTAGGACCAAAATATTACATTTATTGGATGAAGAATCATTAGATCTTAACCATTGGGTCAAGTTCATATATTAAAAGCATCAATTGGAGTATAGGTCCAACCATTCCATCATATGACCCAAGAAACCATTGATTTAAGGCGTAATTGATGCTGCAACTACATGCTTAACTCACCATAGGTTGTGGAGACTTGATCCACCATTAGTAGTGACCATTAAGTCACTATAGGTTGTTAGATCAACACTATATTCATTAATCATCAACAAATATCAAGCTAATGTCACCATTGATTGATAGCATCATTAGGGTATTTAGTTGTTGTTCATTAAGATTCTAATTATACCAGAACCTGACCTAAGTGGTGAACGTTTGTTGACACCCTTGGTCACCACCATAAGTTGTCATGAAGACAACACCATTGTTTGTTGCAAAGTTACCACCATTGGGTCATGTGTTTATAGAAGAAATTAGCTTTAAACCCTAAAATTGACCATTGGTTGATAGGTGCTTAGCACCACCGATTATCAAACCAACCTGATCCAAGTCATATTATATCTTAGGAGGAACGTACGCATGATTACAAGTTCATATATAACTGAAATCATAACAGGGAACATCATAAAATTCGAAATCCAAGTCAAGCATAGCTTTTAAGTGCATGGATCATCATTTTAAAGCAAGAACATGAGCTAGAAAGCTTATGGTAAGAAATAAACGTGAAGAAAGTTATAAAACTTGCCTATTATGAGAAGATAAAATCCCAAATAGAAGAAAACTTGAACAGGTAGGGTAGAAAATCCAACCATAAGCTCTGAGCTCGTTCATCTAACACCTTTCTCCATCAAAGAAGCAAACCTAAACCATTAGGAGGAAGAAAGGTAGGGTTTTAGAGGTTTAGAGAAACTTCTACCATGGAACAACAAGGTTCCAACCTGGAGAAAGATAGGGGAAAGAAGAAAAGAAAAAGAAATGGGAAAGAGAAGGTGAAGCTTACTAAGTTAGGTCAGGATCACCAAGAAGGAACTATAGAAACCCTAAAGGAAGCAAAACAAAAACCCTACATGCTTCCACCAAGAAATTTACTTTCTTCTTTTACCTTGGACATGTCCTCCATAGCTAAACAGAGAAGGAATGAGGTTTTTAGTAGGAGGGAAGTGGTAGAGAAAAAAACTTTAGTGGAGCTTAAAAGTAGATATATAAAGCTTGAAGGATAAGGAAAGAGAAGAAGCATGAGGTGTGTAAAAGCTCTCCATACTCAATGGCCTCAAACTATTAAGGATATACAAGCAGCCACATAAGCAACTGAACCAACATCCATGGAGACCTAATTATCCCTCGTTTCTGGATTTTACAAGCAAAGAAAATAAACCATTTGCTTGATAGCTCCTAAAGGTAGCTCATCCATAAAGGGATAAACCCTAAAATACCCTTGAGGAAAACACCTCCAAACCAAGGTTCAACTAGGTGCCCCATGGCTCAACAAGTCAAGAATGATGAGAGAAAATCCAAACAACATAATTAAAGTGATAAATTTCAAGAAAAACTTCCCAATTGGGCAAATTGTAGAAAAGTTCAAAATGTACATAAAATTGCATAAATTTCACAAACATCGTTCAAATTGGACCAAACTTGAAATTTAAGCTTTTCTTATGATTCCAAATCCTATCACAAAGTTATATTATAGCTCTAAAAATTCAATTATGATAATTAAGTATGTTCAACACTTTTAGCAAGGTCAGGGGTCTCTCACAAATAGTAGCAAAGCATATTCCTATCAAAAATTTCCAAATAATTGGTCTCAGTTCTCCACAAGAATAATCATTACCTTTTAAGTGGACACCATTTCTGAAAACATTTATCCCATAACTTATGATTCTAAATATGAATGGCTTCCCACACAACCTTAATTTGATTCCCCTTCTTGTTACAAAAAAGATTATAATCATCTATGTCATTCAAATTACTAGTTCTAGAGAAATTGTTGCTCATCATTTCCAATTTGTTGCTCTTGATAATAGACTAATCACTGTATTCTATGATAGATTGACTTTATCCATCCTACCATATTTAAGAAAAAGGAAAGATCTATTTCCACTACAATCTATGAAAAATTTGACTCCCTGCATCCAGGTATTCCCCCAAATAAATACATTACTCACATTTACAATTTTGTAACTTATATACAATTTTATTTCTTTTTGTGTCAGAATATAGTTCCATAACCAATATTTATTGAATGTTATTTATTCATCCACAAAGATTCACCTCTTAATTATCATAAAAAAACTTGTTGGTAGCAATAACTGGACATTAATTCGTTTAGTTGTATAGAAGGAATTAAGTTGCCCACTTAGTATGCCAATCTTACTTAATATACCATTCTGGTCGTTATGGTTGGGCACTTCATCAAGATAATTGAATAAAAATGTGAAATCTTAAAAAACCCAGAAAAGAGGCAGAACAAACCGCTCTATATACCAACGTACTGTAAAATACCAATCCAATATTTATGGTTGGGTGCTTTGACTTAAAATGAAAAAAAGGGAGGAAATATTCCCCACATGTGAAATGTAAGACTTCTTTCATAAGGAAAAACATGTATAGTTGTTCTTTGATGAGGAGTACTAATAGATGCATATTCATCCTAGTTTTAGTTGTATTGTCGGCTTAGTTTTGCATTCATTTTCCTCAATTCACTATACAACCAGATTGATTTTGGTTTTTCTCAATTTAATATTAATTTATATAGTTTTGATTCAGTTACTTGATTTCCATGGCATATTTGAGATTCATATACTATGAACTAACATAGGAGACGGTAATTCTACTAACACACTAGTAGGAAACATACATTGTTTTATGATTGTAAAAGTTTTTATTGATCTGTCCCTTCAACAATGTATGATTTTCATCAGTGGTAACTTCAACAACACATGCCATTCCCCACACTCCACTAGCCCTCCTAGGGATGGAGTGGGGTTTATCCAACCTAAAATTCCATTAGTTCACAAAGGCATGGTTTTGCATCAATAGTTAACTAACGGAATCCCCGCTTGCACTTGTTTACAGATGGAACACCTACATGTAACCTACCAATGAGATGTTGGATCCACTTTATGATGAAAGTCCACCCAGACATGTACCGATGAAGCTTCCCACTAATGAAGTCTATACCTCCTCCCACTAATGGAAAGGCATATTCCATCCACTAACGGAAAGGCAAGCTCTATCCGTAGATGGAAAGGCAGAATGCGACAATCGATGATACTTTAGAGTTGTCCACCAAGGAAACATGAGCTTTTTCCTACTAATGGGGCTCTATCCATTTTGTATACAGTTGAAATTTTGAATGACATGAGACCTCTTATCTTCTTCATACAATCACCTCTTTACATCCATCTCATCTACAAACTTAACAACAGGCATCTGTGAGGGTTCCAAACCCACCGTACACCATCAAATACAAGCCCCACACCTCCATTTAATGGATCCTCCCCTAAAACTTCCAAGTTGTAAAAATCAATTCTGAGCTCAAATTCCTAAAGTATTTTCCATTGGTGGAAAACACATCAATTGACAAAGATTCTGCCTCCTCCAAGGATCCAAGGTCTTAATCTCAAAAGAGAGATAGATTGATGACACCTTCCATGCTCCACCACCATCGACATGCTCAATTCTCACAATGATAAGTTCATGCTGTCAAGAAGGTGATTGACGACTTCTAGTTCAACTTTGAAAAACATTGAAGGGCGTTCTTACTACTTTCTTGATGCCTTCATCTTGAAGTTTGAAGAAACACTTCCACACACCACATCTGTGATTCTATCTTTTACTATGATGATGGACTTCTCTCTCTTTTCTCTATTTTTACTTGTAAATAATGTCATGAGCAAGTTGTTCTCTCGTTAGGGTTCTTGGAGTAGTCCCGCTACCAAATTTTGTTCTTGGTATTGTATCTGTTCCTACATGGACCAATACATGTTCTCAATAGCACATTTTATTTTTGCAATTATAATATGGATGACGATTTTACATCTTTATCAGATCTTAGATGTAGAAAACTTTGAACCTAAAATTTGAAATATTGTTTTTTTCTTGTTAAACCCTTTATTAGAACTTCAGATAGGTTACTCTCGAGGGGATATGCAAATAATTTCTAGGTAACACAACTACATTCTTACAATAATATCTATCAGATTTTAATGCTAAGACTGAAGGGGGATTTATCTAGCCTCAACATATGTATATTCATGCTAACAATGATGTAGCAAGAGACCAAAAGATAGGTAGCAGTGGTGAAATCCATCCACCCTAGTGTTTCCACCATATTATAATTAGAACATTAATCTATCCTTTCATTATTTGCAATCTTATCTTAATAAACAAAAACTAACTTTTCTATTAAGTGCTAGTTCTTGTCAGTTGTCGTTGATCAAATCACTTAGTAAATGTGTTTTACTTTGGGTTCATTCCTGAGCTATATTGCAATATGATATATCCTCATACGTTGGTTAAGTTAAAATCTAGGGTTTTCATCCTAGGAATTTTTTTGGCATGATAATCACTCGCATCAAGTACCTAGGCGAGGGTGAAATCATTGTTTGTGCTATTTAGGGTGAATCTTAAAGTGGGAGAGATTTTAGAGGATAAAGGGCAGAATGAAGTTGTTTATCTTAATTGACTGAACCACACATGATAAAAAATATGTTTTGTCAATCATGTCAACATGCCATTTTATATAATTGAAATTTAGTTGGTTTAGTTCTTTTCATCATCTCCATTATATGCACTTTCTTTAATTCTCAATTTGAACTTTATTCACTGAGGACGGACAATGGTTTAATCTTGGGGTGATTTAATGAACGTAGTTGATACTATGTTTTGTGATCACTTTAACCATAATGGTTCCAATGTTTTAATTTTGGCTACATAATGGCTTTGTAATTTTATTATAAGTTATAATTTCTCTTTTTTTTTCTTGAATGATTGGTGCATTTTTATGAAGGTTTGGTGAGACATGTCTCATCTTAAACCCCTCACCATCAACATTGACTATGGGGTTTCAAATTTATCGATTTAGACCTCTTTTACTCAGAAACAACATGCTCAACATCGAGCATTATGTGTCCCAAATCAAGAGCTATACAAGCCATCCTAGATAAGGGACACTATTTGTTTGTGTTCAGGGGCTTTAGAAGATTTCAACATCTACAAACATGACATTTGTAGCCTATTGTATGACATGTCTCACTTCTGTAGGAATTAGCCAAGTCAATCTTGAGTGCTTATGCCATTATTCGATAATGAGACAACATGAAGCCTCATCTAGAAGCACATTCAATAACCAATGACATGGTGTGTAGATCTTTCAGTATGTTGTGTCAAACGATTACCAATGCCAACTCTCTACAACTATGAAGAGAGATGGTGCGTCTATGCCACAAATTTTTTTTCTAAAGTATAAAGATCGAAACGGATGCTTTTTGAGGATATCTATCATTTTGTTAGTTCTAACTTTAGAAGAGGAGATCCATGCCACCTGGAAGGTAATTCGACTCAAAAGGGAGCTGAAAGGAAAATGGGAGACATTTGAGTGGTGGATTTACTTCCTCTTGGCGAAATAAGCTTCATTGGGTATCTAAATTATAGAGAACTCCTTCTATATATACAATATTTGTACCTCATTTGTTCATCTTCCTTCATATATTCCTCTATATCTACTCTGTGTATTTCATAGAGAACTTGATTTACAAGTTTTTGTATGAATATAATACGCTTATGGGTAGTTTCCCTTGTGTATGGTGTCTTCTTAGCTTCTATTGTTCACATGATAAACAATAGTGAATTTTATTTTAAAATATTCTTCTATTTCTTTATATTGATTTTGTGTTTATAAGAATCTCGACCAAGGTTCAATATCTCTCATATTTCAACATACTTAAGGGAGATACAAAGTCAGTGGATTACAATTAGATATTTAACTACCTATTACATGATAATGAATATGAGCTACTACATACTTTTCTCCCCATTTGTAAAGGATTGTTGCTAATTGTTTTTGTTAAAGAGATATAGGAATTCTCTTAATAAATATTTGATTGATAATTGAGAGATGTCAATCCACCTACCTAGTTAATCAATAGTTAAGAGATATTGATCACATTTTTTGGATATAGTACCAATAAGAGAAATTGTTCAATCATGTAATTTCTTATTATGTAATGCATGTCATGACACCATGAACTGATAATTTTGAAATTGATCTCACAATCTCTTAGCTAATTTTGATTACTCTCAAACCAACACTTTTTTTAATTGAATCATCAATTAATTTAATTAGATTAATTGCATTGGCTCAATTTGGAGACGGTCTTAATTTACTATTACATGTGAAATCGTATTATCATGGGTCACTAGCTTGTGTTGCTTGAGTTTATTATTGAATAGACATACTTTTCCATCTACGGTCATTGAAGATTGATCATAGATCATAGTTTGGATTGAGAATTTTGACATAGAAAAAACTTGAAATATTAATCTATAAAATTATATGAGGAAGCCATGTATATACATATATACCACCTATGTTAACTGTTTGCAAAAAAGTGATAATTGGGAGATAAATGATACACATGAAAAAAATATTGTACCCTGCAACAAAATAAATATGTACATGTAATTAACAACTACCACAATTTGACATTAATAGAGATATGTTTACTTCATAATATTTGAAACCCTAGAGTGAAAATTTGATAGAACCATAGCAAAATTATGTGGCAATGTTAATATTTAAGGTCTGCTAATATGATAAGGTAATGGCATGAATACGCGTGAATATCGATTATATTTTTCAATCTTAAAAAGGAAGATAATGGGATATTATGGAAGAGTTATATCCTAAACGGAGAATCCAAACCTATACTGAAAGATTTAAGAATACTTGCTTCCAAGCCAAATGATAAAACAGTACACTACTTTGTAGATATCTCCCTCTTTGAGCCATTTGAATCGTGATTGTGCAACTTTAGAAGTCATAAATTCTTGAGGTACTAGATTCTCCATTCAAATATTTTCTTGTTTTGCTTCCCTTTTAAATTGCATGAATGAATCTTTGTACACTGGTCGACCCTAAAATATTTATAAGCCTATCGTACCTCTCAAAGATCACCACTACAATTTTGTACATACTGAATGCTGTTAAATGTTGAATTGACACTGGATGTGATCTATTTTAAGTTTTAACTTCTTTGGTGGCTTTGGCCCTTTAGTAAGGGAGCGCGGAATAATCGCATCCATGCATATTGTGTCCTTTTCTTTAACTAAAGGGAGGGCGTCATAATCTTTTTGGCTAAAATTTTTTGGATTTACATTATTTGGATCCACACAGAAAAAGGGTTTAGATTCTAGATATGAATATTTATTTAACTACATACAAGCCACACCTCAGGTATTTATATTACTAAATACAATTGTGTTTACAGATATGCGTTCAGCCACTGGTGATGGGAGGTACTTGCAATTAATTAACTACAATGCTCAAGTACCCTCAGTGTTTTTACTTGTAAAAAGTAGGATATGTGTGTGTGGTGGACAATTGTTAAACTAGCGGACGCCCAGTTGGTACAATTCGCGTTGCATATACGTTTTTATATATCTAGCGAAGGCTTGCCACCATTTGCATGACAGAGAAGTAGGTCCCCATGGTGGCGATGGACACCCCGAGGAATACGACGACCGAGATCGCGGCCCACTCGACCCAGCCCACCCCTTTGCTTCCCTTTCTAAAGACCCTCAGGTAGCAGAGGCAAGGCAGGATGATGGAGGCGGTGCTACTGAGGAAGGATCCAGTGAGCGCAGTGAGGTAACCGAAAAAGGGCAGCGAGAGGGCGGCTATCGCTGTGCTTGTCACTAGCAACGTACGCAGCAGGATGCTGACGGACCTTCGGTTCTTGGAGATCCGGCAGACGTCTTCCAGTGCATCGGCAACAGGCGCGATTAGCAGGGCGTACTTGGTCACCGGGTTGATCAGGGTGGTGTAAATCGCGATCTTGGAGCTCAGCTTCTGTACCGGGAGGTTTAGGGTGATCTGGGAGTTGACGAGATTGCCGTACATCAGGTAGCCCATCACTGCCATCGACCCGTAACAGAGAGTGCAGAGGACGAAGCACACCACCAACACCTGTGAGGAACCGGCGCAATTGTTCGCTCGAAGTCAGTTTGAGGACAATTATAATTATAGTTGAGCTATTCGACCGTTTGTTGCTGTATTACCTTGAGGAATTGGGTTCTGTCTTTCATGGACGTGTAAATCGTCGGGAACACGGAGTGACCGCTGTAGCAAAACACGTACAAGCTCACAGCCGTAGGCAGCCCCGTTAAGTTAAAAGAGCTCCCCCTCTCCTTGAACCCCACGCCGTCAAGAGCGCCTGCCCAGAACACGCACGCCACCACCACCAGTCCGGCCACGACTCCTCCGAACGACACGTACGCCAGCATCTTCAGGCTCCTGAGCCATGTCGTCGGCAGCACCACCAGCGCAGCCAGCACCACGAACGCCTTCTTTCCTCCGATGCTCACGTCTCCAACGTGGAGCCGGAAGGTCGGGAACAACTTCTCCAGGTTGTCGCCTTCCAGTATCAAGAAACCGATGGCCACCAGGTACAGCTCCAGGTACATGACCGTGGCGATCAGCACACGGCCCTTGCAGCCGAAAGCCAGCTCACCGATGTCAGGGTAAGTCTGGATGAAGGTGTTCGAGTCCATGCAGCGCTTCAGAAGGATCCCCGTGTAGCAGCAGATGCTCGCCGTGAAGATGAACAGCGCAAAGCTCCACCATCCGCCCTGGGACAGGGCGTAAGGGATGGACAGGATGCCCACTCCTGCTTGGTGCGGTCGGAGCTCATGATTAGTAGGATTCAAAAGCAAATGATTCGCGAAAAGTAATATACGAATTAAACTTCTGAGTGGTCTCGTGCCCGATACGCATCAGTATTATGGGGTACAAATTAAAACGTGACACTCGGTTTACATAAGACAGATAATTGATCACAAGGTAGAATTTTTTTTTTTAGAGTTAGTAACTCCTTCTTATTGCACTTGAAGAGCTATCTGAAGTAACTTGACGCAACGCAGGTAAAGTAGATGAAATAGAGGTCAGTAACAGATTAAGTAGTTTTGTGCAAATGAATCGAAGGAAGCGGAATGATTCGCTAAAAATAATATATTAATAAAGCTTCCAAGTGGTCTCGGCCAGATACAGTTATCTGTATTATGGGTTACAAACTAAGATGTGACACTCAATTAACATGAAACACAATCGATCTCAAGGTAGGACAAAGATTAATATAGAGTGGATAACTGTTTCGTAATGCACTTGAAGAGCTCTTCAAAGTAACTTGACGCAGGTAAAGTAGATCAAATAGATGTCTTTAACATATTAAGTAGTTTTGTGCATATGAATTTAAGGATTATAAAACGAAGTCAAATCATAGAGAAAATTAAATGATACAAGAAGATTTCAATCCTACTTTAAGGTTAGATAAGTATCACAATCTTACGTTGCAGATAATGCTTGACTGGTTTGAGCTAGAACTTAAAGTAAATGTCATGGGTTACCATGATAGAAAGGCGATTTTATCTCTTAAACGGTAAGTAATTCACTATGGGGGAAGTCCAACCAGCTTGCGAAATCAGTAAATTTGGGCGAACAACACACATATCTCATTGGGTTATATCTAATTTGAGCGTCAAATTTCAAATCAAATTATTAAAATTGTGTAAGTGATAATCGGGAGACTACAAACTGAGCATGCTCTATGTGAGTAAACACTTGAGGCCTACTTTCCCTTTCAGTCGAAAGACAGAAGGATTCAAGACCGGATGAAAAGCTTACGAGCAAATAAGCCTTTCTAATCCCTTTTTGGAGAATCAATTAGCTTTGTTTTGGGTTGGAAACTGTCATTTAATAGCACAAGAACTATAAAAGTTTGCCGCAAGTCGGCTGCTCAGTTAATGAAAACCCGACAAAGGGAATGAAACATAACAGTGAACATATATCACGGTAGATAGCTGGTGTTGTTTTTCACATCATTGAACTGCATAAATAAAAGAGAACACAAAGAGAACAATAAGCAAGAGGCGGAAATCAAACCAGATAAAGCGTTGATGCCATTGAAACAGGTCCTGAGGAAGGTGGCGCCACCCTTAGATGATGATTTAGCCTCCATTGTCACCCTAGCTACGATGTGTAAACTGCACCCTAGATTTTAACTAAGGAATTGAACGTACGCATACCAAGGTAAACAAAGCCTTAAGTTTGGGTTGGCTGCACTTCTGGTTGAGGCATGCAGACGTTATATAGTGTCCAGAGACGTGCCATGATGGAGGATC
The DNA here is from genome assembly GCA_963693085.1 of Alisma plantago-aquatica. Taxonomy (NCBI): domain Eukaryota; kingdom Viridiplantae; phylum Streptophyta; class Magnoliopsida; order Alismatales; family Alismataceae; genus Alisma; species Alisma plantago-aquatica. Next base: position 1,369,907,200 of record OY856409.1, on the reverse strand, counting down.
TCGACTAGTTATCCTTTCAACTTTATTTAGAAAGGAAAAAAGTGAAGGCTGGATAGGAGGAAGAACACGAACCAACTCGTCTTCCCTTGCATGCAGTTGTCAGCCCTTTAGGAGCCTTCAATGGCTTTTTGATCTTGTCGCAATGTAGACAACTTAAACCAACATGAGGGACAAATGGATTCCCAATTTTCTATTTCATGTACTAAGATTTAGAAGTTTTGTCGTGCACCTAAAATTTGATTTACACCAAATTATTGTAACATTTTCTGTTGCAATGATAAGTGTTCGATGATTAGCTCATAGAAGTGTGGTATCCTCCAGCCTTTTGAAAGTGAACATCCTCCACATGTTCATCTTAACGAATATCTTGAAATTTACTGACATTATACGATCATCATAGTCCGCTGTTTTCAGAGAAAAGCATTCATCAGTTGGATCAGCTAATAAGTTTGGTAGGTTTCTTAGCCGCAAGTTGTGAGTTCGATACTCTAGAGTATCCGGAGGAGGAAGGCTTATACTAACATCTAAGGACTCTTTTATACATATTGTTGTGATAGGACTTGAACCCTCCTCTTCCACATGACACCATAACAATTATCATTTCTTTTATTGTTTTCAGTCAAATATGTTGTGAGAGACATGGGCAGCTCCAAGTTGGGATACCCCCACTCATTCTCTAGACCCCAAATCTAGAAGGTAAATTATGGGACCTCTCCTTTGATCACTATAAATTTCAACTATCAGAGAGAAATACTACATCTAAACTGATATTATGAAACAAAACACCTCATTCTCGAAAAACACGATTAACACCGTATACGAATAATACATGTAAATGTCTTTTTCTTTTCCATTAAACCCCATGAACTAATGTGACATAAAGACAATATATTAAATTATCATAAATCTTAATTATCTCTATTACAATCAAAATTAAATTATATTTCTCTCACACATATCAGTTTACATCAAATACATAAAAGAACAAACTCGATACAATACTCATCCTGAATAAGAGAGTACAAGGACATACTAATCTAGATTATTCTATTTACATCTTCCTTGTCACAATCCCTCTATTGTACATATATACATTTGAAACAACCTCACGCGGCTCATATATAGCCCCAATGTGTGAGTACATCCAACTCAAACTTAGTACATGCAGCTACATCAATTTAAGTATATTAAACTTATAAGAAACTTATAGATATTGAAAGATCTAATAGACAACTTCAATGTTTAGTCCAAACCAATTTACGACATCAATCTAATCAATAAGTAAGTTATTCATTTAGTCAAACACCAAAATCAAAAACATCTTTAAAAGCATATTTATAAACAAGTCAGTGGATGCTACTTCAAAATGACAATCCTTCAGTATGAAAATATTTCAAGATCTAAATAATTAGAATTAACATATCACAATAACATCATACTTGTGACACTCCACCAGCTAGACCAGGAATACATCATAAAATTCTAAAGCTGAAGTACACAGAATACAGTCTACCAAACAAGATTATTCGAAGGACAAGTAAATCTAAATAATAACCATAGTGAATATTAAATTCCAACATCAACTAGTTGTCAACATTTATGATCAAATTCCACTCTAGATATATAATAATAAGGTAACATATCATATTTATAAAAGAATGACTAATTTTGACAATAAAAATGTATTAAACAATAGTAGATTCATCAAGTAGTAGTAAAAGGAATTTCACAAACATTCATCTCATGTTCTATATTGCTTGTCATATTTTATTCATTTTTCCTAAAACTAATTGGATTGTACCTCACAAAGTAGAAGTCTCCACGCCTGATTATTTTGTGAACAACTCACCGTCACTATCTTAGGGTTCAGCCAGACATCCTAAGATATCAACAAAAGACCTTGGTCCACTGCATGAGTGCCTAAAGAGGCCAAAGTTCTCATATCACGTACACAAGATAGGAATAAACATAAAAATATCACATACCATCCTTAAATATTACACATAATCATATATCACATGTTTTAAAATTTTTACTTCATAAATCTAATTCCGCATGGACATAGACTTCCTAGCAGATGATTTAGGGCTAGAATTGTGTCGTGTGACTCACGCCTAAATCCTATAACCTTGAAGGTCTTGATCTGCACTATCAAAATCCATCTCATAATTCTCTGATTACTACGATGAGATCCATTTAATTTTCCTAGTATGGACCTCAGGGGAACTCATAGTGTTTGTGGATCAAACTAGATGTGTCATTATTTCACTTATTATTTAATCTATTTACTGGTCCTAATAGAACTCAATCATCATTTATCAAGTGTTTGTATTCTCACACAACTAAAATAGTTTAATTCATATTAGGGTTACTAAGAAAGACAATGATTGAAATAAGAAGTGTAACAAACATGTAATTTGTGACATGTTTCTTTTCATTTCACATCGTCTCAACTCAGTAATCATTAGTGGGCTATCAACTCACAACATAATCTCTATAACGTTCCAGGATTTGAGGCCTATGATAAAATGATCTTAAAAGGAATGATTAGACTGCCCATATCACCAAAGTGTGCCTCCTTTTGAGGGATCCCATCAGTAAGAATGTCAAATCTAAGCATGTTTAGCTGGGAGTAGTACTAGGATAGGTGACTAGTCAGGAACTTAATTCCAACTTATGTGTGAGTGTGGACAAAGCACACAATTAAGGACAATGGTAGTCTGTGCGGCTAGTCATCATTCCTGAAACTCGACTAAAGCCTTAGGTAGTGGGTTTGAGTGTTGCAAATGGTATCACAGTCAAAATACCTCTAGTAGGCGGGCCTCACGTAGGTCATTCTATGTCTACACTAAAATGGGAAATGATTATGAGGCCTTATAGTTGAGCCTTGATGAGGACATGAAGTGTTTAAGTCGATGACCGGCCTAAATCGTGCGTCCAAAAGTGGAGGCGGATTTGAGGTAGTCGAGCTTTTACATTTATAAACCTGAATCCTTCTACGCCCCCACAACTTTGTTTAGGGGGTCGAAGTAGATATACGGGGTCAAACACAGGGACAAGGGGGTAGTGTTGAGAACCCAGAATCGACACGCTACACTCTGACAGGTATAAAGAGATGATAAATTCCCCAGAAGGGAAGCAGTAAGGTGTCACGAACAAAACAAGAAAACTATCTCCAAGTGGAGTTACTAGAAACATTTAAGGTTTTAGCCATTTAGTAGTTTTTAGAGGTTTTCTTGCAACAGAAACATAAGGATAAAACTATGGCTAGAGCAAGGTACGAAGGATAAGACTACATCATAACAAGCGGCATCGGTAACATCCTGCACCCCTCCTCTCAGAGCGGATACCTCTAACCAAGCCTCGGCACCCCTCTCGAGGTTGCTGGGCTCAAAGTTAGAGTGGAATGTTACTAAAACGACTCCGTTCGAGGCACTCTCGTATTCCAGAATCGGACCAAACACTAGAGATACAACACAACTCTCGAAGTTGTTGCGACGGGAAAACACGATTCGTTAGCTAAGAGAAACGCGATCCAAACATGTAAGCTAGAGTTCGGATATCAAACATAGCAGTCATCCAACATTGTGCACCAAGCATAGAGCAACAAGTAATTATGCATCTTCTATTTCCATAAACAAATAAAGGTTCTTAATTACAATGCATAAGTAAGGAATTAAATGACAAAAAGTAAAGATAGGTGTCTCCTCCTTGATGTAGAAGGACGACAGGATGTTGTAGCTCTCCTGCCCGATATCGGTCAGAGGCCTAGCCCGATACAGAGGTGTCGGGCGGCACGCACCGACTGTCGACCGTATCGCTCAAGGACCCTGGCCGATACGCTCATGTCGCGCGGCACACCCTCTCGGGTGGCACGCTCGACAAGCTAAGCGTATCGAGTTGATATCGTGTCGGGCTAAGAGCTACGCATTGTTGTTGTCGGGCACTTGTGTCGCTCATCTACGTCGGCCGATGTCGGCTCGCAGTGTCGCCCGAGACGGTCCTAAGTGAACTGTCCCATCCCTCTCGGGATGAGGAGAAGCTCACCTAGTGTCGCCCGAGCCAAGCACTGGGGCACGACACGTATGCTCTCACCGTCTCCTCGGAAGATGGCTCAACTCCCAACTGACTGATTTCTAAAACTCCGAATTCTGAACAGTCTTTTCGGCTCCCTGTAGCTGCTATTTATAGTCAGCTGGTTGGGGACAAGACTTGGTGCTCGAAGCGCAACGTGGCCCCCTTATGCGCCATTAGTTGGACGGGCCGATACAGAGGTGTCGCTCGACGTAGATGGTGTCGGCTATCGATCGTGACGGGCGGCGCGCCTGCCGGTGGGTGGCTGTGTCAACCGACAAGATGGGTTGTCGGGGCGAGCCAGGCTCCCTGTCAGGTAGAAGGCGTGTCGTCCGTCAGCTTCTTCTCACGCGACACCTCTTTGTCGAGCGTCTTTGTGTCGCCCAACCCCTGTCGGGTAGGGGTTGTATCGGGCGTCTGGGAGGCCGAGACAGGCTTGGACTTATTCATGGGCCGGAGCGGCCTTATTGCCCAAAAACGAGGAAAACTCTGCAAAAGATAGGAAAATTGGATTAAGAGCATTGCTTGGCCAATTATTGCGAAAGTGCATATAAAAGAGAGGAAAATAGCAGAAAAGGGCAGTTTTGATAACAAAATAAAGGGCAAAAACATCACAAAAATTGGTGTTATCAACTCCCCCAAACTTAGCGTTTTGATTGTCCTCAATCAATATTTAAACTATATTTTGTGATGCTTCTTCTTGCTTGGTATAACTTTCAGGCCAAGAGGTAAAACAAGTATAGTAATGCCTTAAAGATAATGTTGTCTCAATACAAACAAAAGACTTAGTTTTCCCTGCCTTATTGTTTAAGTAAGATTTTTCTCTACAGCTTCAGCGAGACTTAGTTGTATGATTCCGAAGTTATCTTACACACCAAACAACTTTATTTTTGGGGCAGAAAGTTGTGTATAGGGTAGGCTAAGGCTTTTTTTTTTTGGGGTTTTCATTCTTGTCTCCCATCAGTCCATCCAGGTAAGGGTCCGTTAACGGGCAAGTGGTCCCTGCAGTCCAAGCCAGTTGGCTTTAGACCAGTGATTTCACATCCTACGTACCACTGCTCCAGATCTACCATGCCTAAAGATGGGTACTTTTGAAAAACAAGAGGTGTATATATATATATATATATTTTTTCTTTTTCTTTTATTGGGCACAACTCTCATGCTTTTATTCACGCTCATAAGGCTTTTCTCTCTTTTGGGATTTTTGTTGGGTGAGGGGGAACAAAAGAGATTTCTACTGTTTGGGCAGCTTTTTCCTTCTCCATACTCGTCTCTTAGCTGTTTGCGAGATTATTATATTTTTGAAATTTTTGGCATTACAAAACATATCCTTTTGTTCGTTTGAAGCAGCATTATCAAAAAGATATATCAGGACTTGCGTCACATTAAGCACAAAGAAAATAAACTTGGCAAGCAGCTGCATCAGGTTTTTATTATTATTACAGCAACTTTGTACATATACATAGGGATAGAAATTTGTAAGGGGCAGATTTTTGAAAATTGAAAATTTTTATATGGCATACATGCATAGATCAGATATACAGGAAGCCATAAGAGCACATCACATAAAAAATGGAACCCTAAGCGTAGAAAGCTTGAAGAGTTAAAAAATTTAGACCTCCCTCACTGGCACACGGGTACCCCCCCCCCCCCCGCCGAACTTACTCCACACTTTGTCCCAGAGTGGTGAAAAAGGCAGGGTAAGATAATGTTTAGCCAGTGAGGGTTAGCTCGCTGATGTGCTGCAATATGCTCCTACGAAGTTGCAGCATGCCATTGGGAGGTTGTCTAGCGGGTTCGCTGCGGCCAATGAGAGGTTGAGCAGTAGCGTAAACCCTCAAAATTCACTTCTGGCCCACCTTTTCTCCAGATCTCCGTTGTGAACATGAACAAAAGGACTGATTATTAGTCCCAGTTCAGTCCCAGGAGTGTGTAGTCAGGGTGGGCCCTCTCCCTTAGGAGGACGGAATCGGAATGCCCCGAACTTGTTTGGAGGCCTTGGTCGCCGTACTCGTGCTGTCTCTGGAGATCGTCCTAAACCACCGCAGAGACAGGCTGATAACAAGGTGACCCTCCATTTGAGCTATCGCATGAAGAAGAATCCATCCCTTTCTTGTTGGTGCCGTTTCTATCTGACAGTTGTTGCTGATCCCCGCGCTATGCTTGCTGGCGCGGCCGGTGGTTTTCTCCGTATGAGCCATACTTGTTATTCAAATTTAAAATTTATTTACACGTTAGGCAGATAAAAAGAAAAACGGTTAAAACTTGTCTCGCTGTATAACCCCGGGTAGATCCAGGGTGATACGAGATCGGACGATATGAGGTTGCCGCGCGATACGACTTGCCGTGCGACACTGGTGTATCGGGCGACAAGCATGTCGGGCGACAAGGTCACATGAAACAAAAACCCGATAGCAAGACATGAAAAGCATGCCGCCCGATATGGGTATATCGGCCGATAAGGTCGCCAAAGAGCAACTGTTCGATAGGACGTCACAAAAGAAAAATGTGTCACCCGACATGGTCTGTCGGGCAGACACCATCGGCCGTTATGCCGCGCTTAACTGCGTTGGGCGATACAAAATCGATGTCGCGTGATAGGAAAAGCTTGTGTCGGACGATAAGCCTGTCGATCGATAAGTATGTCGGTCGAGAGGTCTGCCGGTCGATAAGCTTATCGAACTATACCTTTGCTCATAGGAGCCATCGCCCGGTACCACGGTGAAGGCAACTGGCCGACATGGGAGCAAAAGGGCGGACTACTGCATGCGTTACAGGTGGCTAAAATGAGTAAAGTGTGACAGCCCGACACGGTAAAACCACCGTTCTTATTTATAGCAAGCTCGGCCGGGGGCGAAACGGACGTCTTGGGGCGCGCGTCAGCCAACGGGTCAGGCGGTTCCCGAGACGATGGTCACATCAGTCTCATTAAGGGCATTTATTCCTATGCACGATAGGGTGCATGCCGCCCGGGAATGCCAACCGTCACGGTCGTTGCGATGCCCGAGAGACCAAAGCCCGGCACGGGCGGTCCTACACGCCAGCTGAGCGGTTGCCCGACACAGTTAAAATAGGAAGACGTAAGAAAAACTAAGAGCAGAAACATCGATCAAAGGGTTAAAACATCATCGGCCAAGGGTTACGCCCCTGGCCTCAGAGTGCAATACTCTTCAAAGCTTCGGAAAATTCCGCGATGACCCATAAAATAGAAGAGTCGGCACGCTCGGTGCATGCTCCGACTTGGGTCTTATTACATACCATAAAGTTTGTTTTTACTTTTTTATAATAAACATGAAACCTATTCTATGAAAGGAAAAAGAACTCGGGAAGCCTCCCGAGGAGCGCTGGGGTTTGCGTCACCAGCTTGACCGGTGTAAGATCATCTTGATCAGCCCTCAACTGTTCCCATATCTTGCAGACTGATCTCTGCTCTCCTACCAAATACTTCATCTTCGTAGAACCTTTTCACCCTGTGCCCATTCACCTAAAAGGCCTTGGTCAGGTCGTCTTTGTCGTAGAGCTCCATCATCCCTGATGGATATATCTTTGACATTGTGAATGGTCCAGACCACCTCGTTTGTAACTTCCCTGGGAAAAGATGAATAGAGGACTTGAATAACAAGACCTTATCCCCTTCGCTTACATCTTTTCTCCTGAGATGGGCATCATGCCACAACTTTGTCCTCTGTTTGTAGATTTTTGCATTTTCGTAGGCATTCATTCTCACCTCTTCGAGCTCTTGAAGTTGCAAAAATCACTTTTCTCCAGCTTTCTCGAAGTCCATATTTAGGAACTTGATTGCCCAAAGGGCCTTGTGTTCCAACTCCAAAGGAAGGTGGCAGGATTTTCCGTAAATGAGTCGGTAGGGGGTGGTTCCAATGGGTGTTTTGTAAGCAGTACGATAGGCCCAAAGTGTGTCGTCAAGCTTCATGGACCAATCTTTCCTTATTCGGCCGACAGTTTTCTACAAGATCTACTTGATTTGTCTATTGGAAACCTCTACCCGCCCTGACGTCTGGGGATGGAAGGGTGTAGCGATCTTGTGCTTCACTCCGTACTTGAGTAGGAGTGCTTCAAACTGTCTTTCTCCAAAGTGCGATCCTCCGTCGCTAATAACTGTGTGCGGGATGCCAAATCGAGGGAAGATGGTCTTCTCGAAGAGCTTGATAACCGACTTGGCGTCACAGGTTTGGGTGGCTACCGCTTCCACCCACTTCGATACATAATCCACAGCCACGAGTATGTACTGATACCCCCGAGATGGGGGAAACGGTCCCATGTAGTCGATCCCCCATACGTAAAATATTTCGACTTCAATCCAGCTCGCCATTGGCATTTCATCCCTCCGCCCTATGTTCCCCGTAAACTGGCACTCTTTGCAAGCCTTCACAAACTGTGCAACGTCTTTAAATAAGGAGGGCCAGTAGAAACCTGACTGTAGCACCTTTGCAACTGTTCTTTCGCTGCCTAGGTGACCACCATAGGGGGAGGTGTGGCATTGCTTCAGGATGTCCGCGGTTTCTTCTTCTGGTATGCACCTCCTGTATAAGTTGTCAGCGCATCTTCTGAACAGGAGAGGATCATCCCAGTAGTAGTTTTTAACCTCCGCGAAAAGATTCTTCTTCTGATTGTACGTTATGTCAGGAGGCAGTTCTCCGCAAGCAAGATAATTGCAGATGTCTGCAAACCAGGGTAGGCCTTCTTCTTGGGCTTCGGCCAACATAAGAGCTTCGTCGGAGTAGTCATCGTTGATAGGAGGTCCTCTCTCTTTCTCAGTCACGATCCTTGATAGATGGTCTGCGACCACATTCTCTGTGCCCTTCTTGTCGTTAATTTCGTGGTCAAATTCTTGGAGCAGTAAGGCCCACCTCAACAGTCTGGGCTTCACGTCTTTCTTTTGCATTAAATATTTTATTGCCCCATGATCTGTATATACCTTGACCTTCGCTCGGATGAGATATGACCTGAACTTATCAAACGTGAAGACGATCGCGAGCATCTCCTTCTCAGTTGTTGTGTAGTTTACTTGAGCCTCGTCCAACGTGCGACTCGCGTAGCAGATCACATGGTGCTTTTTGTCTTTCTTTTGCCCCAGGACTGCTCCAACCGCGTAGTCGCTTGCGTCACACATCAGCTCAAAAGGTAAACCCCATTCTAGCGCTTGAAGGATAGGTGGTGATATCAAAGCGTTTTTAAGGGCCTGAAAAGCACTTAGACAATCATTGGACAGCGGTTTGGAAATATTTGAGAAGTCCTTGATGAATCTTCGGTAATATCCCGCATGCCCGAGGAAGCTTCGCACCCCCGTCACGGATCTCAGTGGAGGAAGCTTGGATATTGCTTCAACCTTGCTTGCGTCCACTTCGATCCCACGCTTCGAGATCTTATGCCCGAGAACGATGCCCTCCCGCACCATGAAATGGCATTTTCCCAGTTCAGAACTAGGCTATTCTCCTCGCACCTTTGAAGGACCGATGCCAGATTCTTTAGACAATTGTCGAAGTCCTTCCCATAGACGGAAAAGTCATCCATGAAAACTTCTATGATGTCTTCTAGAAAATCTGAGAACATCGATATCATGCATCTCTGAAAGGTAGCGGGGGCGTTGCAGAGTCCAAAGGGCATCCTTCGGAAGGCATAAGTGTCGTAAAGGCAGGTGAACGTTGTTTTCTCTTGATCATCGGGCAAGATGGGTACCTGGTAAAAACTTGAAAAGCCATCAAGAAAACAAAAGAAATCGTGATGCGCTAACCTTTCGAGAACTTGGTCAATAAAAGGTAGCGGAAAATGATCCTTCTTTGCAGCCTGATTTAGCTTTCGGTAATCTATGCACATCCGCCATCCGGTGACGGTCCTAACCGCCACCTCATCACCCTTCTCACCCTTAACCACCATCATCCCGCCCTTTTTGGGCACTACGTGGATCGAACTTACCCAATTGTTGTCGTTGATTGGGTAAATGATCCCCACATCCCTAAGCTTTATTACCTCTTTCTTGACGACCTCCTTGAGCATCTGGTTCAGCTTCCTCTAGGGTTGAACCAGAGGTTTGGCAGATTCATCCAAGTTGATGCGATGCATGCACAGGGCAGGGCTAAGGCCTTTTATATCATCTACTGAATATCCTATAGCCCTCCTGTGGAGTCTTAACTCCTCAAGGAGTCGGTCCAGCTGGTTGCTTGAAAGATCGACGTTTACGATGACGGGGTTTCTGTGCTCTTCATCTAAAAACTCGTACTTCAGGCCTTCGGGCAACACTTTTAACTCTGGCTTTGGCCTGGGTGCCTTCTCCTGAGGCTCCTCCTCGAGAGAGGCATACATCACAGACTCAACTACCTTATCCTCTTCCTGCAAGTCTTCGTCAGAAAGGTTGAAAAGGTTGAGATGCTTCGCGACCTCAGGATCTTCGAGGTTGGGATCTTGACAGTTTATATCCCTCAAGAGGGGGTCTATTGTCCAGATATCTTCCTCTACTTCCTCGCAGAATTTATTATAGCTATCTGTGAAACATGCTGATTCAGAGAGGGATGGGCTCTTCATGATTTCTTTCAGCTTGAAGTCCATATGGTCATTTCCGACCATTAAGGTGATCATCCCCTCAGAAACATCAATCAGCACTCTCCCTGTCGCCAAGAAGGGGTGCCCAAAGATGATCGGGCACCGAGGGTCTTCAGCTGTGTCGATGACGACTATATCACAAGGGATGAAGAAATCGCCAACCCTTATCGGCACATCTTCGACAATGCCAATGGGTCTCTTAAAGGTGTGGTCTACCAGTTGAATCCGCATGTTGGTTCCAACCATGTCGGTCAAACCCACCCTTTGTGCGAAACTTAGAGGCATGAGGCTAATGCTCGCCCCCAAGTCTGCTAGACCCTTGCGCTCGATGTTGTCTCTGATGTCGAATGGGATCGTGAAAGCTCCGGGATCCCTTCTCTTATTTGGCGTGTCGAGCTTCAAGAAGGTGGAGGAGGCGGAAGCTAGATGCACAGTCTCTATCCTCCCTCCCCTTCTCTTCTTTGTAATAAGGTCCTTGACGAACTTGGCGTACGTAGGCATCTCTTCCAATGCATCAAGGAAGGGGACTTCAAGATGCAGTTTCCTGATCGAGCCCATGAACTTCTCATGACACTTCTTCAGATTTACCTTTATTAGCTTGTACGGGAACGGAATCCTAGGAGCGTAAGAATTCCTTTCGCCAGGCAGCTCCTCAGGGAACCCTTGTGCAGACTCTCGAACGTCTGCTTGTCTTTCTTCCCCTTCTGCTGGGGTAGCGCCCTCATGCCTTAGCTCGGGCTCAGGTCTGGCTTCATCAGGGTGCTCCAGCGTTCTTCCAGACCTCAGGACTGCCATTACGGCAAAGTCGGGGTGTGGGGGAACTTTTATTGCAGGATTCTCCATCAGAGCAGCCATCTGCGTCAGTCGCCGATCTACCTCACGCTGGCGCATATGCAAGCTGGCCATCTGGCGTTGCATTGAATTCAGAGCCCCAGGGCTAGGGAGCGTGTTCTGCACCAGTTTGCTGATGATGGTATCCTGTCTCTTTATGTAGGCAGAAAGCTGACCAAACAAGCTAGGCTGGCTTGACCTCCTGCCTCGGCCCTAACATTCACTCTCAGAAAGAGACTGCTCGCAGTGAGACATGGTCTCAATGCTTGGCGGAACAGGTCACAGTTTTTCATAGTTCCTGAAAAGGCATAAAAAATCAAGTTTAGAAAATTGAATCTTCATTTTTGTGCAAGAATGACTACAAGAAAAAAAAGAAAAAGAGTGTTGTCAAGCTCATTTCTAAGCTTGAGGCACGGGAGTATAGTTAGTGGATTCGGATTCGTCAACAGTACCGTTTTGTCTTGTCCCCGGCAACGGCGCCAAAAAGTTAACCGGCCTAAATCGCACGTCCAAAAGTGGAGGCAGATTTGAGGTAGTCGAGCTTTTACATTTATAAACCTAAATCCTTCTAGGCCCCCACAACTTTGTTTACGGGGTCAAAGTAGATATACGAGGTCGAACACAGGGACAAGGGGGGTAGTGTTGAGAACCCAGAATCGACACGCTACACTCCGACAGTTATAAAGAGATGATAAATTCCCCAGAAGGGAAGCAATAAGGTGTCACGAACAAAACAAGGAAACTATCTCCAAGTGGAGTTACTAGAAACATTTAAGGTTTTAGCCATTTAGTAGTTTTTTGAGGTTTTCTTGCAACAGAAACAGAAGGATAAAACTATGGCTAGAGCAAGGTACGAAGGATAAGACTACAGCATAACAAGCAGCACCGGTAACATCCTGCACCCCTCCTCTTAGAGCGGATACCTCTAACCAAGCCTCGACACCCCTCTGGAGGTTGCTGGGCTCAAAGTTAGACTGGAATGTTACTGAAATGACTCCGTTCCAGGCACTCTCGTACTCCAGAATCGGACCAAACACTAGAGACACAACACAACTCTCGAAGTTGTTGCGACGGGAAAACACGATTCGTTAGCTAAGCAAAACGTGATCCAAACATGCAAGCTAGAGTTCGGATATCAAACATAGCAGTCATCCAACATTGTGCACCAAGCATAGAGCAATAAGTAATTAAGCATCTTCTATTTCCATAAACAAATAAATGGTCTTAATTACAATGTATAAGTAAGGAATTAAATGACAGAAAGTAAAGATAGGTGTCGCCTCCTTGATGTAGAAGGACGACAGGATGCTGTAGCTCTCCTGCCCGATATCGGTCAGAGGCCTAGCCCGATATAGAGGTGTCGGGCGGCACGCTCGACAAGCTAAGCGTATCGGGTTGATATCATGTCGGGCTAAGAGTTGCACATTGTTTTTGTCAGGCACTTGTGTCGCTCATCTACGTCGGCCGATGTCGGCCCGCAGTGTCGCCCAGGACAGTCCTAAGTGAACTGTCCCCTCCCTCTCGGGATGAGGAGAAGCTCACCTAGTGTCGCCCGAGACAAGCACTGGGGCACGACATGTATGCTCTCGCAGTCTCCTCGAAAGATGGCTCAACTCCCAACTATCCGAATTCTAAAACTCTGAATTCCGAACTGTCTTTTCGGCTCCCTGTAGCTGCTATTTATAGTCACCTGGTTGGGGACAAGACTTGGTGCTCGAAGCACCACGTGGCCCCCTTATGCGCCAGTCGTTGGACGAGCCGATACAGAGGTGTCGCTCGACGTAGATGGTGTCGGCTATCGGTCGTGACGGGCGGCGCGCCTGCCGGTGGGTGGCTATGTCGCCCGACAAGCTGGGTTTTCGGGGTGAGCCGGGCTCCCTGTCGGGTAGAAGGCATGTCGTCCGTCAACTTCTTCTCGCGCGACACCTCTTTGTCGAGCATCTTTGTGTCAGGCTTGGACTTATTCATGGGCCGGAGCGGCCTTATTGCCCAAAAACGAGGGAAACTCTGCAAAAGATAGGAAAATTGGATTAAGAGCATTGCTTGGCCAATTATTGCGAAAGTGCATATAAAAGAGAGGAAAATAGCAGAAAAGGGCAGTTTTGATAACAAAATAAAGGGCAAAAAATCACAAAAATTGGTGTTATCAGTCGAGGAGATTGTAATGTCTCAAGATTTGAGGCCTCAAATAAAATAATCTTAAAAGGAATGTTTGGACTACCCATATCACCAAGGTGCACCTCCTTTTTAGGGATCCCATAACTAAGAACTCCAAAGTTAAGCGTGTTTAGATTGGAGTAGTACTAGGATGGGTGACTAGTCAGGAAATTGATCCCGACTTGTACGTGGATGAGGACAAAGTGCATAGTTAACGCCAACGGTGTTTTTTGGGGCTAATCGTCATTCTTGAAACTCTAGTAGAGCCTTGGACAGTAGGCTTAGGCGTTACAATCTCATTATACAACATGTATCCAAAATAGGGTATCTCAAAACCAATGCATATTAATTTAATCTCAACATATTTCATATCAATTCATTTGACATCACCCTCTCAATAAATATTCACAGAGACATTAGAATTAGTAAAAATATAAGAATATATACATATCATTCCATTCATCTTACTTTGAACAGGTTTATCATCAATTAATGCTTATTTTATTTGATTTGTAAACATATAAATAATCACTATGAATAGATGTACATAACACACTTAATATTAATCTTGTACTATTTATCATTTTTATTTAGGGTTACTATCCATCTCGTACATACTCTCATTTGAAATCAGTCATATCAGATGATTTTCATTATACAAGTGTTCTACAAACAATTACATTCCAAATGTGTATTCTTAAGAATCAAAATTGCATTCATGAAATTTATCTTATAATTAGATTATAATATACTTATGTATATTCCTTAATCCGTTATTTTAGAGTTCATTATTACCACATAACTCATCATATTAGGGTTACACCTAGGTTCTCATATTCAATTTTCTAATTTTCCCTTCATTTGCTAATCATTATTCACACCTTTGTTGATGTCATGTTCACTAATATTCTTATACATAATGCATAAAGTTTCTCTATCATTGAAATCCTTGATGCTCTAATTTTAGTGTATTTTATTGAATTTAGGTCATCTGACATATATTTAAATAAATACATGAAAGACTTATTCCTACTCAATTCAATAATATTATCAATACTTATCATCACAATTTAGTTCATCCTTGTCCATCTCTACTTTTGTATTTAGATACATGTACCACATCCTTTGACTTCTTATGGTATTTTGGTAAATGACAACAACCCTTCTATTCCTTATACAACTATCATTTTAGGAAGTACCATGGATTAGGGTTGTTTCTTCTTACTCTTTAACCTTCAGCCATCTTTCCAATTTATAATTATGTGACTTGTATAAAAGTCTTGCATTCATGTATTGTTTACTCATAATTCCATAAACTATATTATGACAGTTGCAATGGGAATAGATAATCTTAATCAGAGTTATCACCTTTAATTTAAGTAATAATACATATAATTGAGCATTTTATCTCAATTACAAGACTATATACAAGTTTAGGCTTTATCTCTCATACTCTTGTTAATACTAATTTATAGGTTTTTCAAGAAGTAAATTTAGCTCAATACATCACAAGAACCTTATTACTCACTAGCCTCATCATAGGGTACATAGGTTCATTAATTATATTCACAATACATGGAACTCTAGTTCCTATTCCTACAGAATCAATCGATCAATTACATTTATGCATCAATTCATTAGCTCATTTGAGTAAATTCAGCAAACTAGCCCTATACATGGAATACCATCATTTTTAACCCTCATACTAATGCTTATGTTCATGCCATGTGACATTCTATAAAATATCTGAAAACATAGTTGAGAGCTTGTTCATATTAAGTTCATACATGATTCTATACTTGTCAACTGAATTTCCAAGCATAACATGTGTTAGGCTGATTTTGGGTAATATATGGGTAAAATAACATAGTTCTCCATCCATAAGATTTTTCACAAGTCTTGAATCAAAATATTAGGATCTAGATAAATAAAACTCAGTGAGAAGGAAATTAAATGAGTAGAAGTCATTTTCTAAGAATATTTTGAATTGATCACCCGATTGCATACAAAAGCAAGCAAGGATGTTGACTATTTTAACTAGATAGAATTAGGATTTCAACATGATTACAGAGACTACGAGATAGATAAACACGCAACTCAGGTACCAAAAACTTTAAATTTTTTCCCAACTTTGAATTTCTAGAATTTCATCTAACTCCTTGAATTCAACTCTTTCCTTGCTCTTTATAACTCATGAACCCTAGATAGGGGTATAGGAGTGAAAGAAAGATAAAAGAGGATGATTTGATATCATTTAATATAAATCAGAGGATGGACAAAATTGAGACTTGAAAGAGAAGATTTACCATGAAAACCTATCTAAACTAGGTCAACTTACTTTCATCACTCCTCAAAAGAGAAAACCCTAGATCAACATCTCCACTTCAATCCTCACTCAAAATCAAATTCTCCATCTCTCTTTAGGATTTCATTTCGCTGGATTGAATCACAAAATATGGGATCTACTAGGGTGCTAAATTACCTTTATAGAGCAATGAATGCTCTTGGGACATTTTTCAAATAAGTCCCATGTTTACTTTTTATTTTTTTCGGCAGAATTTTCTATTAGAAAAGTGAATTGATGAAGCTATTTTCCATCCATCAAACTTTTTTCAAAAATCATAAAGAAACTGCATGTTGTTAAAAATGCAGTTTCAGAGACCCACTTAACATTTCATCTCACTCTCAATTTTTAATAAGAAAATAAAAATCAAATAGTAGTATGTAGCATGGTCGGTCGAATTATCATTCAACCGACCAACATATTCAAATAACATGCAAATTTTGGAATATTTACATTAATACATATATTTTACTTATAAAAATATATCTAAATTTCAAATATTTCAAAGTTACAAATAAAATACTAAAGTTAATTTACTAAATCACTATATTTATCGAATTCTTTAATCATACACTTTCAAAACCCTAATTTTCAACCGACTAGGTTTTTCCTAATTTTTCAAATCAAAGTATGTTTTAAAGTGTATAATTAAGTTCAAAACATCATGAAAAACTATTATTACTAACCAAGATAAATTAGGATCAATCAAATAAAGCATGTAATAATCCTAGTAAACTCTAGTTAGATGGCTAAGTTGGAACCAAGTCACTATATTAAAGGGTTGACGAGTGGGGAGTGGGGTTCCATCAATGTGAGTCAATAAACTAGTTTTGAATTTGATATCTTTTTGAAAATACATATGTTTCTAGAAACAAAATGAGGACTCTTTTAATTTTATTGTCTGGGTTTTACTAAGACCTCTTGGGAAACCCTAAATATCTAACCATATAGCTATCCTCCCTTGAACTAACAATGCATTTTAGTATGAAACAATATGGAAATAATAAAACATGTGCAAACTTAATAGAAACCATCTAAGCTTAATCCCTTCAAGTTGAAATTAGACTAACCATCCACTCTAATCACTAATTGGAAATCAGCCTTAATTTTGTTTTCTTTACATGTATATAACTAATAAAACTATTTGCAAAATTACTAGGAAACATTTCATTTAGGCATAAACATCATGAGTTCATAACTCATTTTGACTTTTACAACATAGATGAACTAAAAGAAACTAGTTTTGGCATTAATATACATCATGAACACCATAAAAAAAAACTTCTCTCAATCCTTACCCTCACATTTATATAACCATATGAATGATAAGATGCCATATAACTAAACTAACTACCACTCTCAAGCCATCAAGTGATTTACTCCTGATGAAAGTAGCTTATGTCTCCTCATACTGACTTGGATATGTATATGAAAAAAATATGCAGTAGAGTGTGTGATCTACTGGAATAGTGAATGGAAAGTCTTGTAGAATCCACTACGATCCAAATTTATTATCATTTGATTTATAGAGAGAAAATATAAATATGGAAATTGAAATATATAAATAATCCAACATGACATGATATCTGATAATAATTATAAAAAGTAAATAGCTAAAGATCCATTTATTAGTCTTTCATTCTTTTTGTTATTCAATGGGATTCTTGAAGTGTGCCACATCATAGTGAAGTATTGCATAATGATATAACCTCATAGTATAAGACTTTGAGTAGACATGTGAATCACATTTCTATTATAGTAGTTCTCTGGCCTACAACAAGGCTGGCCATGTCAGATCTTGGTGGCTGTATAGTGGCTAGATTAACTAAACTACTCATGTAAGACTAGTACTCAGGAGGAGAGTCAAATCACTTTGTTAACTAACTATATCAATGGTTCCAAGAGGAATGACTCAATGAGAAATATACAAGCTAACTGAACTGTAATTAGTACCACTATAATCTATAGTTAGCGTTGAGTACCTCACTATATAAAGGAGACTGTTCACAATGGGCTTAGTCCCTTATTCCCACTGGTATGCTCCGACTACCATACCCTAGATTGTACTGATTGATATACATATTTCCTTTCATCATTATGAGGACTACATTATGGGTTATGGTGTTCGGGACATCTATGTCTACTTGATTAATTAATTTTTCTAATAGGATCTCTACTATATGTTCTTAGATAACTTTGTACTTAATGCTTTCAATTCTCATTTTAGAACACTAGATTCTATCTGAATGACTAGCATGAATAAACTAAACATCGTGAACCAACTAACTAAGAATACATAATGATACTAGAAAAGGTTGCTTATCTGGCTATACAAACACCGATTAAATCAAAATTCATATATATAATTCATTATTGTAGATATTTGAGTCAAACCTAGGGCTTCAACACCTTTTGTAGTACTATATAGAATAACTATAAATTTAATAACTAATTTGGTATGTAGTTGATGCATATGTAGACTATTACAATTAAGGTAAAGCAAAAGATCATATAGCTTAATAATCTCAAGTTTGTCTCATTAAACCAAATATAATAATCAATATACATGACATGCTCTTTATAGATTTTTTCTTAGTCTCTATAGAATAAAATCTAGAGGATGACTTTCCACTCATTCCAGTTTGATCCTAGTTTATTAATCTTCAATATAGGCTTTCACTAGTCCGATCACATCTAACCAAGTCTAGGTCAAGGTTGAAAATGCGAATGACCACCTCTTGTAGGAAATTACTTTATTTATACACTCATGGGAACTTACTAGAGTAAGAAGAACAAGAGAGAAAGAAGAAAAATGGTGTAGATCAACTCTACCACTAGAATCAATAAAAAAAGAATGGAAACTGAAGAAGAGATACATATCTAAGTTTAACTTCAATGATCTACCTAGGTTTCCTCTATTCTTCTCCTACTCATCATGTTCACAAAGTGACCACCGTAACAATCACTCCTTAGCTCAAATTTTTTGTTTGGGCAATGGTTAGAGTGGTAAATCAAAATAAAAATATGCTAAAACAAAATGCAGCAAATTCTAACATATATATCATATTTTATGATCTTACTGGTTGTCTTGGGTGAAAACATTGCTCCTCCATGTCGACCGAGCTATGTCAGGCTATCAACCTATAAGTCTACATGCCCTGTCAGGTTGCACTCTCAATTTTCTAAATGATAATCAAACTTATTCCCCTTTAGTTACACACTCATCTTTATGCATGCTTATCATGTGAGAAACATTAATGAGAAAGAAGATCGATGGGAGATCACATGATGGATACTCACCACATGATTACTAAAAATAGAATAGCATTTTCTTATTATCTCTAATTGCATCCATTTTTGCATTGTAATCATAAATAATTTTTCTATAAATACAATTTAAAATTATGATAAATTACTCAAAAAAGTATTTTATTAATTAACTAATTACTTAGTACCTTTGGTGTTCTTCTTGTATACATATTTCAACTATTACCATATCATTTAAGATTAAAATATGTACATATGAACAAAACATCTTTTGTCTTACAAAAGATTTTTTAAAATCAAATATTAATTAACAAGAAGTCTTGTATGATCTAAAGAGGTTGTAATTAAGATATGGTTATCCTTATCCCTAATATTACTATAAAAGAAAGATGGCAGGTTGTACAAATCTTCTCCTTATACAATTATTTGTCTCAAAATTCTTATAAGAGGAAGTGATCCTTGTTACACACCTTAAACGTTAACTCCAATGTATCTTACTCTCACCATAAGTATCTCCCTCTTTATGAGGTTTTAAATTCAACGATATAAAGTATGTATTAAACTTAAAACATAGGAGATATCTTTACCTAGTTTTACTATCTATGGGTCTATAATGTTTTTAGTTGAATGACACTTCTTCAACATAGATACATGAAACACATCATGTAAATTGTCTAACTTAGGATGAAACTCCAATTTGTATGCTATTAGTTCAATTCATTGAATGATAGGATAGGGACCCATATATATAGGAGTTAGATTTCCTTACTATCTAAACCTCAATCCAACTTTCCATGGTAATAATTTCAAGTAAGCTTCTTCCAAGACCTCAAATTCAAGTAGTATATGTTTTTTTTGTGCATAGAATTTTTGTTTACCTGTGCGACTATCCAATGTCATCTGATCACATGTATTTTTGTTGTCACTTCCACTAACTCTAGACATAGAATCTGCCTTTCACCAACTTCATACCAACACATGAGAGATCTATACTTTATCCCATACATGGCTTCATAAGGGTCCATTCCTAAACTATAATGGTAACCATCATCATAGGTAAAATGAATAGGATTCATAGTTAACCCAACTACAACTAAGTTGTAGAACACATTCTCTCAACATATGTTGTAGGGTTTGTATAGTCTTCTTTGACAAAGCATTTGTCTAGGGGTGAAATTATGTGTTGATCATCAATCGTGTTCCCAAGGCTCAATGTAAATGACTATACAATCTAGATGTGATCTTGAGATATCTATCAGGTATAATGGTTACTAGTGTTCCATGTGATCTAACAATCTCATCTGTTTCGACCTAGGCAAGTTTGGGTGCATCCCAATTTTACATAGCAGGGAAAAATGGGTAAATTCAATCAGTATGTCCACAATAACCCATATAGATTCATAAATATGAAATGTTATAAGTAGATCCACTATAATGCCCACAAGAATATAATCTTACTCCATATAAATATTGGAAGTGGTTGTAGGGTACCAGTTGACTTCTAGTTTTCATCCTTTATTTTTTGGCACACACCACACTTGGATACATGCTCATCGACATATATCTTCATACCCAACAATATGTACAAATCCTAAGGTTTTTGTACATCTTGGAACATCCTAGATGCATTACATACATAGAAGACTGGGCTTCCACAAGAGTATTCCTCTTCAACTCAATATCATCTAACACACATGATTTGTCCTACTGATACAACAACACATCATATAAACATTTGAAATCTATCCTCGTACCTTCAGTAATCTCATGCGTGCTTTTTTTCAATTAACTATCATTATGATGAATTTCTTTGATTTGATCATAGAATGTAGGCTTGACCAATATTTGTGCAATCAGTCCATATTATTTTGGCACACGTAACTCCATATTGATATCTCTCATCTTAATCAATAGGACTCTTTATACAAATACCGTAGAAAGTATTTCTATAGGTTATGTATACTTTCTACTAAGAGAATTTGCCATAACATTGGCTTTCCTAGGTGGTAATAAATAGGAACATCATAGTCCTTATAATCTGTAACCGTTTAAGATGTCTCCAATTTAGGTCCTTTTGTGTAAAGTTGTGTTTAAACTCTTATGGTCAATAAAGACTTCACATGACTCACCATTGAGCTAATGAAACCATGTATTTGAGGTGGGTACTATTGCTTCTATCTCAATATAAAGTGTATGATAATTCTCTTCATTCACCTTGAGTTGTCTAGATTCATAGGCCACCATATTTCCTTCCCTCATAAGATCACATAACTAAGCCTCTCCTACATGCATCACAAAGCACCACCAATTCATTATCAAGATATGGTAAAATCAGAACTGACGCGAAAGGAAAATTCTTCTATGATATTTTTTTCTGACATGATTCTTACCAAAATAACCTAATATCCTTCCTTATCAAATGTGTAAGAGGTGATGCAAATACATGAAATTCTATAGAAATATTTTATATATTCCATCTACCAATAGAATCTTATGAAATCAATAGGAGTTGTAGGCTTCTCCTACTAAAGTGCATATCCCATCTTCTTAGGGTCTATACTAACTCCTTCTTCTGATATGACATGTCCAAGAGAGAAAATTTAGCCAACCAAAGCTCACATTTGTTGCTTGGAAAAAACAATGATGTTGTCTTAACACATATAGAGTTGTCCTCATATGTTGCTCATGTTGTTTAGCATCTCTAGAGTACATAAGACTATCATATAAAAGAACTACTACAAACCAATCTAAGTATGGCCAATAGACCTTATTCATCATTACTACAAAAGTCATATGGCATTTTTTCATCCAAAAGACATGACTAGAAATTTTTATTAGTAATATATTGTTCTAAAGGATGACTTAGATACATATGAACCCTTTATCCAGAGTTGGTGTGAACCTAACCCGTTATATATGATAAAAATTGTTGCTTCATGCAACATGTCAAAAAAGTTTATATCCTAGGAAAAGTATATTTTTTCTTGATGGCTATCTTATTCAATTTCCTATAGTCTGTCCACATACACATTGTTCCATCCTTCTTATTCACAAAAAGCACTCGAGATGCCCAAGGTGATATACTAGGATTGCCTAAAACCCTTATCTGGAAACTCCTCTAACTGCATTTCTATTCCTTCAACTCTATATGTTCCATTCTATAGGTGGGTAATGCTATTTGGTAATGAGAAGGTAAAATCTATACACAAACTCAACATTTACATTAGTTTGTAAACTTGGTAACTCACTTGGAAAGACACTTGAGAAGTCACACATTATTGAAACATCCTATATATTTACTATCCTTTTCTTCACCTTTGGGTTTACCCCATGTCCTAAAAAGGACTCATACCCTTTCATCATCATCTTATCAGTTACAATATCTGATATTATTCATGTGAGTAAGACTTTCCTATCTCAATTGAATACAAAACAAAAGTCACCTTCTTGAAAGATGGCCTCTTTCTTCCAATAGTCCATTTGTATATGGTACGTCTCAAGATAATAGATACCCAAAACAATATGAAAAGAGTGAATTTCTAAGAATATGATTAACCACTATATTATACCCACCAATATTCAAATACATCCATGAATTTTAACTCTCCTACTGGTAATCTTGACACAAATTCATAAGAAAATCCTTTCTTAAATGTTTTAATACACTAACTATCAATCCCTTAGTAAACAAATTTATAACATTGACATATAAAAAGTGTACCTAAAATGTTATTAAAGATAAGCATCTAACTTTTGATAACTCTAGGAGAGACAAATCCTTATGGTTTAGTCATAGAGAAGAAAAGACATGAAATTTTTCACATTGTACTCATTGTCCACTATTGGCATCAGGTGCTCCCCTAGAGCATAAATCCATTATAGAACTTTCTCCACATGATGGATCCTACCTCTGTGGAGTCTCAAATGTGATTGTGAAACCAATTTTGGTGCTTTATAAAGCTTAGGATAATCTTTATTAAAATGTCCCATATATCCAGTAGTGGCAAATCTAAAATTAGTTCCCCGACATTGACTAGAGTTTACCCTACCACAAGTGTTACAAACACAATTTCATGTCTCTATTGAGTTGTTGAATATGTTGATGACTCTGCATGCCTTTCGAAAGATGCTAACCTAGGTGGTGTCTTCCATGATCTAGAGCTAGAGCTTTCCCTAACATGGTAAGATACAATATCACTCAAACCATATCTCCAATATAACAAAGACCTTGTTTGATCTTAGAAAATAATCCATGTCCTCCACTAAGTCCCCCACTACTCCATCCTCCTCTACCAAATCTGTAGATATTTTTCTTCCCTTAATACTATTTATAAGCAACAAATAACTTCTCAATACATTTTTAATCCTTCAAAAATTCTCCAAAGTTTTAGATGTTTGTGACCACAAATAAGTTGTGTCTAATTTATAAATTCATACATGACAAAAACCTTCTACATTTTTTTATGTCAAATGATACCTTTTTCTATGCTTTCTAGATATTCGATATAGTTTCTCAAGAAGGTGGGAGGGAAATACTCTAAGTATAACTCCCCCACAAGATTCTTCTATGTCATCACTTTTACCTCTTTTCTAGTCTTCTTCTTAGCACCACTATAAATCAAAATCTCCTATAATAAGTATCATGAATAATTTTCTTGTCCTATAATAAATGCATTAGAAAAAAAACCTTTTACACCTCTTGAAGCAACATATTTGCCAAAGATGGGTATGTTGTCCAAGAAAACTCTTTCCCAGAAAGCTTCTTCATCAGCTCATAGGATCTGAATAGGTCCTTTATAGATGATGAAGACCTCTTGTCCATCTTATACTTCTCTATGGTCTCCAAAAAAATTGACATATCAAACCTCCTCAACTCGATCTTCTCCACCTTGAGACATTTCTTGAGAGTTAGGGTCATAATTGCTTCAGCCTGTTCTTCCCCATGATGATGTCCTCTTTCACATATCTATAATAAAAACATGTATATTAGATATTTTCATTTCAAAGAAAACAAATCCTCACTACTACATTTTTGGCCAATAATGTCACTGCCTGTAGGGTCAGTTTTTCCAAATAACCGACCTTATATGTCTACAAAAAATGCAGACACCACTTAAGACCTCTTGGGTAAGTTTTCTTAATATAACCGACCTTGTAGTGTAACTCTATAGGGTCAGTTTTCCAAATAACTAACCTTATATGTCTATAAAAAATGTGGGCACCACTTAAGACCATTTGGGTCAGTTTTCTTAAAATAACCGACCTTGTAGTGTATCTCTATAGGGTCTATTTTCATAAAATAATCGACCTTATAGACAATGGGATTAGAAAGCCCAATAAAGTTTCCCGCGGCAAAAATTTGCTCGATTTTGGCTTTGCACCTCGATCTATAGGGTCAGTTTTTCCAAATAACTGACCTTATATGTCTACAAAAAATGCGGACACCATTTAAGACCTCTTGGGTCAGTTTTCTTAAAAAACCGACCATGTAGGGCATCTCAGTCAAAAAAATTCTCGACCGAGTTGAATTTTGAATTCATTTTCCCTTTGTGCATGTATAAGTACCTCTAGGGTTGGTTTTTTTTTCCTTTTAACCGACCTTGTAGGTCTCCTCGGTCGAAAAAACTGTCGACCAGGTTGAATATTGGATCCAGTTTGCCTTCACGTGTGTATAAGTACCTCTAGGGTCATTTTTGCCTTTTAACCGACCTTGTAGGTTCCCTCAGTTGACCAAATTGTCGACCAAATTGAATTTTGGAACTAGTTTGTCTCCGCGTGTGTATAAGTACCTCTAGGGTAGATTTTTCCCTTTTAACTGACCTTGTAGGTACTCTCAGTCGATAAAATTCTTGACCGAGGTCACCTCAGTCAAAACAATCGTCAACTGAGTTAAATTTTGGATCCAATTAGCATTCACGCATGAATAAGTACCTCTAGCGTTGGATTTTTCATTTTAACTGACCTTGTAGGTCCCCTCGTTTGAAGAAATTCTCAACCGAGTTGAAATTTGAATCCATTTTCCCTTCGTGCATGTATAAGTACCTCTAGGGTCGGTTTTTTCCTTTTAACTGACCTTGTAGATCTCCTCGGTCGAAAAAATTGTTGACCTGGTTGAATTTTGGATCCAGTTTTCCTTCGTGCATGTATAAGTATCTCTAGGGTCAATTTTTTCCTTTTGACCGACCTTGTAGGATACCTCAGTCGACCAAATTGTTGACCGAGTTGAATTTTGGATCCAGTTTGCCTTCGCGCGTGTATAAGTACCTCTAGGGTCGGTTTTTTCCTTTTAACCAACCTTGTAGGTCCCCTCAGTCGACCAAATTGTTGACCGACTTGAATTTTGGATCCAGTTTGCCTTCGCACGTGTATAAGTACATCTAGGGTCAGTTTTTCCCTTTTAACCGACCTTGCAGGTCCTCTCAGTCGACAAAATTCTCGACCGAGGTCACCTCAGTTGAAAACATCATCGACTGAGTTAAATTTTGGATCCAGTTTGCATTCGTGCGTGAATAAGTACCTGTAGTGTGGGTTTTTTCATTTTAACTGACCTTGTAGGTCCCCTCGGTCGAAGAAATTCTCGACCGAGGTTCGCTCAGTCGATGAAATTCTCAACCGAGTTGAAGTTTGGGTGTTTTTGATTTACCCGACATGGGCACCTCTTATCTTTTGGGTCATTTTTTTGTTTTAACTGATCCTACAGGTCAGGCCCGTGGCTTGAAGTGGTCAAGACCTACTTCTTTCTCTCCCGCGTGACATAATTTTCTTTCTCTCCTGCACCGTCGAGACCTACTTCTTCTTTCTCTCCCACATCGAGACCTACTTGTTTCTTTCCCGTGAGACCTACTTTTTCTTTCTCTACCGCGTTGCCGAGGCCTACTTCTTCTTTCTCTCCTACACCGCCAAAGCTTTCTATTTCTTTGCCATTGTCGTCATCTAAGAGAAGAGGAGCTCAGAGTGGAGCTTGAAGTGGTCGACACTGAAGTGGAGCTCGAAGTTGCTGCCGCCACGATCGCAGAGGTAAGACTTTTCATTTATATAGGTATATCTATGCCTGTTGTTGTACCGCCGCTACGACCACGGTAGCGTCCAGGTCCACTCTCGGTTGAGAATTCATCGACCGAGAGTCCACCTGCGCATAGCATCCAGGTCCACTCTCGGTCACTCGTAGGTGGACTCTCGGTGGACGAATTCTCAACCGAGAGTGGACCTACGCGCCTTTAACTGGACAGTTATACTATTTTTCCATTTTATATGATTAATAACCCAACCAATAATAAAACATGTATTTTTTCATATGTAATCATTATTTAAATTCTTGAAATTAATATGAGATTAGACATGTGTACTCTCATATTGACACTTTAGGGTTTATAGATGAGAATCATCAATGCATGTTGTTTAACTAAATATATAAATATGAAAATAATACATTTATATATTAACTTAGAAGCCCGTTCAAAATTTACTCATTTGGAGTAAACTTTGGATAGTCCCCAGTTTGGGACTATTTTTGGATAATTAATCTCACTTAGGATGTAACTGTATAATGTATGTTTTTTTACGGAAGCCAGGAGGCTATTTTATTCATCTTGCCCTCCTCTTGCAAGCCAATACGGAAAATAATTACAACCTTCTAAGAAATTTTGGAAATTA
Source organism: Alisma plantago-aquatica (assembly GCA_963693085.1). NCBI lineage: Eukaryota > Viridiplantae > Streptophyta > Magnoliopsida > Alismatales > Alismataceae > Alisma > Alisma plantago-aquatica. The sequence goes on along the minus strand of OY856409.1, from coordinate 1,369,880,316 downwards.
AATTTGGAGGTACTACCTCCATTACATTTTTTACTAATAACAATATCTTTGATGCAATCTGGTGGTCTAGGTAAATCAAAACACCCTTCCTTTTGTTTTTGGAACTCTTTGGCCAACCTATCAGCTATAAGATTGCAGTCCCTCAAAATGAACTGAATACTCCACAGTCTGTGCTCCCTTAGAGTCTGCCTGATCCGAGTAATGCTTCTAGAAAATCTTGGACACTCCTCCTCATCTAACTGAAGAATTTCCACCAAAACCTTACAGTCAATTTCAAGGATGAGTCCCGATATGTTGTTTCTACAGGCCAACGCGACAACAATATCTACGCCTTGGATCTCTGCCTGAAGCACATAACTTGCAAAAACACTCCTGACATGTCCATCAATCCACCTACCAGTACTGTCACTGGCAACGATGGCCACAGTTGCTTTGTCGGGTCTCCAGGCTGCATTTGAATTAATCTTGATATATCCTTGTGTGGGGCACTTCCATCAATCTTTGTACTTCAGTGTCCGATCTACGACAGTCGTGCTCCATGCCGTATCAATCAACTACATTTCGTATCTGATCATCTGTACTAGTTTATCCACCAGGATGATCTTTTCTTCAAACACTTGTTGATTGCGCCCCTTCCAAATGAACCAGCAGGTTATCAATAAGTGTTTCCTTTCATTAGCTGCTTTCTTCATCTGCTTATTCACCCATGAGTTGTCCTCCGTCTGGTAGAACTCAACTAAGTCTTCTCTGTTTAGAATACATTCCCATATCGCTTTGGCTTGATCACAGTCTCTGAGTGCATGGCAGATGGTTTCATCTTGGCTTCGGCATCTGCTGCAAGTTGCAGTCAGGCACATCTTCCTTCTCTGCCTTCTTCTATTAGTTAAAATAGCCCCATGCATAAGAAGCCAACCGAAATTTCTGATCTTAGCCGGCAGATTCATCTTCCACAACATATCCCAATCTCCTTCAACATGAATTTCTCTTCCCCTCCTTACGAGATTGTAGGAAGATTTGGTGGTAAATTTTCCATATGGTGTACCTATTTAGATTCTCACATCTGGTCCAAGGCAAGTATCTGGTGGCTCAATCTTCAGGATTTTCCTTACCACTGGCGTGAGAAACCAATGCTCGAGGAACTCAATATCCCACCTCCCATTATCTAGCACTACACTTCCTACTGCCATGTCTTTTATGGAAGCAGGCACTTCCCGCCTTGTAAGGTCACTCAGCTTCATCTTAGGTTCCACCCAATCCTCTTCCCAGAAAAGGGTATTATGTCCATTCAAAATAACCATAACATAATTTTCGTTGATCAGCTCTTTACATTTAAATGTAGAAGCCGCAAGTTTGGATGAGTTTGTGATCTTTCCTCCATTGTAACTTATGTATTTTTCCCTCAAATAGTCACTCCAGATAGTTTTTATGTTAGATGCTACATCCCAAGCATTCTTGGCCGGCAGGGCAATATTCCAGTCTCTCATAGATTTGAGGCCTAGACCTCCATTGTCTTTTTGACATGTAACTTTGTTCCACGCAACCAACGACATAGGATTATCTTTGTGTCCTCCTCCCCACAGAAATCTCCAGATGCACCCATCAACACGATCACATAAACCTAGTGGCAAGGCCACCGTTTGCATAGTATAAGTAGGGATTGCTTCCAACACATACTTTGTAAGATAGCTTCTTCCAGCTAAGGATAAACATTTAGCAGCCCAACCATTAATTCTATAGTCAATTCTCTTTAGAATGTCAGAATAGGTTTCCTTTCGTAACCCTCTTGTGGATGATCGGTACAACAAGATACCTTCCAAGGTCATCACTTTCTTTAAATTTTTCTATCCGATTTATTCTTCACCTGGACGATTGAGGGACACTCGCTGCATAGAAAACTTGAGTTTTGGAAATAGAAATCATTTGTCCCGAAGCTTTCTTGAAGAGACTAAAACAATGTTTGATATTCCTCATCTGGTCCGTCGTTGCTTCACCAAACAGTATTAGATCATCTGCAAAACAAAGATGGGAAATATTACCTCCTTTACACCCTAGTTTGACCGGCTCCCCCCTGCCCTCATCCACGTACCTCAGAATAAGTTGGATGAGTCGTTCTATACACAGTACAAAGATGTAAGGCGATAATGGATCACCTTGCTGGAGTCCACGGCTAGTCTTAAACAGCGCAGTAGATTTACCATTCCACAGAATAGAGCACTCTCCGGTGCGAATATAATTCATGATGTAGGCTATAATCCTCGTCGGTACTCCAATTTTTTGGATAGTATCCGCAATGAAGTCCCAAGATAATCTGTCATATGCCTTAGCAAAGTCTATTTTAATTGCCATAGTTTTGGTTGCAGTCTTCTTTCACATCATATAGATGACTTCCTGAGCTACCACAATGTTATCAGTAATGCGACGTCCGGGTACAAAAGCACTTTGGGTGCCAGAAACCCAAGTAGGTAAATGTATCTTAAGTCTCTCGACAACCACTTTGGATATCAGCTTTAGGCAGAAGTTATTCAAAGAAATCGGCCTCAGCTGGTCACAGCTAGTAGGATTCAGGACCTTAGGAATAAGCACGATAGAGGACCTGCACATCTCATTACTAAGAGGATCTCCTACAAGGGTCCCCTTAGCTGTGGAAACAACTGATTTCTTAATAGTGTCCCAATGACTCAGAAAAAACAAACCGTTGATCCCATCAGGACCATTGGATTTCTAAGGATTCATAGCTTTCATGATATTGTGACATTCCTCTTCAGTTGGCTCTCTCGCAACCAGATACGATTGCGCCTGTGAGAGTTTACTAAACTCAACTGGAACTTGCCTCATTGCCCCAGCGTCAGATCTACCTGTGATGGACAACAAATTTTTGAAGTGATTGCACACCATTTCAACTATGTCGGCTTCCTCATGGACCCATCAACCATCGTTGTTCTTGAGCATGGTAATGGTATTGGACCTACATCTTTGTTTGACATAAGAACTATAAAATTTAGTATTACGGTCACCATTCCGCAGCCAGTTTATATGACTCTTGAGTCTCCATTCCTCCTCTTCCTCGATTAAAATCCTGTCTAAAGTGGCCTTAATGTCTGTGCATATACCATCCATTATTGGATTGTAACTTTCAGTGAGTTTCTTCTCATGTAACTTCATGTATGTTTAGTTTTGAAGAAAATTTTAGTAGAATTTCTTCATTTGTTCTCTGGGTACATATGTGAGTGTTATCTGCCATTTACATCGGTGTACTTGGAGAACTTAGGGGAAATACTACTGAAATTTTCTTCAAAATTAAATATACATTATACAGTTACTAGTAAGATTAAATATTCAAAAATGGGATAGGTGGTATACTTTAGTATAAAAGTAATTAACTTCCTATTAATAAAAACTTACAACTTATAGTATCAATATAAAATGCTCAGTTTTATAACTAAATTTAATGTGATCTAGAAAATGGATCGAAGTTGGATGTCTATCAATAACCGTTGTAGTCCAGAGTTTGCCAAAGGCCTTGATGAATTTATCAGATTTGCTGAGGAACATAGGAAACTACCTACAGATAGGTTCTATTGTCCATGTAGAAATTGTGGTAACAATTTGAAAGTTGATACTCTTGAGGAAATTAAGAATCATGTCATATGCAATGGGATCATACAAGGTTATAATGAATGGTATTGGCATGGAGAGAAGTTTAATTATGGATCAGAAAATGTCGATACTAATAGTTGTGGCATAGAAGATATTGACAATGTCAATGATGAACTGATCCAGGATGACCTGATTTAGGATGATATGGTTGATGAGATGCTACGTAGTTGTCGAGACAATGTCATTGATCCACCTTCTTTATTTGCAAACATTGTCCATGATGCTAAAAGACCATTATATAAGGGTTGTACTAAGTTCATGAGGTTGGGTGTTGTGATGCGATTATATACTCTTAAATCTCAAAACCGGTGGAGTGATAAGAGTTTCACTTCACTGTTGTCTTTGTTAAAGGAAATTCTTCCTGAAGGCAACGAGCTTCCAATTTCAACATATCAAGCAAAGAAAATAATGTGCCCAATGGGAATGGAGGTTAAGAAGATTCATGCATGTCCAAATGATTGTGTGTTATTTCAGAAGGACTACAGTAATTTGATAAATTGTCCAAAATGTGGTGCGTCAAGGTATAAGACCACAAATTCAGCTAAGGCTAAAAATGGCTATCCTGCCAAGGTGATGTGGTATCTACCAATAATACCACGATTTCAATGCTTATTTGCTAGTACAAAAGATGCACAAAATTTGTCTTGGCATGGGGAGTTAAAGGCCAATGATGATGGTGTCCTATGACATGCATTTGATTCACCACAATGGAAGAAAATTGATTTATTATACCCTCAATTTGGTAAAGAACCAAGAAACTTAAGACTTGGACTCTGTACAGATAGATTGAATCCCTATGGTACATTAAGCAACCAACATAGCACGTGGCCTGCTATGATTGTTATATACAATCTTCCTCCTTGGTTGTGTATGAAAAATAAGTATGTCATGCTGTCAATATTGATATCAGGGCCCAAGCAACCTGGAAATGATATTGATGTTTACCTTCAACCTCTAATTGATGACCTAATGAAACTATGGGAAGAATGTGTTATGACATATGATGCTTCATGTAAAGATATCTTTAGTTTGCGTGCTATGTTGTTTTGCATGATTAATGATTTTCTAGCTTATGGAAATTTGTCTGGATATAGCATAAAAGGATACAAATCATGTCCTATTTGTGAGGAAAATACTGATTCAATCCGTATGAAACATGGTGGTAAAATCGTATATCTTGGTCATTAGAGATTTCTCCCACAAGTGCATCCTTATCGAAGGCAACACAAAACCTTTAATGGATCAACTGAGGAACGAAGTGCTCCTAAACCTATACCTGGAAATGATGTATATGACAGGGTGAAAGATGTTGTTAATGAATTTGGAAAGGGTTCAAGTAGTCATACTCTTGCATGTGACAAATATCTGTACAAGAAGACATCAATATTCTGGGATCTTCCTTATTGGAGATTCTTGTCAATTAGACACTACATTGACGTTATGCATGTTGAGAAAAATGTTTGTGATAGCATCATTGGTACACTATTGAATATACCAGGAAAGACTAAAGACGACATCAAATCTAGAAAAGATTTAGAATTAATGGGTATAAGAAAAGAATTATCAGTGGAGATTAGGGGTCGCCACACATATTTACCACCAGCTTGTTACAACTTTGTCAAAGTAGGAGAAAAAGACTTTCTGTGAGTGCTTGTATAATATTTAGGTTCCACAAAGATACTCTTCTAATATTCATAGATTGGTATCAATGAAGGATCTGAAGTTGATAGGTCTCAAATCTCATCATTGTCACACCTTAATGCAACAAATTTTACCTGTGGCAATCACAAGACTCTATTTCTTCTTCAATGAAATATGAAACAAAGTGATACATCCTGATACTCTCGATAAATTATAGAAAGATGTAATTGTTACCATGTGTCATCTTGAAGTGTACTTTCCTCCTTCATTTTTTGATATCATGGTTCATCTTGTAGTACATATTACAAGGGAGGTGAAGATGTTGGGTCTAATTTTCTTACACTAGATGTATCCATTTGAACGCTACATGAGTGTTTTTAAAGGTGATGTTCATAATCGTTATCATCCTGAAGGGAGTATTATTGAGGGTTATGTGGCTAGGGAGGTGATGGACTTTTGTATGATTTTTTGAATTGAAATGAAACTTCTAGCGATCTAAAAAATTCCCATCACACTAAATCTTATTGTGGCAAAGGAACTCTGGGAGGACGAGTGAAAGGAATCAGTCGCGAGTTGTGGGAACAAGAACATTTGTATATTTTACACAACATCGATGAAGTTAGTAGCTACATCATAGAACACAATGATCTTATCAAGAGAAATCATCTGTGATCCAGTTCAATGTGGCTTGTAAGAGAGCATAATCGAACATGTATTAGGTGGTTTGAAGAGAAAGTCTTTAATCAACTATCTGAATCACCGAATAATGTTGTTGATAACATAAAATGGCTCGCCTTTAAGCCAAAAATGGATATAATGTCATATGAAGGTTATGACATAAATGTATTTTCATACTACACAAAACATCAAGATGAAAGTAGTGTAGTTCAAAATAGTGGGGTCACTGTTCAAGCTTGTTCGTTGTATTTTTCTAGTGCCAAAGATAAAAGACCACACGAAGCTGAGATGTCATATTACAATGTCATTGAGGACATATGGGAATTAGACTATACAAATTTTAGAGTTCCTATCTTTAGGTGTATTTGGGTTGACAACAACAAAGGAGTTTTAGTGGATGAGTTGGGTTTCAAATTGGTGAATTTTGAAAAGATTGGTAAGAAAGATGAGCCATTCATCATGGGAGACCAAGCAAAACAAGTATTCTATATTGATGACCTGGCAAATAAAAATGGGTCTATCGTTCTTCATGGAAAAAGATAGTTTACTGTAGATCCTATAAATGAAGAAGAATACTACGAAAAGTATGATGATTCCGGCCCATTCTCAGTTGGTTTGCTAAGTGTAAATGTTGAATATAACACTGATGAATAATATAAACGTCAAGACCATGTTGAAGGAATTTTACTTGACTAACAACTCAACCAATACTAGAGGCATGTATTCTTTGAATTATTTATTTTATTATCATTCAAGCACATAATCTTTTAAATATACATCATATATCATTCAACCACTTGTACTTTTATTATCACTTATGTTTCTTTTATCATGTATAATTGCAGTTTCTAAAATGGCAAGTGAGGATGAACATTCTGAGCATGAGCACCATGAGGATGGTAGTGGTGATGCTAAGAAAAGTAGAGGTCCCACACTGATACGTAGGCTGCAGGAGCTCAGGGCCAAAGGGGAGAAATTGGCAGTCCAGTTTGATGTCACAGGAGCACCTATTGGGGAACATGCTAGTGCTTTCAAGCATTATGTAGGGCGACCGTGCACAGTAAGGTGCCAATAGATATAGAAAATTGGCATGATGTTTCTAATGCCTTAAAAGACCTCCTATGGAAAGATATATCTATGAGTGGAAGTGATATTATTTTAATATGTTTTTGTTTATTGATTCTAATTTAGTTTTCTTAGAAAGTCATATCCTTTTTTTAGGAAGTTAGGAGGCAATATTATTCATCCCGCCCTCCTCTTGCGATCAAATTTAACAAAGAGTACAATCACAAATAAGAACTGCAAAAGAATACAAGGTAGTACTACTACCCTTACATTTGTCCCTAAGTAGAAGCTGATGAATATCAGTAGGAGGAGAACTATAAAGAGTATAATTCTCCAGCTGGTCTAAGTGTTTTTTGGCAAGACAGTCGGCCACAATATTTCCTTCTCTATAGATGTGCACAAGGAATCACTCTTCTTTTTCCGAGCTCTTTATTCTCGCAGCTAGCTTCACATACTTTGAGTTCTCTTGAGCGAAGGTGTTAGCAATGTGGATAGATGAAGATGAGTCTGATTCAAAGATCGTAGACTCTACCCTGTTAGCATGGGCTATCTCCATATCTAGAATGATACCATGAAGTTCCGCTTCAATAACATCTTGGGAAAAAACTGGCAACGCAGCTCCCCCTATCCACCTACCAAGGTCATCTCTTGCTACCATTCCATAGGAGGATCAATTGCATTTTACGGCTGCATTAGTATTAAACTTGGGAACATTTTGGGCAAGGGGCGACCAAGGCATCTGTCTATCCAACTCAAGAATCCGAGATGAAGTGCAGGTGTCAGTGTACGCTGCAATCTGGATGTTGACTTCTCTGACGATGAAACGGGCTTGTTGTTGAGGGTCGCTAGTCACAATCTGGAAAACCTACCTATTCCTGGATTTTCATATGTGCCAACAGGTAGTAAGAAAGAGGATCGTTGATTGCTCATCCTGCTCAAGTTATTCATTGAACCATTCTGGGAACTCACTACTAGCGAAGAATTGGCTTACATCTCTGTATTTGTATAGGTCCGTCCACACAGGTCATGCAAAGATGAAATCTATAATCTCATGGATAGTGTGCTCTTCTCTATTACGGCATCTAGGGCAGGAGGAGTCGGTACTGATCTTTCTTCTCAGCCTTCTCGCATTGGTCAGTATAGCCTCATGCATGAGAAGCCAAGCGCAGAACTTAATGTGAGGTGAGACACTTGCATTCCAGATCTTCTTCCACTTTCCTTAGGTGGGGCAGCATCTACCCTCCATAATCTTATGGTACATTGTCTTGGTTGAGAACATGCCAGAACTTGTATGGTTCCAGACCTATAAATCATCCCCGTCCAAATCTGATGGAGTGTCCATTGTAGCGATGTCTTGGACCACAGTTGGCAGCAACCATTTGTGTAGAAAGGCCGTGTCCCAGTTGCCTTGTAGGTTTACCAGCGAGCTAACTTTTAGGTTTGACAAATCAACGAGGATGGGGTGAGATGCAATATCCTTTAGGGCCTGATCTCCCCTCCACCATCTGTCCTCCTAAACATTTATACTATGTCCATTCATTGGCACCATGTAAGAGTTGTCCTCGATGAAGTGTTTTCCTTCAAAGGTTGCATTACCTAGCCTCGACAGATTATAAGACTTCCTAGCAATGACCCTCTTGAAATACTCTCTCAATATGGTGCACCAAAGAGATTGATGTGTAGTCGATAGTTCCCAGGAGTGCTTATAAAGGAGAGCTTGGTTCTAATATCACATCTTCCTTATTCCAAGCCCGCCCTTTTCTTTACTAAAGTAGACCATGTCCCAAGCTACAAGAGCAAGAAGGTGAGTTTTATGTGATCCACCCCAGATGAAGTTCCTCACCGTGTCATCAATCCTATCACAAAGTAGTGAGGGTAGCCTTGCCATTTGCATAACATAGGTGGGGATAGATCCAAGAGTTGCTTTGGCAAGGCATACTCTCCCGGCCAAGGAGAGACACCTCACAGACCATGCATGTAGCATGTTCGGAACTTTTCCTATGACCTCACTGTAAGTATATTTTGTAACCTTCTGGTGTACAATAGGGGCACCAAGATACTTCCCCAAGTCCTTGGTGGATTGGAACCCAGCAAACCTTCGAATCCTCCTTCTCAAAGCTATGTCCACACTCTTAGCGAAGAACATACTAGTCTTCTTCTTTGACACAGATTGGCCAGACGCCTTATAGAAAGCCTGGAAACATTCCATTATAACTTTGGTTTGGCGCAAGGAGGCCTGTCCAAAGAGGATCAAGTCATCAACAAAGCATACATGGGAAATGGGCGGGCCTTTCCTCGACAAACTCACTGGTTTCCATTCAGCCTGTGCGACCTTATTCTCAATGAGTTGGCTGAGACGTTCAAGGCACAGAACAAACAAGTATGGAGATAGGGGGTCCCCTTGTCTGAGACCCCTAGTAGGATTGAAAGGTCTAGCATTATTTCCGTTCCACACAATGGTTGTGTGTCCCCTTGAGGTGGATTCCATGATATAGCTTCTAATGTTGTGTGGAAGATGGGTTCTTCGAATTGTATCCTCGATTAAACCCCATGACATCTGGTAGTAGGCCTTTTTGAGGTCCACCTTAACAACCATGGTCGCCTTACCTCTTCTTTGCTTCATATAATGGATGAGCTCTTGAACAACGACGATGTTGTTAGCTATCTTCCATCCTGGTATGAAGTTGCTTTGTGCCTGAGAGGTCCACCCAGCCATGTATGGTTTGAGTCTCTCGACCACTAGCTTAGGGTCACTTTTAGAGCAATGTTGTTTAGGGATATAGGCCTAAAGTTCTCACATATCTCTGGATTATGTATCTTTAGAATGAGTACGACAATGGAGTTGCAAAGGTCGTCAGGTATGCATCCTGTGTTGATGGCCTGCTGGATCATTCTGACAAATTTGTGACCGACTATCTCCTAGGTTTTCTAGACGAAATGCGCCTAGACGCCATCAGGACCGGCCGCCTTTGTGGGGTCGAGGAACATCATGACTTCATGAATTTCTACGGAAGAGAGGGTAGCCCCAGTGGAAGATAGTTGGTCTCCACTGAGAGCCGTGAACCTGCCAGGAAAGCTCTCCAGTTGTAGCTGAGCATCGCCGTTGGGTGCAGTAAGGATGGACTCAAAATGAGAGACGATCAACTCCCTCAGTTTGGGCTCCTCCATGATCCAAGCTCCTTCATTATTTCTCAATTTGGAGATGGTTTTTTGTCTAGCCCTCTAATTAACTAAATTATGAAAAAAATTAGAGTTTGTATCACCGTTCTTTAGCCAGTTGATGTGGCATCTGTGCTTGAGGTCTTTCTCCTTAGCCTTCAAGATCGCGTCGAGCTCACTTTGGAAATCCGCACAAAGGGCGTCAGAAATGTCATTGTAGTCCACCTCGAGCTCCTTTTGTAGTCTGCCAATGTTTTGAATTAGACAATCCTTTTGTTTCTTCTGGTTCTTACTCGTTTGTGTGTTCCATGTCATGATGGTGGACTGGGCTTTATGGAGGACTTTGTTAAAATTCACTTCTAAATTCTGGTTCCAGGTGTTCTTGAGCATGGACGTGGACCCCAGATTTAGCTTCCAAGATGCCCTTATAACAAACCTTCTAGGTGGCCTATAGGGATTCCTTGTCTTAATTAGTAGAGGGCAATGGTTGGAGACCAACCTAGGAAGGTGCTCGACCACAATGTCAGGGTAGGAGCTGATGAATCTCGAGTTGGCCATAGATCTGTCGCATCTCTTAAAGAGGAGGCCATGGTGGAAGGTGAATCTCATGCCAGATAAACTGAGATCTGATAGGTTGGCTTGCATCATGGTATTCTGGAAAGTTGTTGCCTCTATTTGATTGTAGTGGTCGCTACCGCATTGTTCAAAAGGATCAATAATGGCATTGAAATCTCCCAAAGCAACCCAAGGTAGCTCGAAGATTTCCCCCATGTGGATAAGGTGTTTCCACAATAATTATCGAGTACCCTTCTGGGGGCTAGAGTAGATGAAGGAGATATAGAAGGCATTGTTCACCTTGCAAGTAATAAATTGTCTATGACTCTAGATAGTAGAAACCTTACAAACGGTCGAGTCCTAGCAGACCCAAATACCGCCGGAGAAGCCTCTGGCTTCAACACGATGAGAGTTCTTGAACCCCAAGGATCATATTTTTTTGTTAGCTGTAGATGCACTAATGCGCAATTCAAGAATCGCGACAATGTCAGGTCTGTGTGTAGATTTAATCTCCTTAAGCACTCTGCATCTATCATCCCTTCCCCTACCTCTTACATTCCAACAGATCAGATTTGGTAAGGACATTAAAATGAGGTTGGGGAAAATGTTGGCCGCGACCTCCTTATTGAGCTCTACAAGGTCTGGCGGTGTGTCCCTTTGGGTTCTTTGAGGCTCCATAGTTCAGGTATGGGGTCTTCCTCCTTTGATCATATGGAGGACAAGGTCTTGTCTTCTTCATTTTTGTGCCACTTTCCTTTAGTGTCCTTCCCAATGGTGGAGGTTGTGGTTTGGATTTGTTTTGGCCTTCCTTCCTCGTCTTCTTCTATTTTGGGGGTGGAGCAGTTGTGTTAGTTTGTGTGGTGATTCCTTCTATATAGCTTTGGTTTTTAGGAGATTCAATGTTACATTCTTGTGACCCTTCTGGTTTCTTGGTTTGCTCCTTACTGCCTATTATCTCATCATCAATATGAATTACGCCTTGTGTTTTGTCTTGCTCCATCTGTACGATGACTTCATCTACTTGGGGGTGGATTGTTGTGTGCCTCTCTACTGCTCGGTTCATACTATCCCCGCTTTGTGCTTCCTTGTCTCTGCTAGTCTCAGGCTATTCGTTGTGTATTGCATTGCCTCCTGAGGCAGCTATGTCACCCTTCTTTTCCTTTTATTTCCAGATCTTCCTATGGGGCTGAAGTTGTTTATCTTGAGGGGTGGTTTGTGAAGTCTCATGTATCTCTTCCTCCACATGCTTGAGGTCTTCTTCATACAATAGGTTTTCGAACCTGTTGGAAGTTGATGGCAAGTCAGATTGAATCGATGGTTTGAAGGGCTTCCTCTTCCTCCATCTTCGGTTGCCCTGCTGCTGCCATTCATGTTCTCTTTTGTTGTATAGTCCATATCGGCCCAAGCATTACTGTTGGTTCTATAATACTTATCAATGAAGACATATCCTTTTTAAGACAACATTATTGCTTCTTTTGCATGTATAGGGTGTTTTTCATCTAAATGAAAAATATCACAAGAAAAAAGTGATGTATTGTAGACATATCTCAAAAGGGAAATTATAGATAATTCTAAACAAAAGAAGAAAGCAATAGATATGTATATTTTTATGGATCATGAGGTGTGGGAAAGATTTGTTGTAGCTAGGAAAACAAAAGAATTTCAGGTAATAAAGATTGTGATGTATTGTATGAATCTTTAATTTATAGAATTAAGGAGGTGAATCTTTTTATATATGTTTGCCAAGTGTAAATTACAATACATCATTTTAAATGATCAGGCTATTCATGAGGCCCAAAATGAAAGACGGGCCAAAAATGTGCATGACCATCGCTTAGGGCCCGGTGGTTATGCCTTCCGCCGCCAACTAGAAGAGAAGCAACTCTCTTCTGGAGAAGAGTCTAGTACAACTCAAGCTGAGCATCCACCCCGACACTTGTAGTGGATTGATGGTAGAAAGAATAGAGCAGGTGGAATTGTCAACCCTGCAACTAAGGAGGTGGCACAAAAGTTGGTAGGTTTATCCCAACTAAGTAAAGAGTAACTCCCACAGACTTAGATTTATTTATATCTAATTGATATTGTGATTTAATATTTTTATTAACTATGAATAGATTGATCTCCATGAGGAAAGGAAGTAAGGAAAGTTCACCCCAAACGGCCACATGGATGAACTATCAGTTGCTCTTGGTATGAAGGAGCATCCTGGTCGTGTTAGGGGATTAGGAGTTGGCATAGGATTCAAGTCTTATTTTTTCCCTTCGCAATCTAAAATAGGTTGTGCAGGATGTCTTACACAAGAGGAGGTTGAAACATTAGTAGCACATAAAGTAAAAGAAATAATGTCTTCATTTTAGCCTACTCAACCTTCTCAACCTATTCATATTGTGCCTCTCTCAAGTGATGAGGTACAAGCCCATGCTCTAGTTGTAGAAGGTCATGGGAGTACTCCCAATGACCCACCACAACAATCTGTAGTAAGTTTTTGTTCTATACGTTGTGTTATTAGTATGATATATATATATATATATATATATATATATATATATATACACACTAGTGAACGCACACGTGCACATGCATGTGACATATAAAATTTGTTGGAAATGTGCGGTGATTGGACTCGTCTGTGAAGGGGTCCTACGATAAGAGATATTTGTGTTGGTTGTTTGAAAGGAGAGAATCAAGGAACCGTTTCTATGGGATGGAGAGAGAAATACAGAATTAAAGAGAATAAAAGTTAATAGGAGAGTGTGAGAATAAATATTTGTAGGAGAAAAAATCCATGAAAAAAGGAGAGAAGAGAGTGAATCAAGGAGAGCACAACATCAAACTCGCTCTTTTTATAGTAGTAGTGGTATATATATATATATATATATATTTATATATATAGTTGTAATAGGTATCTAGTTTACCGCTTTGTATATAACTTATATTATTTCAATTGTAGGTTGGTATGAACTGTAAACTTGCAGTGGAGGTTCCAGAATATAATGTTGTGGCAGCGGGCAAGGTATACAACCTTGGTGGTACATTTAATTGCCAACAAATTACTAATGACATTTGTCGTTTGTCCATCCATCTTGTGTATGATGGAATGGGGGACAAACCACTACCCATACCTAATCCTAAATATAGTATAGTTGAAGAAGCTGAGGGTGCTATGGTGGGTTGTCCTAGACACTTGGTTATCAATGACAAGGTATACCTTAATTCTAACATATTTTTCATATTTGACTGCATATATGAACTCGTGTAATATAAGTATGTAACTTAATTAACAGGTTTGCAAACCAAAAAGTTAAAATTCTACTAGTCGTCCTCCTAAGCCCAAGCCATCTTTTATTCCGATATCCACATTCAATGAGTTGGGAAGTAAATGTAAATGTTTGTGTCGATACTTAGCCAAACAAAGCTCTGGATTACAAATGTTGATCAATTTAACAGAAGATGCAACTGGGAGGGTCTTTAACAATTATATTTTTCTTGATGATATTATAGAGTTGTTCCGATATGATTGGTTGAATACTTCAATAATAGAAGTATGGATAAGGTAAGGATCTATCAATATAGAAAATTCCAATACACATTTTAGCTTATTTCTATATATAGAAATAATTACAAATGTTTAACAACCATTTATATATCGAGACCACAAACTTTGATATAAGAAATGTTGGATTCTTAGTTCCTTCAATCACTAGTCAAGTGGAGACACATATTGAGGATGTGAATGAGTACTTCTCTACTGCATTCAAATATTTTTCTAGTGAGGGGAAGGAAGTTATCCTAGTTTCTTTTAACATCCAGTAAGTATTATTATTCAATATAATTTTAATAATGAATAACATTATTTATTTTAATGTATGTTTTATTCTTACTCAGAGCTAGACATTGGGAATTAGTGGTGATTGTCCCAAAATTGATGACTCTTTATTATCTTGACCCAATGGGTAAAACAACACGGGGTCACAAACTGAAATTGCCAGCTATGGAGTAAGCATAAATTTAGCAATGCTTCAACATGATATTTCTATTTAGAATTTCTATTTTATCAACTATTGTTTAATTGATAGGGGTATAAAGGCTTTTCGTGAAGCTAGAGGACAAATACCCACAAAATTAAAGACATTGACTTTGAAAAATGTCAAGGTAGCTACTTTGACAACTGCTTAATCTTATATTTATTAATTTTCAACTCTTATATGTCAATTCTTACAATCTTATCTCAACTCCTATTTATAGTAGTTTACTAACATTAAGTATAATTCGTTATTTGTAGTGTCCTATAGAAAATAATGACTAGGCTTGTGGCTACTATGTAATGAAATATATGCAAGCTATTGTCAAACAAGCATCACATGACATTCAGACTATAGATCGGGTAATAAAGAATAACATCATAAATTTACAAGTGATTGTAGTCATTTTATAAAATATTAGCATGTGCATTTTCTGTTATAGATCTTTACAACTCAGCCTTACACATGTGAGGACTTAAATGAATTCTGAGAAGAGTGGTCAGATGCTTTTCTAAATGAAGTCAATATAGCATTGGATTAAATATGTCAGCTCCATTTATGCATGTGGTTTTAGTACTCTTTTATATTTACTTTTGAATCTGACATTTAATATCATCTCAGACATGCAATCTATCATTTTGTAAATTATGATGTGATTATGTCTAAATCAACTGAATATATGAATCATTTTTGTTATGAATGTGTGGGTTGGAATGGTGACAGTTGATCATCAATGCTCCCCTCTCCCAGAATATATGAATCTTCTTGTTCTTCTGTTCTATTTCTATTTCTGTAGAAATTTTAAAAAAAAATTGTAACTTATAGTGTCGATTTTATTAAATAACCGACCCTAGCGGTCTTAGCCTTTTAGCATCCATTTTACTAAATAACCGACCTAATAGGTCCTCTATAAGGTCAGTTATTTATAAAAAAACTGACCCTAAAGATTGAATAACCACTTTAGTGTACACTCCTCGGTCGACAATTTTGTCGACCGAAATCTTTTCAGTTGACAATTTTCTCGACCGAAGGTCTATCGTTCGACAAATTTCTCATCCAAATAAATCTTTGATGCTTCAGACAGTACTTTCTTGGTCGGCAATTTTCTCAACCGAAATAATCTTGGACAAAATATTTCTTGACCGAGACGGTTTATAGGGTCAGCTGTTTTGGAATAACCGACCTTACATGCTCTTCTTTCTCACTTGAAATATCTCGATCGAAATATTTCTCGACCGAGACAATTTATAGGGTCAGCTTTTTTGGAATAACTGACCTTACATGCTCTTCTTTCTCGCTTGAAATAAACTCAGTCGAAATATTTCTCGACTGAGATAGTTTACAGGGTTAGCTTTTTTGGAATAACCGACCTTACATGATCTTCTTTCTCACTTAGGTCATATTTTTTACAACCTCTTACGACAGTGTTTACTCTGTAAGGTTGGTTTTCTTTGTTCAAGAAAACTGACGCTATAGAGAAAATTCAATAGCGACAACCAGTTAGGGGTCAGTTATAAAGTGACGCTACAAGCTTAAAAAAATTGACGCTACAGAATATTCCTGTACTATTGCCTAATAGTATTACTAAATTACCACCTCTACCATGAACCTAGGATCTGCTACAAAAGCTAACATGACCCAAACCCACTATCTAGGGTTTAACCCATCAAAGTGATATTTGAAAATCCATCCACTTGAGTCACTAACTAAAAATAATCCATACATTATTTTTTATTTATATATATACATATATATAAACTAATTAAAATACTTCAAAACATACAAGGGAACATATGATCTATGCACATCAGAAGATCATAACAAAGTTTGACTTCTACATCCTAAAAAACTAAAAGAAACTAGTAAGCATTATTAGACATTAAGAACACCATATAACAAAACTACTCTAAATCTAGACTCTCATATCCTCATGATCACAAGAATGATAAGAGGGAATCCAACTAAACTAACTACTCCTATTAAGACCTCAACTGAATGAATCATGATGACAAGAATCTTTTGTATTCTCTTGGTGAGATGAACATGTACGTACTTTTTTTCTTTTGGTAGAGTATGTGAGCTATTGGCTCAATGTATGGAAAATCATGAAGAACCCATGATAATCCATATATATTGTTATTTGATTTTCATTTGTAAGAGTATAAAAATGGAAATAGAAATATATAAATTATCCAACATGGAATGATAGTTGTGATAATATTTGCAAGTATAAATAACTAAATACATTTATGAAGTGTACTAAATTATGCTGAAGCACCAAAGCATGATACAATATCACTATTTAAGACATAGAGTATATCCATGATTCTTAATTTATTAAACTAGCTCCCAATCCTACATTGTGGCTCCCTATGTCTGACCTTGATGGATAAACAACTTGTTGAATTAACTACAATCCTATAAACTCGGGTACTCAAGAAAAGAGTCAAAGTACTTACCTAAACTACATCCATCGGTAACTCCATGAGGAATGACTCACTAAGCAGGATATGAGGTTATTGAACTTTGTTAAGTACCATTAAAATCTTAATTAAATTTTAAGTACCTCACTATATTAAAGAGGTTTTCCACAGTGGGCTTAGTCCCCCGTTCCCCATTGGTACACTCGGGTTGCTTCATTGGACTCTGCCAATCTGTATGTGCATATCCTCCTTTGTGGTGCACACCTCCATGATGGATTCTAGACTATTTAAGGCATCTAATGTCTAGTTATTCTATAATTTTATTGATAAATGTTCTATTATTTGTTCTCATATTTTGTTTCTACTAAAGGCTTCTATTCTCATTTTTAACACTAAACTCAATTTGAATCACTAGAATCAATGAACCATATAGTTTGAACTAATGAACTAAGCATACTTAATGATACTAGAATGAACTACTCATATAACCCTGTATATATATATCTAGCAACATCCACCAATTAAATTACAAACTCAGATATATAATTCATGTTTTTAGAGATTACTGCAAACCAACTTCTACGGTTCCTTTAATCATACTAATAGGATACACTGCAAAGTTGATAACAATTTAATCTGAAGGTGAATGCATCTGTAGGCTATCACCATTATGGTAAAGTAGTCAATTGTTCAACATAAATCTTGATATTCGGCTCACAAGTTCATACTATTAATAATTTTTATCTTAGTTCCTATAGAATCAAGGAATGAGGATGATTTTCACTCACCACAAGTTTGATTCTAGCTTGCTAATCTTGAATGTAGGATTTTTATAGCAAGATCGCATCCAATAAAGTTTAGATGGAGGCTGAAAATGCCAAAGCCCATTTTTTGTACTAATGCTTTCTTTATACACTTTTAGGAGCATAATAGAGGAAGAAGAAGAAGAGGGGAAAGGATAAAAATTGCCTAGGTCAGTCTTCTATTATGATTGATCAAGGAAAAGGAAGGGAGTCCAAGAACAACTACAAATGTGAGATTACCTTCATAGATCTATCTAGGTTTTTCTCGTCCTTTACCTATTTCTAATTTCCATTAAAATATCACCCTAAATAATTGACATATTCCTATAATGTATTCAGCTTTAGGGATTTGGTTGTATGGCAAGTTGAAATACAAATTGAAAAACATAAACATTTATCAAATTTGGATATATGTATTAAAGTTGTAATGTATTTTGTGATTGTATGCATTTGTTGGTGGGTCTGCATAATCGTCGATGGGATGATCCTCATCAAGATTCATGTATATTAGTCTACACATTCACAAGGTGACCATGGTCAATGAGAGAGTAGATCCAGAGGGTGAACCAGTTGATGGATGGCCAATAGTTGATTACTATTAATAGGAAGATTATGAGTAAGTTTGCATTAAGATGGGACACCTATAGGCAATAAAATAATTACACAATATGGGACTAGTCCAATTTACTCAAAGGAATAAAATAAAATAATAATGAATACTAAATATTTATTATTCTGACACTACCCCTCAAAATGGTGCATAAATATCATAGGTACTAAGTTTGTTACATACGAGTTTGACCTGACAACCATTAAGGGATTTAGTAAACAAATTTGATGCTTGATATTTTGATTGGGATAGAACACACATGATATTCCCAAATTATACCTTTTCCCAAATGAAATGACAACTGGCCACAAGATGCTTAGTTATTTCATGAAAAATTGGGTTGAAAGCAATGTGGAAATCAATTTGGTTATAACAACTGAGCACTGATGGCTTGGACTAGGTGTACCCAAGTTCTTCTAGGATTCTCTTGGTCCATAAGAGATCACTAGTCACATGAGACATGGCTTGATATTTAGTTTAGCACTAGATCAAGCTATGATAGTTTTCTTTTTACTTTTCCATGGCACTAGACTGCCTCTAACAAATACAAAATATCAAAGGATAGACTTACATTCCTTTACACATCATGCCCAATCAAAATCTAAGAATCCCTATACTTTGAGATGTCCATGATTGGAATACCATATACCTTTGATGTGATACTTCTTAAGATATAACAGAATCAAAATGACAACCTACATATTAGTAGTATGGGATTTTTCCAAGAATTGACTAACCATACAAGTAGCAAAGGATACACCTGGATGAGTTACAATAATATTATTAGCTTTCTGACCAGTCTTCTACATCTCCACTGATCTTTAAGAGTCTTCTTATGATCCTTTATAATAAATTGACTCTAGGATCCATTGTAGTATCCGTAGATTTCTCTCCACACATGCTCATTTCTTCAAGTACATAAAGAGCATATTTTCTTTGTGAGATGATAATACTGAATGGGGATCTAGCCACTTCAATACCCATTATTTATTTTAGGGACCTAAATCTTTAGTTTTGAATCTACTTTGAAGAAACTATTTGAATAACACGAATACCTTGTTGATTATCTCCAATGATGGAAATATCATCAACATAGACAATAAGAAGGACAATGGCTAAGGACCCTCCCTTGTTGATAGAATACAGAATGATCAAGATCATATCGTAGAATACCAAACTCCAAAAGTGCATTATGAAACTTTTTGAACCATGCTCGTGGTGATTATTTGAGCCCATAGAGTGACTTATGAAGCCTAGAAACAAGATGAGACTCCCCCTATGCAATCAACCCAGGAGGTTGCTCCATATAAATTCTGTATCTCAAGTCACCATGGAGGAAAGTGTTATTAATATCATGTTGATGCAAATGATAAGAAAAATTAGCTCCTAGTGAGATAAAAAGTCAAAAAATGACATTTTAGCCATTGGGGAAAAAGTCTCGAGGTAGTCTTCTCCATATTTTTTAGTATATACATTGGATACAACTCGAGCCTTGAGGCAGTAAAAAGCACTAGTAGGTCCTACTTTCATAGAGAAAACCCATCTACAACCAACAATAGCCTTTTATTATGGAGTAGGGACAAGAGTCTATGATTTATTTTTTCTTAGAACATTCATCTCATATTCCATATAAATACACCAACCTAGATGACCAATTACAATAGATACAAAACTACAAACAATGATATCAATTATGGATGAGGTAAGTGCTTTGTATGAGGGATATAAAATAGTCATATGAAACAAAGTTGGAGATAGAATGAAGAGTACATGACCATTTTCCTTTCCGAATTGCAATAGGAAAATCAAGAGAACTGTTTCCCCTAACAGGATCTCCAGACTAAGTGATGATTGAAGGAAGGTTGTGGTCTACATTGTATGACACTTGTCTCAAACTATTTACCTTTGCATGACATGTGTAGGATGTGATTCTTGTACCCTAAAGAAGTGTTAGAGGACGTGGGTGGAGGTGATTTTCCTTGAATAAGAGGTGAGGAAGTCGATATCTCAATGAACAAGGGAAGCGGGAGAGCTTCCTCAAGTTCCCCCACAGACTGATATTCTCCAAAAAATGAAGTTTCTTCAAAGAAAGTGACATTAGTTGAAGCCACAAATTCAATAGGGTCATAACATATGAATCCCTTTTGAATACTAGAGTAAGAAAAGAACACTCATATGTAGCATTTGGGATGAGTTTACCATAACTGGTACCAACATTATGAACAAAACAAACACACCCAAATATTGCACTATAAATGGGATGGTTCAGACAAAGGAGTTGGAATGGTATGCGGTTCTTTAAGGAAGACGAAGGCATGTGACTAATGAGATATGTGGCAGTAAGGACATTGTCTCCCCAAAATTCTTTTGAAACTTCCAATTGTAAAAGAAAAGTACAAGATGTTTCAAATAAGAGACAAGTATTCCATTCAGCCACCCTATTTTGCTGAGGTGTGTGTGGATAAGAAATTGGTGGACAATTTCTTGTGAAGATAGTTGCTGATTGATAGCATGACTAAATTATTCTTTGGCATTATCTATTTGAACAACTAAAATCCACTGAGAAAATTGGGTTTCAATTTTAGTGCAAAAACTTTGTATTTTTGATAAAATTTCTAAACAATCTTTCATATAATACAACTAGGTAACTTTAGAAAAGTCATCAATGAAACAAAAAAAATGTTTATGACCAAGTTTTAAAGGAACTTGACTCATTCCCCAAACATCAAAATGAATAATTGCAAACTATGATTCAACACTCATCTGATCCTTGGCATTAAAGGTGTATCAACAATCCTTTCCTAATTAACATGAGCCAAATTTGAATAAACAAAGACTGGGTAGATGAGGATGAAGAACCATGAGTTTGTCCAGTGACATGTGTCCCAACCAACTAGGAATTTGAAGAGGATTAGCTACTACACACGCCTCAGAAGTCATATCAAGATAGTAGATACCTACAAGTTCATACCTGCCACCAATCACCTACTACATTCAGAGGTCCTATATAACACAATCATTAAGGTTTAATATAACCGAGGCTTGAAGAGAATGAGTTAACTTTCTTATTTAAAGTAAGTTAAAGGGAAATTTTGGAACAAAAAGAAATGACGGTAGTGTGATGGTAGGTAAGGGTTTGATAGTTTCTAGCCTTGTACAAACACTTTAGATCCATTGGCAATGGTGATAGGTGGTAGATGTGATATTGTGATTGATAGGTTAGATATAAGGTTGCTTGTACATGTAAGGTGAATATTGATCCTGAGTCAAGAAACCAAGAAGATGAACATGCATAAGAAGCTTCAGATATGCATGCAGTAGAATCATTGGGATGTTGGATGAAGGAAGCCATCATTGTTGTAGATGATGGGATTTTTTGGGATTCTTTGTGTTGGCGTAATCTAGTGTATTCATGATAAGTCACTTGAAACTGGCGGGTGGTATCTCCCAAAGTGTCTTCATTATATGCAATATCTTCATGTGAGGTTTGTGAAGGATATCCATGAATCTCATAGAAGGTTTCTTTACAGTGCCCCATCTTGCCACAATGGGTGTATTCTAGGCGGCCTCATCCTCTAGAAGGTCTGGCTCTACCACCACCTCATCCTCCTCATTCTCATCCATGGGTAGTGGAACTGGTGTTAGTATGACTGCACTAGGTACATAAACTTCAACAAATGACTAAAACGACATGTAGGAATATTACACTACGTCGAAGAATATCGGAGACAAGGAACATACTTTTGCTGACATAGTTTGTATGTATTAACTAGACTTTCATCAACACTTCATGTTGGATATCAACACAATGTGTAACTTCCAGCCTAAATGAATACTTGGATTACTTGATGAAGCACACAATGTGTTGAGAGTGGAACAGATCATGTTCTAGTGCTGGCAGATCTTAGGGTATACCATTAAAAACCTTTTACCCTAGCTTCAAGAATGACTCCTCTTGTTGAAGTTAACTTCCTCGATATAGATCTGGAGGAGAAGAAAGACAAATGATGATTTATATGATCCTTATGAAGAAGATGATTTAGGTGATGGTGATGACCTATACCATGATAGAGATAAAAATATGAATAATCCAAGTGATGGAGTTGACTTCCACCATGATAGAGATGATGATCTAGATTTCCCAAGTGATGGAGATGGTTTCCACCATGATAGAGATGATAATTTGGATGATCCAGGTGATGGAGATGACTTCAACCATGATATAGATGATAGATAGGATGATGGAGATGACTTCAACCATGATAGAGATGACATATGAGATGATGGATATGACTTCCACAAAGGTGATTAAGTGAAGATAGTGGTGATGGAGATGACTTCCACTATAGAGAGGAGAAGAAGGTGGACTATACGATGAAGATAATACTATTGATGATGGAGCTACTAATTGTATTATCTCTTTAGGGAATTAGGGTACCACTTGATCTGATACCATGTCAACATGAAGATTATGAGGCAGAGAAACTTAAGTTTGTATTAATGGGACACACCTATATATATGGACATGGGTTGTGGCCAATAACCCAATAAAAAATTATGGGACTAACACAATATATACCAAGGAATACAATAACATAATATTGAATAATAAATACTTATTATTCTAACAATTATTGAATAATAACTTTTCATTTTCATTCAAAGTTTATCCATCTTTTTTTTTATTTGGGTTCATAAATTAAATTTTCAAAAATATTAAGATAAAGTATAGTAGTACTCAAGTAATTATTTTTTATTAAATAAATACTTGAGTACCTTTAATGCTCTTCTAAAATACATATGTTGGATTTACTATCTGATTTATAGCTCAAGTCTATATGTATTCACAATTTTTTTTATTGGATTAGTAGCTACAGTTCAAACTAAAATAATGTATAAATAAAGAATAAAATTATGGACAATACTAAATAGGTTGCAATAAGGATCAAGGTTATCCTTAACCCTAATATTACCATAAAATCAAGATATGGGTTGCAACTGATAAAAACAAAATGGTGGTGATGAATGAATTTGGATCCTCTTCTATAAATTTTAGGAAATTTTAGCTATAAGGATATTGTGTATGTTAATGAATCCTAGGTAAATAAAGAAAATATCATTGTTCATTTAGAACTAATGGTGGCATAAGAGCATCATGTAAAGTTAGATAAGTCCACTATGTCCACAATTAGTTTTCCAAGTGTAAATTTTGAAAAAATATCAGTGAATACTTTTGACAGAATGAGCACGAAAGAAGAAATTTGGTTATTGATAATCTCAATTGGGGAATATGTGTGTTTGTTTCAATTGTGAATCATTTTACTTATGAATTGCATTATCGTCCTTTTGAAATGCATGTTTAATTTAATTTCTTAATTATATTTCTATTCCTTTATGGTTTTGTCCTAATTAAGACTTCATTTTGACATTTTAAGTCTTAGACTAAGAATTTGAGAACATTTTTGAAAAATTATTCTTCCAAATATGTGGTTATATGATGCATATAATTATTATGACTATATTCATAAAATATAATCTTTCTTGTTTATTTTAGGTGTATAAGTTGTTGGGTTTTTGTTAACTATGTGAAATATTTGAAGTAACTTCGAGAAGAAATTCCCAAATTTAGAAAAAAAGAAAAATGTATGCAATGTTGTTAGAAGTTTTGTTAAATTTCTAGGAAGACATATTTGAGATAAAAGATCCCAAACTAATGTAATGATATGGATACGAGTTTTACTCCAACCCTTATGATTAATACTGCCTAATAAGGGTTGCATTTCAAAAGTATTGGTCATAAATTAGCACACATCCCTACTATTGATCTATTCTTTGGGAGTAACTCTTTCATACTCTTTACTGTTGGATTGTCCTTTCACTATTTATCTCACTTAGAATGTCAATCTATGTTTGAAAGTTTTTTTTATGTGCTTTTGGGTACATAGGTCTGTGGGTATTTCAAAATCTATATATATATGCATACAACACTTGTAGGAAATCCTATGAATATATAAAGATGAGTCATTTATTTATTTATGATAAACTTGGTATATTTGACAGACAAGGGGCTAAACTAACACATATTGTACAAAAATTGTAAATAATTGTATGTTTTATACATTTTCACCACCTAACTATTCTAGTTTATACATAAGGAAGGGACTTGTTCAATAGTCATAGATGACACCCTGTAGATGGTTAAATGATTTGATGTGAATGTGTCTCATGTAATTATAATGACACATTTACAACTTATTCATCTAATTAGTTTACTTGGATAATTACATTCTTAACTAGATTAATCTTTGTTTGAACTTGATAAATGATGATAGTTTAATTGTGATATTTTAAACCTAAACAAAAACTCTAATCATGATTTTATTTGAAACAACTAGCATATTAGAAGTGTAAAACCTAGTCATTAAAAATTAGGGTTTTGATAGCTTATGAATAATATATATGATAAGTATAGTGATGCACTAAATGATTTTTGTTATTTTAACTATAACTCTCATATAGTCAAAATTTGTATATTGTTTGTAAATTGAAATAAAGATGCTATTTTGAAATATCAAAATTTTGGAATGTTTGCTGACATGTTGGTTAGTTGAATTTCCTGATGAATCCTCCAAATTCATCCTCACAGTCGCCATTTCTAGGAATTTTGTAACTCATATCCACTAATCCACCCTTGTTTTGGCTTACTCTGAGTGTCTCCTCAGTTTCATGAAAATAGTGCTCTAATAGATCTAATTACTAGTTTATTTGATCTTACCCTCCTTTACTCACTTTCCTTCTTCTCTGTAGATCATTATCATCCATCTGATAACGTATCTACATCTCCTCGTGGTTTGGCCATCCATCCAGTTTTACCCTTCATACGGTCTCAAGACCACGTGAGGTCACACAGTCTCAAGACCGTGTGATGCCTCACAGTCTCAAGACTTTTTGGATCCAAGACCGTTTGGACCCAAGATCATTTGGACCCAAGACCATTTGGAGCAAATACCGTTTGGACCGAAGACCGTTTGGATCCAAGACCGTTTGGACCCAAGACCATTTGGAAATGAAGACCGTTTGGATCCCGAAACCGTTAAGACTCTAGACCAGTTCAATAGCAAGACTATTTGGATGAAGACCAGTTGCCAAAACCATTTTGACCCAAGACCGTTTGGAGCCAAGACCGTTTGGATCCAAGACTATTTGGAGCCAAGACCGTTTGGACCCAAGATCGTTTGGAAATGAAGACCGTTTGGATCCCCAAACCATTAAGATTCCAGACCGGTTGGACAACAAGACCATTTGGATGGAGACCGGTTGCCAAGACCATTTAGACCCAAGACCGTTTGGGGCCAAGACCATTAGGACCCAATACCATTTGGAGCCAAGAACGTTTGAAGTATTCTCACATCAAAAATGTGAAGACCCCATCCAAGCTTATAAATAGGACCAAAATGGTCTTCATTTGGGCATCAGATCTGGGAGGCCGCAAGGCTGCTCTACTGCTACCTCATCTCCACCAAGCTCTGCCTAGCCCTACTCATACGTCTCCGGAGGTGCACACCAAGATCAAGGAAGCAAGAGATGGACTTCATCAATCAAGTCAGAGCACTCCTGAAGACTAGGGCGATCTACACCAAGAAGTCATAGATCTACTCTTCTTCTCTGACGATGCTTCCCTTCTCTTTCTTCTCTTTCTTTGTTGCTCCCTCTATGAGGAGCGAGTAGTTCCATTCATTGGGGTGCTGGGACTAGCCCCGCTACCCATACTTTGTAATATGTACCTAAAAAATGTTATCTTTCTCATTCAATGCTAATCGTTTCATTACATGCTCTAATGTTGTCCGCTTTCTTGCATGATCTATTGTCTTTTCTTGTGGATTGTCTACGTCTACTCTTAAGACTCAATTACCGATTTAGCATTGGTTCTTGATGTGTGTATCCACCACACATCTGTTTCGGTATCTTGGAATGTCTTCCAAGGAGTAGAGTAAACTCACCTCCATCGTTGTACTTTCATACTATGAAATGGAATCAGTTGACATATGAAAGTGCAATCTTGATAGGTCGAGGAACACACTCTGTGAAGGGAGTGATGAAAAGTAAGTGACCATTTGTTCGGGGATGTCTAGCATTGCAACACTCCCATGTTTCTCGTAGCTATGTCCTCAAAAGAGGGATAGTCTATAAGGATAATAATCAAATTGATAATATCGCTTGCTTGTTAGTCTTTCAATGCACGTTTCATGAGGTTGAGTTAGACCTCCCTTCGGAGGGCACATATCTCCATTGACACGCATGTATGTACCGGATGAGAGCTACTCAACCTATGAAGGATGTGTGCAATGCTCCTTGTACAAGAGGGCATTGACATTGCACAACATCCATGTATCTTGCTTGCAGGTCTTGCTATGTTGGTATAGGTACAATGCATGTGTAGTGATGGTGAATATCTGCATCACCCCAGTGATCTATCATCTGCTAATCTTATACTTCAAACTTTAACTAGATTTCATACTTTCCTTTATTTTTGCATGCTCTAGATTAGTTTAGATTAATCCTATCAATCTCTTGATTGTAAACAATTAACTTAGATCGAGACAAAACGAAACAAAGACATCTAGATTCTTCACGTTGTCCTTTGGGTTTGATTCTAAATCTATACTACGATAAGGCTTCCACACTCTTGTGGGGTTGGAGTATTTATCTAGCATCAGTTGTAGGTAAACCTTGAGAGAACATCAACTCCCTAGGGTTTTTGGTGCACATTAGGACATCCATCATAAGAGCAATTTTTTTGTGTAAATCCTAGATCCATAAAAAAAATGGCGCCATTACTGAGGATAACATTGTAAGAATCATCTTCGTTGAATTTTGTATCGACCTAAGTTTCTCTAGGGTTTTTTGTTTTCTCTTCAAAAATCTAAAAAAAGGGGGAGGTGAAAACCTTGATCTCAAAAGTTAAAGACTTTATTGCATACTCTTTTGAATTTGAAGTGATTGGTCAAGCCTGATAAATACCTTCTTTGATTTCAGGTACCAATTCTCTCTAAAATGAATCAGTCTATGCCACCAACCATTAGATGTCAATTATGTGGTGTCTACTCCCATTCATCAATCAACTGCTTCAACGCTCCTCCTCACTATGTGAATGCGCTACGTCAAGTAATCACAAATCGTATAGTTGGGAAACTCAAGGCAGCCTCTTCACACGACTATGGATATAACACAAGTTATAATACATATCCTCCGGGAAGCTACTATGAAGAACCCAATTATGAAAAATTTCAAGGCACAATTGCAATGCAGAAGGAAATCTAGACTGCAATGCAAATCAGTACTACGATGAGGAGAGCTACTATCAACATCAACCCAACGGGTACAATGAAGAGCCCAACTATGAAGATCGATACACATTAATAGAAGAAGTACGTGCTCTACACAAATTTGTGGCTCAACAACTAGCTGATCAAACAACCACAAATGAGAAGTTAATAGCCGAGCTTGATCAACTTACACAACTTGTCCTCACTTTTGAGCAACATGAAGAACAATCACTAGTTTCCCTTGAGCACACTCGTCATCCGCATATTGCAATCGATTACGATGACAATTATGATATCATGTGGGAGGTGCCTTCCAATGATCTTCAAGCATCAGTACAGGGTGAGGAATCATCCTCAGAGCTAATAACATAACTCAAAGATGATTTCTTCACAACATCATAAGAGAAAGAATCATTTTCCTAGCCAAGGTCTGACTTGGATAATGATTCCTGCACTATGCTCTCAGATGAAAGATTGAGTAGCCAATATGGAGATTCTCTACAGTCAGGAGGTCAATTGGAGATAAACTTCAACACTTGTCTACCTTCTGACTTCATAGACCCAGATCCAAGTATTGAGGAGCAATAAGTAATGATCGACTACCTAAATGAAAAAATCTATTTAACTTCAGATGTCTCATCAATGAAGTCCATAAAAGAAGGGTTTATGTCACAAGAACTGTACACTCCTTCACAGTCAGACTCAGAGGAATATGTGACTGATATTCATATAGTAGATATCTTTTATGCAAGATACTCAACTAACTCCATTACTGGAGCATGATCTGATTTGTCCTTATGAAGATATTTCTGATCATTCGGTTGATCTAGAAACAAACTTTGAGGATGAGACTAATCAAGATCCTGATTCAAAAATGGATCATGCTACTCTCACTAACCCTGATGATGAAAAAAAATCATGGGAGGAGGATGGGTCTCAAGATGATGAATCTATGACCGATCCTTTCCATGAGATGACGTTACCAGAACTACCACCTCTACAAGAAGTCCATACGGAGCCAGTTCTCGAACAAGAGCATGATCTTTATATTGAATCTCCTTCTAGTCACTTGAATGAGTTGATAGTGCACTATGAAGAGAAACATGAACCATCTCTTAATTTTGGAATGGATTACGATATTTCTGTAGACTCTTGTAATGACAAAAAGGACCCGTGGGAGGACATCGAGCCACAAACCTATCCTCTTATAGCAACTCATCCCTATGGAGAAGCTCCTCCTGAGCTACCACATATTCAAGAGAATGAGATACTTCCATTACCTGCACAATGTTTCATTCTTCCCATAGTGACTCTTCTTGAGCACTTAATAGAACCAGATGGATACTATGAAGAAGTACTAGAACAACAACCTGACTCATAAATGGAGTATTTTAGTCCCAATATCAAAGAAACAGAGTGATCGGGAGATTCTAGTCCTCAAAACATTATGTCATGGACTAATCCCTCCCATGAAAAAACATCATTGGAACCTCTACCCCGGAATCCCATGATTCCTTTACCCGAGAAAGAGTTCGTTCTACTAGTCGAATCCTCTTCTAGTTACTTGGATGAATTAAGGGTGTTCTACGAGGAAAATTCTAAACAAAATTTTGAAAAGAAGAATGACGCTCTTATCAATTTCTACATTGATAAAGATGATGATACTTCTCAAAATAACTCCTATGATGAATAAACATCATCCTGTCTACCATATCCTACACAAGAAAAGCCAAGTGATGAAATGAAGGTTGAACTAGACCCGCCACCTGATCCAAGATAGGAGGAAGTTCAAGTGGCCGACCCTCAATCAACTGCTCTGGATTTTGAAGAAAGCAGTTTTACTTTGAACTTCAAGGGAGAGCCACAACTAGAGGACACAAATAGGCATGATTTTGACTACCTACCTATTCCTCCAATCTCAAATGCTTATATTTCACCTCCCACACTGATGGGGAAAGGTCTCTGGATTCTTCTGGATGGACAACGAGGTGAAATAAATGTGCATCCAAGTTGCCCAGAAGACCCATTCGAGTTACCACGACCACCCAGTCAACATGTTGTTTGGGCCACTTCCTCGCTCTCGACACCGGCTATCATGAGACATCTTCACCAGACCTTCTTCCAACTACGAGGATCGCGTGGTTAACACTATGAAACCCTTCTCCTCCATCTTGAACCTAGTATTTGTTTAGAAATGGGCAAACTCATAAGTTCGAGGTAGAGGGTGGGTAGTCTGACTATCACTCCACCCTCTACCTTTACTACTTTCTATTTTTTCCATTCTAAGTTCTTTTTCACAATTTTTCCTCTTTTTCGTAATTTTTTTTTCAAATAAAGCCTCTATCTAGTTGGCTCTTGTTTTTTGAATCTGTGATCATCACCTCTTTTCATTGTGAATTCCCGAGAAAAATAATGCTTAAAACCTAGCCAATACATGTTTTCATCTTGTATAGTCTTTGAACTCTAATGTCATATCCTCAAATAGAAAAAGATGATACGCTTCAATAAGACTGAGATAGATCAAATGCAACGTGCCTCTAACTAATTAATGAATCTGCTATATGGAATTCTCATTGGATGTTTTATCATGTCACTATTTGAGTAGAGTGTGAAAAAAAATCCGCTATACGGAATCGCTAAGCAAACTACATCATGATCTGAACTCTCTTCTACACTTCTTCATTCATTTTCATACCTCTCCACTCACCAATCATGCCAAAGCTTTAAGTTCGGTGTGGCACACCACACTCCTTACTAGTGAAAACTAGAACATTGCCAAACTCTAAGTTCAGTGTGGTGAACCACACCTCTGCCGAACTCTAAGTTCGGTGTGGTAAACCACACCTCTATCGAACTCTAAGTTTGGTGTGGTACACCACACCTCTTTTTCCACTACCTCTTCTTCCATACCCCTCAATACATAATAGGGGCGTATCACCTTCTCATTTTGATTCAAAGAGTATATGATGATGATTGTGCACATACCAAGGTTGGTGAAAAATCTACCCTGATTCCAAAAAGAGGCATGGCAGCCCAAATTTACAAAAATCCAAAAATACCCTTTCTCCTAAGCCATGTGAGAATAAATAAAAGCCATAGTGTGAATAAAAACATGAGAGTTGTGCCCTGAATAAGGATTAATGATAAAGGTCTTGCCCGACAGGTACATTAGCTGCCCTCACAAAGGAAGATGTGTCGTGCTCAGTAGTGAGATCCTAAGGCTCCAAAAATGACCCCTTACCTCCTATGGAAGAGGTAAGCTAGACAAAAGCCTTAAGCCAACCTACACACACTTTTGAGTTACCTTTAGAAAAAAAATCGGGCGTAAGTCTAAGTCAACCAATATTGTGCACAAAATATTCAAAGTGTCTTGATGAATTACCAATAATAAGAGTCTTGAGTCAATCAAAGGAGATATTCTTATCTCTTGATCACACCCCTATTCTTTCCTTTTTCAACCTACTGGCACCACAATTTCCTCTTTTTCAACCATTCTCTTGAAAACACCAATGACAGATCATATGCATGTTTATTGATTATGTGGGTCTTTTTAAAATCACATAAAACTTTTAAATATGACTGATACAACAGAGAGTGAGAAGAAAATAGTTTAGTAAAGTGAACTCATAAATGAGGATATCATAAGATGTATTACGTGATCTAAGGAAGCCTTGATACTGTATCGATCTGAGCCATGAACAAAATTAGTATATGACATAAGGATGAGGCAATCACGAGACGAACGATTTCATTGGCGACTATTTTAAGTTTTCCATTCCTCGAGACGAGAAACACTTAAGTTCGATGTGGGTGATGAATCCTCTAGATTCATCCTCAATCACCAATTCAAAGTATTTTTGACGTTTTTGCCCTAATTTTGTTATGCTTCATTTTTTTCTTAGTTTCGTGAAAATTCTGACATTTACACAAAGATGAGGAAATTATGAGATGAATGAGATTTTTGGTGATTGTCTTGGGCTTTTTCGTTCCTTGGTACGAGCAACACTTAAGTTCAGTGTGGTGGTAAATCCTCCAAATTCATCCTCACAGTCACCATTTCTGGGAATTTTGTGTGTCATATCGACTAATCCACCCTTGTTTTGGCTTACTCTGACTGTCTCCTCAGTTTCATGAAAATAGTTCTCTAATAGCTCTAATTACCAGTTTATTTGATCTTATCCTCCTTTACTCACTTTCCTTCTTCTCTATAGATCATTCTCATCCATCTGATAACATATATACATCTCCTCGCAGTTTGGCCATCCATCCGGTTTTACCCTTCATACAGTCTCAAGATCGCGTGAGGTCACACAGTCTCAAGACCATGTGAACCAAGGGTTGGGTGACCAAAAATCCCCCATTCATGGTGGTATATTACCAAACACTCAAAATTTTCCTATCCACTATCCATCTTGTCCATACAAACTAGTACATGAAGCTCCATTTTCCATATGGCCACCAATGCCCAACCCTCCTCCTCTACTTCTTCTATCATTCTCCTTCCCTCTACTAGCACTTTCGACACGATAGAATACTATGCATCTTATGAAAGTGTTGTATCTATAGTGGAAGGTGGCAGTGTTGGAACTTTTAGAAAAATGGTGTCACTATAAAAGGAGGTGCAGTTGAAGCGGGGTGATGGCAATGGTTGCTTGACGATGCTCATCACCAACAACTTGAGTCTTGCCTTCTAGATGGGCCACTAGGAGTTGTATGAGTCCAAGGCAAACATCATGGCATCATCTTGAACCCACTAAGACATTCTTAGGTACCTTAGTATCCTTCCACTTGTTCTCTTTAACACCTCATTGGTGTCTAAGTCAATGAGGCCGGAGGCCACATGACCACTATGGTTGTGCTTCATGAGAGTTGTATGTCTTTGACCAAATAGGATGGCAGATATGAACTTGTTCAGACCACTCCCAAAGATAAAGGGACCACTACGAAGGTGAGATCCACATCCAAATGAGGAAAATCACTTCGAATGGACATGTAGGTAGATGACGACGGTGGTGCCATGATGTAGGGGTATATCAGTAGGATCTTAAATTGGGGCCGATGGAGGTTGGAGACCCAACATTATTGATGTCTTCCTTTATGACTTCTTTGCTGGTCTATGGCTAATGGTGTTGTAATGAACCCCTCCCACTGTTAACCCTTAGTTAGGAGTACTGAGAGGGTAAGGGTGATTGTCATATTTATAGGATCGAGGCTTAGCAATTAACTATAAATAATTATAAATTTCACTGAATGAAAAAGAGTTTGGTAATAGGTAAAATATCCGCATCAAGGAGTGACATGATATGGAAATCTAATGTTGAAAACATGAAATAAAACTATCTAACTAAATCCTCCATGGTAACTTTAAGCATCTTTTATTTTATTTCCTTCTTCACTAAATATTCAGTTTTGCATATTAATAGAAGATTAAACTAAAACACCATGATACAAAGACATAGTTAGTATGTCAAGATATACTAGTATGTGAGGGAAACAAAATATCCACATGTAAGTGTAACAACAAAATCAGCCATAGAAACAATTATGGTTACGATATTGAACATTCAATTTTCTTTCTAACTTCTCAACTCAATCATTGTGGTACACTCCCTCACTGGAGTACTCATTGTGGTGTGGCTTTCTCACTAGGGCTTTGTCCCTAAAGTGGATTTCTCATAAACTTCACATTCCTAGGTTGTGTTTGTTATGACCTTCCTTTCCCGACTTCACCTCACAATGCCCGTCCTATCCCATCTTGGCATCATAATGACCATCCTATCCCGGATTGGTCTTATTGATGATCTTCTTATCCAAGCTTGATCACCCATCATCATAATGACATTTTATACATCCCACATGTATCACTTAAGTCCACCAGAGATAGTTGAGCAAGTTATACTTATAGAATGTGATACTCGTAGAGATTTTATGGATTGTAGGAATAAATGAACAACCAAAAGTTTATTTGCAATCAATTCGGGAAACCTCAGAAAGCCAAGGAAGTTGTTTAAGATGAGTAGTCATAGGGATAACGACATAAGTTTCTCAGAAGTAACATAAAGTCCAAGATATGGGCAGTTGTAATCAAATAAGAAATCTCCCTAAAATTAATGCATAACACCCAAGTATTACTAATCTATCCATAATCTAACACTAAGACTGACTTGGGTTCCAAGTTAGGGTCTTGGGGTCTAATTAGGGTTTCATCATGGATTTGGTTTTCCTAACACTAATTATCACTTTTAATGCCTTTTTAACTCACAAACCCTAAATTTTATTTTATATGCATTCTTAATCTCAAATTAAGTCAAAGATGTCCTTTATATCTAAAAAGACTTAACTTTATCCATAAGGTAATTTAATAAAGTTATATTCATTAAATCTAAGAAATTATAGTTTCCATGCTTTAAATACATTAAAGTTAGTAACTTTAGGCACTGTTGGAATTTGGTGTAGAATTAGGTCTTGAAACTAATTTTAATGAAATCCTTGCATTTTTTGATCAATTTTTATATATATTATGTCATTATTGGATAATCATATTATTTTCTACAATTTTAGCAAAATTAAGTATTTTTTACCAAAATGGGCTCACCACCTAGGCGATGAACCTGGGTCCCAGCTATGCCAACTAGGTTGGGACGAGCCAATGGGTTCAGGCCAACTAGTCTATGTGGACACTCATTGGATAGAGTGAAAAAGAAAAGAAAAGACCAATCTAGTCCTCATCATATCACAAATGCTCGGGCACAAGGGAGTCTTTTGCCTCCATGTCTTCTTCTTACTCTCACTTGCTCGTGAGAAGACTTTGATGATTGAATAGGGAGGTTGAATCTAGGACTTCTGCATTCTTAGTGATGAGAAATGATATGCTCTCCTTTGTGTCAACTTGTTGCAGTTGATGAGGCCTCAAATTGCTATGGAGGTGGTCAGGGCTTATAGGACGATGAAGAGGTAATTCCAGTGAGGTCCAAGGAGGACTATGGGGTGAAGGAGAGTAATAGTAGAGGAATTGAAGGCAAACAAGAAATCCGGGAGTCAGGCACAACCTCATGATTGGTTTGGTGATATCACGAAGGGTGGCCATCTACTTCTATAGATCTAGGCAATGGTAGATCGGTCGATGAGGAAACAGAGATTTAGGTGAATGCTTAATAAGCTTACAATGGGGGTGAAAGTAGGGTTTAATGGACTCAAAATTGTCTCCTTATTGCAAAGGAAAGATTTACATGAAATCTCATGAATTGGAGAGAGAGAAATATGAGAAATCAATTTGCAACTAACTATTCCCAATTTTCCTTTTTGACTCAAGGTAGACAACGATCTCCTAATCATTAAATATCGATCCTAGGGCCATAAAAGTGCACGAAAATATAATTGATAGTGGGCTGATTACCTATTTCGAATATATGTGTGACATTGAATTCTTATTCCATAATAAGTTCACTTTAGGAAATCTAGTAAATTCCATATTTCTCTTTGCTTTAATCATTTTAATCCTACATTTTGTAGGAAAGTCTTAATTACTTTTATCTAGATGTTGTTGGCTAAATGGACATCTATAAATCCCTTTGTTTTGATTATGACAAACATTTCATTCTTATTAATCTAACGAGCTACTTGAGTGTGCAGGACTAAGATGGATGGCAAAGCAACTAGGGAAAATCCACAAGCTAAAATGTTTATATTTTCATGCAATGTAATCATTGTTGTAAAAACTTGTACAAATATATAATGTACAAGTACTTAGAATTGCATGTAAATCAAGTGTTAGATTTTCCCTAGCCAAACACCATAGTTAGACATGTCATCCCATTTAAATAGGATCATTTATGCACACTCACACATATAATTAGTGCCTAAATTGAAATCTTGAAACAGGATCATTCTCGGTCGACAACCTCCTCGACCGAGACACTCTCGGTCGACAATCTTCTCGACCGAGAAAGATCCAAAGTAGCCGTTAGACACAACAGACAAGTTAGTTGGCAGTTGAAGAAAGACGTTGCAAATCACTTGTTCCAGAGAGCATGTCGGTCGACAAAAGTTCGACCGAGTAGGTGTCTCGGTCGACCATTTGTCGACCGAGATGGTCTCTGACAGCAACTGCAGAATAAATTAATTAGCCGTTGTTAAAGCAAAAACTTTGTACCTAACAGCTAGTTAAGCACTTAGAAACCCCTAGAAGTTGTCTAGAACGTCCTTAAGCATACTTAGGCCATTCCTATAAATAGGACAAGCCATAGGACACTAGAATTCACTTGTTACACTTGAGAATACACTTGAGCATACTTGAGCAATCTATTGCAAGCAATTTGAGCACTGTGATTATTAGTCTACATTCTCCTTAGCTCAATCTCGTATCCTATAGGCTAGATTCTCCTACCCACAACAATCACAAGTTCACACACTTGGCTAGGAGATCTATACGCTTGATCTAGGCATATCAAGCCTTGGGCTTAAAGGATAAGTTGTAATTTCCTTTTCCTTTCTTGTTCCTTTTTATTATTTGTACTCTCCTTGCTACTCCTAGGGTTGGAGGCTGCGGATTGGAGAGGATTGACTTCTCAGGTGGAGAAGGGGACTTCAAGCTACTTCAAGAAGGCTATCGCAAGGGAAGCTACTTCAGAAGGCTGGTGCAACGGGAGTTGGTGCATCTACTTCAAGGGAAGGCTGCTTCAAGGTTGGGCGATTACTTCTAGGTGAAGGCTGCTTGAAGGGTTTGGGAAAAGAAATTGTATTTTATGTAAAGTCCTTGCGAGGTAATGAAATAAATTTCTTTTCAAATCCCGGTTGGGTAAGCAACCGGGTAGTGGACTGACGGCTATAGTATTTGCTATAGTTGGAACCACTCTAAACCCTGTGTCTCCTTGTCCAATATCTTCATTGTGGTTGTTTGAGTTTAAATTATTATTAAAATCTTTATAAAACTATATTCACCCCCCTCTAGTAGTTTTCAGTTGGTATCAGAGCAGGCTTCAAGGAACCCTAACCAGGTCTTGAAGAATGGAGGGAAATGGTGAAAGGTGTTGTTTGGACAAAACCACAACATGCTGCAATTGGTGTTTAGGAACAAGCCACAAAACAACCGGATGCCCATGGAGATCAAAGGAAGAGCACAAAGAATGTCTTATTGCTACAACTAGTGAAGAAGAAGAAGAGGTAAGTCTTTTTGATTTATCTAAGGAAGAATTAGTTGCTATTATTGAAGAGACACATAATAAATATGTTGAGTGCAAAAAGAAATTAAAGAAATCAAATAAGGAAAATGATGATCTAAATGTTAAACTTCTTGCTCTTGCATCTGAAAATGAGGATCTCAAAGAGGGAAATAAATTTTCTGATCTTAAGTTAAAATCTATGGAAGCTGATTGCAAGCTCCTTTCTGTTGAAAATTCAAACTTACAGACTCAAGTAAACGATCTTCAAAAACAACCATTATTGTGCACCCATATAGATTATGACACTATTGTTAAAGAAAGAAATTTATTGACATCTAATCTAGACCAAGCAAAACTAGATATTAAGAAGAGAATGGAAGAGATTACCAAGTTACAACAAAAAGTCAGTAATTTAAATAATAATGGCATTCTTGATCAAATATTAGATAATTCCTATCATCAGATTGGGAGAAGAGGACTAGGTTATAAGCCTAAAGGGAAGTCCTATCAACCTAGTTGGAAAAAGTCACGAACCCATCAATCTATATATGTACCGAAAGGAACAAATACATTTTTACCAAAGAACAACCTAGAACAAAACCATAGAAAACGACTTGAGGTTGATTCTATATGTTGCCATTATTGCTCACGTCTTGGACATTACTCTTTTTCATGTCCTTATAAGAGAAAAGATGTAGAGTTAGTTTGGGTTCCAAAACCTCCAAATTAAATGAACAAAATCAAGTTGAGATATGACCAAAGACATTAGTTGCATATTTCTATGTCTATCTCAACTCTACATAATTACAAATGTAAATGAAATTAATATTAGTTTGTTCCCCAGATGATTTAAAGTTTAAGTCAAATGAAAAGAAAATTCCTATTTTCATATGATTTTTCGTAAAAGTATTTTCTGGTCTATTCATATACTAATCATAAAATGGAATTATCATTGTATGCTGTTATTACCATTATACCATGCTTTCATCATTGGGTGTGCATATAAAATTGTATGCATGGATCCATGAAAATATATAAGCAAGCAAAATAATTTATTTTATTGCTTGCAACAAAATCTCTAACTCAGTATCTTTGAAATAATTAATTGTGCCTCAAATTAAGTAGTATGCTTCAACTTGATATTTAAATTAAATTTTATGCAGATATTATACTCAATATATTCAATCTGAAAAATCTGCAAAATTCGCCTCTTGGTCAAAATAAGACTTGACTAAGGGGCGCTATGGTCGTAGTCAAATTCGACCTAAAATAAGTTTGACATAATAACTATTTTGGATATCCTTTTATGGTTAAAAGAAATTAATTTATGATCACAACTTGTCCCAATATTGTCAATATTACTCCCTTGGAAAATCTATATATGTGTGCTCTACAAAAATAGTCTTAAAAATCAGCTTCAAATTCGTAC
The DNA here is from genome assembly GCA_963693085.1 of Alisma plantago-aquatica. Classification (NCBI taxonomy): domain Eukaryota; kingdom Viridiplantae; phylum Streptophyta; class Magnoliopsida; order Alismatales; family Alismataceae; genus Alisma; species Alisma plantago-aquatica. The sequence goes on along the minus strand of OY856409.1, from coordinate 1,369,841,787 downwards.
TCAGTAAGTCTCTCGGTCGACGAACTCTTCGACCGAAAACCTCTCGGTCAGTTCCTCTCTCTCGAACGACAGAATCTATACAGATTTAGTATCAGACACACTTTCGGTCGACAAATGTTTGACCGAGACAATGTCGGTCGACAATTGTTCGACCGAGAAATAGCCGTTGGATACGACCGTTGTAAACCGACCGTTATGACCGTTTTTGACCGTTATTTGACCGTTGGGGAGCCGAGTGGCGCGTCTGCAACACGACCGTTGCGGACGCTCGGTCGACGAATCGTCGACCGACCTGGTCGCTGGATTGTTATAAAAGGGAGGAAAAACGGGTCAATTACTCACACTTGCATACTCTTGCTTCCATAATCCCTCTCTAGTGCATTTTTGTGCAACTCTTCAGCATCCTCATCCCCAAACCTTCCTTGCTTCTTCTCCACATTCAAGTAACACAAATGGCCTCATCCTCAGCTGCCCGTGGGAAGAAGAAGGTCGCCGGCAGGAAAGGAAGGGAAGCTCGGGAAGCTACTCCACCACTGACGATCATCAACGACATCGCCTTCCTCGACGGAGATGCTGGTGATCGATATCTACGGCTTTCCTCCAAAGCTCCTCTTCCTCGACGACCAGTTGAAGCTTTGGACTTCCTCAACATAGTCGATCTGGAGGATCTCTTTGCAGTGCAAAAGTTGAAGGAATTCATCTACCCCTCTTTCCCTTCCTATTCCACCAAGGTAGTGAATGAATTTTATGCCAACCTCATATCTCATTCTGAAAATGAAACTACCTTCTTCTATACTATGGTCAATGGGAATATCTTTAGATTTACTGAAGAAGATATTCTAGAAATGCTAAATATTGACCTAGATGAATATAAAGACTTCCTTGACCTTGCCACCAGAAATCCACTAAATCAACTTTCCCAAGATGATCATACCATTAGCCTTAGTGACATAAAAAGAGCCATTTTTCAATCCAACACTACTTGTCATGAAGATAGGGGAACCTACTATGCTATAAATCTCAAACCTGCCTGTAGGATTGTAAATCTCATTGTTTCTACAAATATTCACCCTAGAGCCAACAAGTCTGAAGTTCCAATATTCCGAATGTGCCTCATTTATGCCATCATAAGCCGCATTCCCACAAACTTCATCCGTATAATCCTTAAAAATATGCTTGAGTTTTCTGGCAACCCACCATATGAGGATTTTATATGTCAAATTACTCAACATTTTCTTAAATCAAACATTGAGGATATGGGATATACATGGGAGCGTAGACCACAAAAGATAAGTAAGAATACCGTAGAGAAAATGGGAATAGATTTTGGTCACAAAAGGGCTAGAGTAGAAGGAGAAACATCTCATCAGGACATACCACCTCCTCCTACTACCCTACCACATGATCCCATTCAAAATACTCTTACTTATATTGCTGGCTCCCAATATCACCTTAGTAGACAATTAGACTACAATCATCATGCCATGACATATTTAAACCAAAGAATGCAAACCCTTTCCCCAAACCAAACTGATGAATATCCATATTCTTTAAATCCTGGCATGCTCAATCCATACAATCCTTCATACAACTATTATCAAACTCCACCTCCACCATCTGTGGATCTTACACACACTCAGTTTTCATCCATGCAACTGCAAGATATTGCCGCTCATTTCCGATTTGACCGAGTACCTACTTTCTTGGAAGCATATGCTCTAACTAAGACAGGTGCTCTAGATTGGCAAACATTGGTCCAGTATTATGGAACTGAGCCTTTTCTTGGGAAAGACCCTGACATTGATGTAATCCTTAAGTCTTTCCAGTAAATGTTGGAGTTATTGTAATGATATCTTTTGAATAATTGTAATGGGTCATCTCTATATGATGTGTCTATCTTTCTATGCTTGTAATACATGCTTTTAATTGGCCATCTTTACTTGATTCCAATGGATATTTGTTTTGTGAGACTTATTCAAAATATGGATTATAAGATCATCATTGTAGAACATACAAAATAAGGGGAGTAATAAATAAAAATGCAACCTTTAAAAATTGTGGCAAAATTGACACAATTACTTAAAACAGCTATGAAACAAATCCAGACACATTCTCGGTCGAGAAACTATTCGACCGAGAACACTATCGGTCGAAAGATCGTCGACCGAGCAGGTTTCTGTTGTCAAGTTTGCAATAAAACTGAATATATTTGCAAAAAAAATCATGTTGAAGATAAAATTGGCTAAATGTTTGCTTTGATATTTGTGCTACTTAATACAAGCTCTTGGTTTTAACATGGACATCATTTTAATATACTTAATCTTCGTATAATTTTGATAAAGGTCAAAATCAAAATTTAAAATCAATTGTGACCTTAGAAGCCTTAAATTGCTTTAATTGTAAGATTAAGGGGGAGCTCATCAAAACAAGTTTGATTATTTGATTAAGAAGCTTACAAAAACATTATTTGGAGCTTGTTACGACCTTAGTATTTTTTTTGGTTATGAAGAAATCTATGAATTTCAGAAAAATGATATAACTTGTACTTAAAGGAACTCTCTAAAATCGGGGCTTAACATCCCTTGCATTTTAATGGAGACATTTTTATGTACTCTGAGATTAAAGGATTCTCATATCATTTTATGGGCCTAACATCCCTTGTAAAATGGATGAGAAATCAATACATATGCCATGAACCTAACAGGATCTCATATCATTTCAAGGCTTAACATCCTTTGCACATGATTGAGAAACAAATTGTGGCTAAATTAGAAAAATATGATATTAAATCCATGTTCCTAATAGGATATCTAATTAAGGGGGAGTTTTTATTCTTAACGGTTATCTTTTTGAAATGACAAAGGGGGAGAGATAAATATAAAATTAACATTTAGTCAAACTCAATTAATGAGTTTCATAAATAAACTCTTGGCTTTACATTGAAAGTTGCTATATTCCCAAATGATCTGGATTTCATAATTCATGGGGAATAATAAACACACTTTTTATACACAAGAGAAAAAGCTACAAAAGGTAATCTAAAGGTATGAAACTCATATGTTTTATATTTCCTTTATTTATATTTTGGAAATGTTTGTCATCTTCAAAAAGGGGGAGATTGTTGGCTAAATGGACATCTATAAATCCCTTTGTTTTGATTATGACAAACATTTCATTCTTATTAATCTAACGAGCTACTTGAGTGTGCAGGACTAAGATGGATGGCAAAGCAACTAGGGAAAATCCACAAGCTAAAATGTTTATATTTTCATGCAATGTAATCATTGTTGTAAAAACTTGTACAAATATATAATGTACAAGTACTTAGAATTGCATGTAAAACAAGCGTTAGATTTTCCCTAGCCAAACACCATAGTTAGACATGTCATCCCATTTAAATAGGATCATTTATGCACACTCACACATATAATTAGTGCCTAAATTGAAATCTTGAAACAGGATCATTCTCGGTCGACAACCTCCTCGACCGAGACACTCTCGGTCGACAATCTTCTCGACCGAGAAAGATCCAAAGTAGCCGTTAGACACAACAAACAAGTTAGTTGGCAGTTGAAGAAAGACGTTGCAAATCACTTGTTCCAGAGAGCATGTCGGTCGACAAAAGTTCGACCGAGTAGGTGTCTCGGTCGACCATTTGTCGACCGAGATGGTCTCTGACAGCAACTGCAGAATAAATTAATTAGCCGTTGTTAAAGAAACAACTTTGTACCTAACGGCTAGTTAAGCACTTAGAAACCCCTAGAAGTTGTCTAGAACGTCCTTAAGCATACTTAGCCCATTCCTATAAATAGGACAAGCCATAGGACACTAGAATTCACTTGTTACACTTGAGAATACACTTGAGCATACTTGAGCAATCTATTGCAAGCAATTTGAGCACTGTGATTATTAGTCTACATTCTCCTTAGCTCAATCTCGTGTCCTATAGGCTAGATTCTCCTACCCACAGCAATCACAAGTTCACACACTTGGCTAGGAGATCTATACGCTTGATCTAGGCATATCAAGCCTTGGGCTTAAAGGATAAGTTGTAATTTCCTTTTCCTTTCTTGTTCCTTTTTATTATTTGTACTCTCCTTGCTACTCCTAGGGTTGGAGGCTGCGGATTGGAGAGGATTGACTTCTCAGGTGGAGAAGGGGACTTCAAGCTACTTCAAGAAGGCTATCGCAAGGGAAGCTACTTCAGAAGGCTGGTGCAACGGGAGTTGGTGCATCTACTTCAAGGGAAGGCTGCTTCAAGGTTGGGCGATTACTTCTAGGTGAAGGCTGCTTGAAGGGTTTGGGAAAAGAAATTGTATTTTATGTAAAGTCCTTGCGAGGTAATAAAATAAATTTCTTTTCAAATCCCGGTTGGGTAAGCAACCGGGTAGTGGACTGACGGCTATAGTATTTGCTATAGTTGGAACCACTCTAAACCCTGTGTCTCCTTGTCCAATATCTTCATTGTGGTTGTTTGAGTTTAAATTATTATTAAAATCTTTATAAAACTCTATTCACCCCCCCTCTAGTAGTTTTCAGATGTGGGTGAGATTTGAGACCAAAATATTCAAGTATAAGATACTTTATTTGTCTCCAAGTCTCCTCTTTATATTATTCATTTAAGACATCAAATTATTTATTTTCTCTTCCCAAATTTGCCATGTTTCTTATTTTGAAACTTTTCTCATGAAAACAATATGAAAGCAAAACCAATCCATTAGTGGCCTTCAACACCACTTTTCTAGAAAACTCCACAACTCCATATGTAAATTATTTATTACCTATTACCTTTATTAGTTCACTTAATACTAGATTTTCTCTCTTTCTTTTCCGCTATATCAATTATTTGTTTACTGAAACCAGTAAAAACCACAAAAACCATTGTAAGGAGAAATTGCACTTTAAATCCATACTTTAAAAAAACATACAAACTTTCTAATATGTCATTGTTATTCAAATATTTGTATTTCAAATATGTAAATACATGTGAAAAACCATGTTACAACATCCTTTCCCTCTTATACAAATTTTGTCCTCAAAATCCAAGTAATCATACAAAAATATCAAGATGAGACTTTTTCCATGTCTGTCTTCAGCTCCCTTGTGGCTTCATCCTCACCATGGTGCTTCCACGAAACCTTTACCATCTCAATCTTTTTATCCTATGATCTTTCACCTTATAGCCTATTAACCTCATAGGAGACCCAGGGTATGTCAAACTCCCTTGGGGTTCTATTGGTCCGATGTTCAACAAATGAGTAGGATCCTTCACATAACATTTCAAATTGGATGCATGAAACACAGCATGCATCATACTATACTGTGGCGGTAATGCTAAACAATAAGCATCCTTGCCAATCTGTTCTAGAATCATAAATGGACTCATGTATCATGAGTTACTTTTCCTTTGTTTTTATCTATAGCTCAAAGGAGTTGGATTTTCGAAAACATATGATCACCTACACTAAAGTGCAAATCTATTCGCTTTGCATCAGTATACTACTTCTATTGATCATGTTCTCTCTTTATCCTATGCTTGATCCAATCGACCTTGTGAGCATATAACTATAGTTACTCTGACCTAAGAAAGGTCCTCTAATCGACATCATCCCAATGGAGCAGTTACTGACACGACCTCCCATAAAGAGCTTCATATGGAGACATCCTGATATTGTCTTGGTAGCTATTATTATAGGCAAACTCAACTAAGGCAAGATATTTCTCCCATGATCCACCCCAATCTAGAACACATGCTCTCAAAAAATCTTCTAGGGTTTGTATCTTTCCTTTCTTAATGTCCATGTGTTTGGAGGTGATAAGTTGTGATGAATTTTAGCCTCATATTGAGTTCTTCTTGAACTTGTTTCCATAACTTTGAAGTGAACTTAGGGTCACAATCAGAAATAACTGAACTCAAAACACCATGAAAATGAACTATCTCTCTAATGTAAACCTTAGATAAATCTGACACCTTGGCAGTAACCTTCATGGAAAGGAAGTGTGCTGGCTTGGTTAGGCAGTCCACCACAACCCATAGTTCATAATGACCTTTTCTGGTCTTGGGAAGACCCACCTAAAAATCCATGGTGATTCCCATTTCCACTCAGGAATCTCAATCGATTGTAGTAACCCATTGGGTCGCTAGTTCTCAGCCTCCACCATCTGGCACATGAGGCAACTGGCCACATATGAAGAAATGTATCTCTTTATTCTTGTCCACCAAAAGTATCGTTGTAGGTCCTTAAACATCTTAGTGGTGTCGAGGTGTACATTATACTTTGATCCATGAGCCTATTGCAAGATATGAGTCTGTGAGGGTGAACCCTCAAGAACCCAAATATGACTCTTATATTAGATTCCACCATCCAAACCCAGCGAGAGGTGTGTTTGACACTTTTCCATAAAACCCTTTATCTTTTCCAACTTTGGTCTGGCTATCCATGACTACCTCTATTTTCTCTAAGGGCTGCACCTTTGGCTCCAGCTCGGTAATTACATTTAGGAGCACTAGACAATATTTATCTACCATCTGTTCCACTTTCATATATGACACATATAGGCTGGTGGTAGCATCCTTCCTATCTCCAATGGTAAAGGGTTCCTAACCTGGTTTCTCTATTCTTATTTTCTTTTCCATAAAATCTTTTTTGTATTATACTTATAAATCCAATAAAATCCTATAATGACATCAAATCTATCATATAAAGCAAGATAAAATAAGGAGGGAGTTCATTGTTCATATATTTAATAGGGGTGACTGGTGCGTTTGAGAGGGATGAAATGATATGACACGTAGGGGTAGTGACTTCTAAGACATATCCTAAGTCCTTGAAATCCAAACAAAGCATAGTTGTGAGATTTATCAAGATGAAAGTATTAGTAGATCTAGAATCAAACAAGGTGTTAACATTATGACCCATTATATCAAGTAAGACTACATTGTTTTTTATAACAACAAAACTATTATACAGTTCATGGTAAAGGATAGAAAATAGAATTCTAGGATTTTTACCTTCTATGAGTCGGTTGGAATTACCATGAGCCTCTTCATTATCAATGGCAAAGACTCAAGCTTGTCTCTGCTCTCCTATAGGTGGGGCTTCTAATTAGGGTGCTTCAACCACTAGTTGGGCCGCCATTGGGCCCTGACCTCAAGAGTCGGGAAGCGGGCAATTGGCTATGATATGTCCCTCCTGTTGATAGTGAAAACACACCGGCTTCTCAAAGCGGCACTTTCCAGAGTGCTTCCTCCCACATGTGCGAAATATGTGATTGCGGTCCTCATGACCAACCTTTCTCTTTCCTCTATTTCTTGCTTACCATAATTACAACCTTGACCTCTTATGTTGTCATTCCTTGGGGCAGAAGTGCCTTTTTTGAACCCTAGATATCCCTTAGACGGGTTCTGCATAGGCAAGACAGTCTTGTCCATGTCTAGGATGAAATTAAGGGCCTAGGTGAAGTTTGGGGGTTTTCTAGCCATCACATGGGGCTTTATCATGCGGTGTATGTGCTCAACAAAATTATACACTCACCTCTCTTCGATCATTATATATCCGAAAAATCCTGGGAGGTAGAACTTTCAAGCGTAGTCTGTTGTAGTCATGTGACCTTGATAGAGGAGCATGGACTGATTTTTCTTCTCTTTCTTGGCAGAGTTGGGTATGAATCTTGCATAGAAGATGGTATAGAATTCCATACAAGCCATCAGTTTTGCAATAAACTCTCGATTGATGTTTTAATTCTCCAACTAGAGCTTTGTGTCTCCCTCCTAAGGTGTGCAACAAAGATAACCTTCTTGTTAGGTTGCACCTCCGGAATGCGGAAGCCATTCTCCACATCAAAAAAGCAGACATCCTCCTTGTCAACCACCTAATGCTTGTGTTCTCCCTAGAATGTTTCTATATTCAATTTGATGAAGTCGAGGATAGTGGCTTCTAGATGAAAGACATGTAGGGGTTCACCATTCTCATCTCTGGAAACATCCTTGAGTTCTAGGGCATTAATAGCCTCAGTGAACTTCTGTTTCTCCGCCCATAGTGCATCAGGAGTGTGAACTACTACTTGCCTGATATCATCCTATGACATAGGTTAACCTTTGGGGTCATCTTCTATGTTTGGGATGTCAAAGGGGACTAGACAAGATTGGGCTCATATCATCCCTCAATAAAGGCCTCCTCTAGCCTCTTCTTCTTATTAAAGGACTCTTCCTCCATAGCCTTCCTCTTATTATCTGAGGACCTCTTCCTTTTGTGGAAGGGCCTTCCCTTTGGGTGGTCCCAAGGCGTCTCATCGAGGATGGTAGTAGTGTTGACGCATGCCATGCTATTTCACATAAATACATGATCAACCATGATTTCATATTTAGGGCATTTAGAGCATCATAAAATGATGTCCATGACATCTTGATTACATGATTATTATTATTTCATAGAGAATGCCTTAAGCCCTAATATCCCTACCCTTAATCCTTCACAACCCTAATACTCATAAGGGTAGAGGAAGTAGTTATGAGGTCCCTAGGGTTTTGGTGAGTGAAGCAAGGGGGTAGAGATGGGTTGAATATAGATGAGAAGGAAACCTAGAGGTATGTATTTTGAGTAAAATCCTCTGACTTTGTCCAGGAAAGATTCAAGGGTTCGGGAGTCCTCTGACTTTCCAAGCCATGGGTTGTGGTCTCTTCAAGACATCATCATCTTTAGATAATACTCTAATAATTCCATTGGGCTCTATATAACTCTGAAAGTTTAATAATTATTAAAGGTTAAATGGTAAACCATGATCTAACACCAAATGTAAGGATCCCTCCCCCTTTTATCTCTTATTCAGGTGGACCAAGAGGGAAATGGCCATAATCATATTCAGTGGATCGAGATTTAGCAATTAATCAAAAATAATTATAAATTTCACTATATGAAAATGTCTTTGGTAACAAAATAAAAGGTAAACTCTCCATAGAAAGGAGTTACTTGGTATGAAAATCTAATGTTTTCAACATGAAATAAAAGTATCTAACTAAATATTCCATGGTAACTTTAAGCATCTTTCCTTTTAGTTCCATCTTCTGTGAATGTCTACTTTTGTAGATTAACCTAAAACACCATGAAACAAAAACATGGTCAGTATATCAAGATATATTGGTATGTGGGGGAAAAAAATATCTGCATGTAGGTGTAACAACATAATCAGCCATATCAACAATTATTATTACAAAATTGAACATTAAATTTTCTTTCTAACTTCTCAACTCAATCTTTGTGGTACACTCCCTCGCTAGAGTACTCAATTTGGGGTACACTCTCACTAGGGTTTTGTCCCTACAATGGACTTCTCATAACCTTCCCATTCTTGGTCTTGGTCTTTTATGGCCTTCCTTTCCCAGCTTGTCCTTCCAATGAACATCCTATCTTGGCTTGGCCTCAAAATGACCATCCTATCCTGGCTTGATCTTATTGGTTATATTCCTATCCCATCTTGATCACCCATCATCATAATGACATTTTCTACATTCCACATGTATCACTTAAATCCACCAGAGACAGTTGAGCAAGTTATACTTATATAATGTGATACTCATAGTGGCTTTATGAATTGTAGGACTTAAATAAACAACCAATAATTTATTTGCAGTCAATTTAGGAAAACTCAGAAAACCACAAAAGTCATTTAAAACAAGTAGTCATAGGCTTAACCACATACCTTTCTCTAAAGTAACTTAAAGTCCAAGATATGAGCAGTTGTAATCAATCAACCAATTACCCTAAAATTAATCCATAACACCCAAGAATTACTAATCTGTGTATAGTCTAACATTAAGACTGACTTGGTTTCCAAGATAGGGTATTGGAGTCAAATTAGGGTTTCATCATGGATTTGTCTTTCTAAACCCTAATCATCAATTTTAATTCATTTTTAACTCACAAACCCTAAATTTGATGTTATATGCATTCTTAATCTCAATTTTAAGTTAAATATGTCATTTTTATCCAAAATGACTCACTTTATCCATTGATGTCATTTAAGTAAATTGTATTAATTAAAACTAAGAAATTAGGGTTTGCAAGCTTTAATTACATTGAAGTTAGGAACTTTACCTTTGGAATTTGGTGTATAATTAGGTCTTGAAACTAATTCGTTGCATTTTTTACCAACTTTCATATATAATATGTTACTATTGGATATTCCTATAATTTTCTATGATTTTGGAAAAATTACTATTTCTTTCCAATAAGGTCTCACCACCTAGGTGATAAACCCAGGTCTCGGCTATGCCGGCTAGCCTGGGCTGAGCCAACAGGCTCACACTAATTGGGCTGCATGGATGCTTGATGGACATAATAAAAAAGAAAAGAAAAACCCAATCTAGCCCTCACCTTATCATGGACGCACGGGAGCAAGGGAGTCTTTTCCATCCCTATCTTCTTCTTCCTCTCGCTGGCTTGCGATTAGACTCTAGTGAGTCAATAGGGAGATTGACTCTAGGATTCTTTCCTCCTGAGTGATGGGCAAGGATACCCTCCCCTTCGTCTCTACTTGCCAATGTCAATGAACCCTTTAATTGCTCTGCAGGTGGCTAGGGATGATAGGGTGATGAAGAGGTAGTTCTGCTGAGGTTTAGGGAGGAGTAAAGGGTGTAAGAGAGTTCTACCAGAGGAATTGAAGGCATATGAGAAATCTAAGAGTCAGGCACATCCTTGCTGTTGGTTTGGTGATATTACAAAGGGTGGCTATCCCCTTTTATAGCTATAGGCTATGGTGGATTGGATGATGAGGAAACTAAGAATTAGGGGAATTCTTAATAACCTTCCAATGGAGGTGAAACTGGGGTTTTATGGCCTCAAAATTGTCTTCAAATTGAAATGGAAAGATTTTCCAGAAAGCTAGTGAATTGAAGAGAGAGAAATATGAGAAATAAATTTGAAGCTAATTGTTCATAGTTTCCCTTTTCAGCTCAAGGTAGACAATGATCTCTTGATCATTAAATCTTGACCGTAGGGCCAGAAAATTGTGTGACAATATAATTGATCACTGGTTGATATCCTATTTGGAATATATGTTTGGCATTTAATTCTTATTTCCATAATCCATTCACTTTAGGAAATCTAGGAAATTACATTTACCTCTCTCCCTTAACCCTTTTAATCCCAAATTTTGAAGGAAAGTGTTCATTACTTTTATCTATATGTGGGTGAGATTTGAGACCAAAATACTCAAGTAGAAGATATTTTCCTTTGTCTCCAAGTCTCCTCTTTATACTATTTATTTAAGACATCAAATTAATTCTTTTCTCTTCCCGACTTGGCCATGTTTCTTATTTTGGAACTTTTCTCTTAATAACAATATGAAAACAAAACCAATTCATTAGTTGCCTTCAACACTATTTTTCTAGAAAGATCAACGATTCCATATGTAAATTATAATTAAATATCCATTACATTTAGTAGTTCACTTAATATTGGATTTTCTCTCTTTCTTTCCCTTGATATCTATTATTAGTTTATTGTAAATGGTAAAACCCACAAAAACCATTTTAAAGGAGAAATTTCACTTTAAATCCGTACTTTAAAAATAATTCATACCATGTTTTTAATATATCCTTGTTATTCAAATATTTGCATTTAAAATTTGTAAAAACATGTAAAAAACCATGTTATAACAGGTGTACTAGTCATCTTCGAGTATGCAACATGAATTGCATGGAGAAATAAAGCTAGACATTAAAAATAGAGTACTTAATACATATTAAATAATTTTGTTTACAATTGGATGGATGCAATTTGGTAGATTGTGGATACCCTTGTTTCCACATCAATTCCACCCTTCTAAATTATGGGAGTCCATCACCATATGGGCCTAATGATATCTTTTGGATGAAATACCATGGGATGCAAGATATCACTTTTTTCCATCCCTAGTATGCAATGTGACTCTAGAAGTACATCCTCTATTGTGAAAGTTTGTGTTCATGAGGAATAGAATCTGATGAAAGAAAATTGTGAAACATGTCAAATATGATATTATATGATATTTTGTTAAGTTGATTCCTATCTAGCATAGTCAATATGAGGATGTGATCCTTTTTAGGCAACCCTGTGGTGAGACAAGTCTTTTGTTGATATATTAGGGTGCCCAGCTAAACCCTAAGATAGATATAGTTAGTTGTGACACGAGAATTAGATGTGGTAACTTCTACTTGATGTGGTATAAGCCATGTAGTTTTAGGGAAAATTAATAAAAGATGACAAGCTATGCTGAATATTAATTAGATGGTAGTTACATGTCTTTTACTGGTAGCTAATAGACCTATTTTTTAATTGGTTTCCTAATGTGGTAATCCAACATTCTTTTATAGAGATAATCTATTTCTATATTCTTATGTATCTAGTTTGGAATTTGATCTTAAATGTTGATAAGTGGTTTATTTTGGGATTTGATATTCACTGCCAATATTATTGGAATTTACTTTTCATTTAAATAGACTTGTGTGGTAGACCTGTCTTATGTGTACTTAAACTTTAGGACTGTATGTTGTGTTCCTGGTCCAGCTGGTGGGGTGTCACAAAGATCATATTGTTGTTTTGTCTTGATTCTAATTGTTTAGATCTTGACTTGTTACTCCTAAAATTGGATTGTCATTCTAAAGATATTTACTGATCTATTCATAGACATTCTCTTAAAAATGTTTTAAAGTTGGAATTGGCCTAAATTAATATTTAATTGCTTATTTGATTAATAGACTATTGTCATAAAATGGACGTACTAAATGCTATAATTATTTGTTACACTTAGTAAAATGTACAAGTCTCTTTTAAGTTCAATATACTTCATTTAATGACAATGAATGTACTCATCTTGAGTTGGAGGTATCCACTAATTGGGGCTCTATACGGGTATCATGAGCTTGTTTTATATGTTTTTGGGGATAACATTATACAATAGAGGGGTTGTAAGTGTCTCCCTACTAAAATTTGAAGAATAAAACATCCATTCCAAACACACCCAAAAGGTATGCTGGAGTGGGTGTAAATTTTTCAAATCTTAATTAATGGTAATCAAAATGACTAAAGTGTAACATCGGAATACAAAACATTACTATATTAAATTATTTATAAAAGTACATCATCATCTCCCTGTAGGGTTTACATAGAATGTACAACATAAGGATCTAGTATAGGGAAATCTAAACCATATCAAGATTGTCTCCAAGCTTCAACTCCTTAAGTTAAGTCCCTGTTAACTACCATGTTCTCCTAGACCTACACTTGGGGTTGGAAGCATACCCCAACAAGAGGAGAAAAATAGATGACATCACCAAAAGGTTGGTATGTGCATACTAAAATGAAATTGAGCAATATAATGAAATAAAAGATGTCAAAATAACTGACTTCCAATATAAAAGTAAAGTACCACCCAAATGGGTATCAAGAGAAATGGAATTGCAATCATATGATAAAAAAAAGAAAACTTGCCATTAATAAAACACAAAGATTGTTCCACACAAGCACATATAATGAATTAGGGCACACAACCCTTCAATAATAACAAACTACAAGCATGTAGAATAACATCAACATTTAAGGTAAATAGCATCACCACCATAACGACATATTACAACATCACCTCCATAATCTTTGGGGGAGTAATGGCATCACAAAATAGTTACCCAAGGATAGGAATCATCATTTTCACCCTCTATTGGTAAAACACACAATAGTTACCACCACCTAATGTGCACATATACTATTATTCAAACCAAACATGCATAATGTAGAGGCAAGTAAGAAGTATAGTCAAAATACACAAAATTGCCATCATATAAATGGACAATATAAGCATCCACCTCAAAGTGGGTACAATATATCAAATATCAACAACTAGTGTTCCAAAATGAACAAAAATAAGTTAGAGTCCAAGAGAATGTCAAATCAGATAACATAATCGCAATATCCGTAGCAAATAAGGTAGTTCACATGAACCATGATTTTCAAAGAAAAAGAGATAATGTGTAGGCTAGTGTCCATAGGACCAAGAGAAAGAAGAAAATAGGTTATTTCTCAAAAGGAATAATAGGTGATGCAAAATACCTTATTTTAGAGTCCTAAAAACATTCTTCAACAGTCTAGTTGTTTCTAAGATTAACGTTTCCTAATTATAAATAATTCACATGTATTAGGGTTTTATAATGTGTAAAGAAATCCTCAATCCAGACCTTTTAGGAAAACCTCAAATTTTGACTCAGAAAATATCACCAATCAACTTACTAGGTTCCCTTGATCAAGAAAGCATATTGTTATGTTAATTTTTGAGTTTATATTACAAAGTTACAATTTTATGAATTTTATGCATATATTTCATTTCCCAAAAATCATCCTTCGAAAAACATGGAAATCAAACACTGAAACCATTTTTTGTTAGATAGAGCTCATTTATCCAAATCCAAAAAATATTTATTTATAATTTTTAGAGCTTACAATAAAAAGATATGATTTTTTCAAGATTCACTTTATTTACTAATTTATTTGTGAAATTAAATTGCAAGAAACTGATTTGTCCTTGAATCAAAAACCAAAATTTTACACTATGAAAGGGTATAATGTACTATTTGGGTTGGCATGATAAGTGACAAAAATCCAATTAAAATGTGGTGATTCGTAAGAATACTCATAATGAGAAAAATAAAATAAAAGAGAATCGAGGGGCAAAAAGGGGAAAACACAAGGGATCATCCCCTTCCCCGCTACACACACCATGGTCGGCTGGGCAAGGAGAATCTTATCCAAGAGTTTGGGGAAAACTTTTTTCATCACTCGTTCATGAAACTAACTATCCAATCATAATGAACAAGTGCCAAAGTTGTTTACACGAGGTCCAATTACACTCTGAAGAAGCAAAGCATCAGGAAGAGGTTTCGCAAACTCAAACCAAGAACCACGTTCAGCGGTGGATGAAACAATGATGCAAAGCAAACTTAAAATCAGATGAGAGTCTTTGGGTGTACATTTCATATGAGGGTAGGGTCCTATTTATATGAGTTTGAGTTTCAAAGGGTGTACGAGAAGTTGTTTCAAAAGACTTGAGTAGCAAGTTTATACATTTTATAATTCTCTATTATAGGTCTCGAGTAGGGTATGGATGGATGTGAAATTAAATTTTCAATCCAACATAACTTGTTTCATTGAGAAATGAGAGAGTTATGCCCAAAATACAAGAACTTGGTTCACGGTTATTGTTCATGCACGCTATAATGAATGTCATTTAATACAACTTTCCAACTTTGTTCTTTTAATGCATTTAATGTACAAAAGTTTTTATAATTATTTGAGGATGCAAATGAAGTCCAAATAAATCCAAATTTGGTAATTTAGCTAATTTTGGGATGAGAAATCTAACTTTGGCATTATTATATTTTAAAAAAAAACTTCTAATATTTTATTCAATATTTTTAAATATTATCACTTATTTTATCTCTTTAAAGAATTAGACATGTAGAAACTTTCTAAAACTATAAAACTTTGCCTATAAGCAACACTAAACATTAGGAACATGATTTTACCATTAATTAAAAATTTTCAACATTTTGTTGAATATTTTTGTTCTATAATTTTCTCTCCTAAATTAACTAAAATGTTTAATATTGTCCAAATTAGTTCAAAATTTAACTATAGGCTAATGTTGGCATGTAGATTTCAAATTTGAGATTTAATTTCACTATTGGAGTCATTTAGTAATTTATTTAATATATTTGACTCTTATTCTTATTTTCTTTCCCAGTTAAAATAAAAATAGTTAATATTATGGAAATAATGCAAAACTTCTCCCTCAAGAAAATGAAAACTTATGAATATAAGAATTGGTTGTTAATTTTAACTCTTGGTATTATTTAATACATTATTTAATATTTTAGACTTTTACATACTTTCTCTCTCCTAATCTACACATGTATATTAAAGATTATCCAAATTACATGAAAATTCATCCAACGTTTATTTTAATGTGTAAATTAGGAATCTAATATGATTTTCCACTTTTTGTGTCATTGAGTGATTTATCCATTTTTGAAGGAAAATCACCTTTTCTTTTCTAAGTAAAAATGATATAATAATTATTATCCCAAACTTGTGGAACTTGGTCTTCAAGCCATATCATATCCAAAGAAAATCAATCTAAAGTTATTCTTATCAAATTAGTCTTCCTTTTACAAATTTTAGCCCATTATTCATTATTACCACTGTTTCTCATATTGAATAATTCAATATCACATTATCTTGTTTAGGGAGTTATTATTTATTTCTTTTTCTCATTTCTTGTTCCAAAAAAATAGAAAATTCTTGATCAATATTATTTTATCATTGTTATTATCATTCTTCCAATTGAGTCCCATATCTACACATTACAACCAAAATGATAATATATTATATTTATCATTTATTTAATATGACATATTTTATGTATCCATTATTGGTTTTATTATTAATACGAGGATATATATCATATTTGTTTTCATGCATATATTTTAGGGTAATTTATTCACGCATTAGATCTTATGGTTACCATTAACTACCATTAGGTATATCCTCAACCATGTTTGGCTAAGCCCAAAGAACTAAGGTCTCTAACCTCTTAACCTTGGAATAGGGTAAGGATCTAGATTTCAGTATGTTATAGTATGTCACCCCGTAAAGAGATTTTGTCCTTGAATTCTAAAAATAAACTATTTACCACCCCTTAAACAATTCAACCTAACAAGTCGAACTAAATATCACCAAGGTACTATGGTCACTTTGCATCTTTCAATTGTGGATATTTTAGGGGTTTAAGTTCTCTGTGTATCCAATGAAAAAGTCATCACCAACTAGGGTTGAGCTTTAGGTCCTTGTATCTCTACCTTAACAACCCAAAGGTTCACATCACAACCAAAGATCAATGAGGATAGGTCAACTACACCTTTATATTATTCATAGTCACCTCTTTGTAGAAAAATCGATGGTTGAGATTTTATTTTAACTTATTCTAGGATTTCTCTAACTAGGCTTCATAAATATCTTCATTTTGACTCGGCTCAAGAAAACATCGACAAAATCTAGAAAACCTTATTTTTGTATATATAGTATTATAAGGAAACTAATTTGATGCAAAAACGTTTGTGATAGAAAACTGAAATCAGGGCCCAAAATCAAAGCGAGAACCAAGTCAAAATATTTATGTAATATGATTTCCTTATCCTACTAGTACCTCATCCTCAACATCTAATTCCATCCTCAAGTCAAACCTGATAGCATCCATATATATATATATATATATATATATATATATATATATATATATATATATATATATATATATATATATATATATATATTAGCATTAACCTATATGGTGTTGTAAGATCACCTAAAACCTCATCACATTAGGGTTTACTAATCACGATTCTAATGTGAACTTATAACAACCTTTCATCATCTTAAGAATAACATATATCAATTCTAGGGTGAAACTCTCACCAAGAGGGAAACTATGCAAGGTAAGGGTTCTCATTAGGGAGACAAAATTGAAATAGTCACATTTTGACTACCATGGGCTCTGGTACCATGATGTAAGGAGTGGAACCTAGAGGGGATACACTCCCTACTAAAATTTGAAGAATAAAACATCCAATCCAAACACACTCAAAACGTATGCTAGAGTGGGTGTAAAATTTTAAAATCTTAATTAATGGTAATCAAAATTACCAAAGTGTAGTAGTGGAATATAAAACATGAAAATATTCGATTCTTTACAAAAGTACATCATCATCTCCCAAATAGGGTTTACATAAAAAGTACAACATATGGATCTAGTAGAGGGAAATCTAAACCATATCAAGATTGTCTCCAAGCTTCAATTCCTTAAGCTAAGTCCATGTTAACTGCCATGTTCTCCTTGACCTACACCTGGGGTTGGAAGCAAACCCCAGCAAGAGGAGAAAAATAGATGACATTAGCAAAATTCTGGTATGTGCATACTAAAACAAAATTGAGAAACATAATGATATAAAATACATCAAAATAAAAGACTTCACATACAAAAGTAAAGGACCACCCAAATGGGTATCAAGAGAAAAGGAATTGCAATCATATGATAAAAAGAATACTTCCCATTAATAAAACACAAAGATTGTGCCACACAAGGACATTTAAAGAATTAGGGAACATAACCCTTCAATAATAACAACCTGCATGCATGTAGAATCACATTAACATTTAAGGTATATGGCATCACCACCATAACCACATATTATGGCATCACCACCATAATATTTAGGGGAGTAATTGCATCACAACACAATTACCCAAGGATAGGAATCACCATATGCACCCTCTGTTGGTAAAACACACAATAGGTACCACCACCTAATGTGATCATATAGAAGTTATTCAAACCAAACATGCATTATGTAGATGCAAGTAAGAAGCATAGTCAGGATACACAAAATTGCCATCACATAAATGGAAAATATAAACATCCACCTCAAAGTGGGCACAAGATATCACATATCATCAAATAGTGTTCCAACATGAACAAAGAATAAGTTAGATCCAAGATAATGTCAAATAAGATAACATGATCACAAGATCAGTAACAAATAAGGTCGTTCACACGAACCATGATTTTCAAAGAAAAAGAGATAATGTGTAGGCCAGTGTCCATATGACCACGATAAAGAAGAAAATATGTTATTTCTCAAAAGGAATAAAAGGGGATGTAGATATACCTTATTTTAGAGTCCTAGAAACACTTTTAACAAATCTAGTTGTTTCCAAGATAAACTTTTCCTAATTATAAATTATTCACATGTATTAGGGTTTTATAATGTGTAAATAAATCCTAAATCTAGACCTTAAAACCTCAGATTTTAACTCAGAAAATCTCACAAATTGACTTATTAGGTTCTCCTAATCAAGAAAACATATGTTTATGTTAATTTTGGAGTTTATATGACAAAGTTACAATTTTTAGGAGTTTTATGCATATATTTCATTTTCCAAAAATCATTCTTCGAAAAACATGGACATCAGACACTGAAACCATTTTTTATTAGATATAGCTCATTTTTTAGATTCTAAAACATATTTATTTATAACTTTTGGAGTTTTAATTTTAAGATATGATTTTTACAAGATTCACTTTATTTACTAATTTATTTGTGAAATTAAATTGCAAGAAACAATTTTTCCTTGAATAAAAAATCAAAATTTTATGCTATGAAAGGGTATAATGTACTATTTATGCTGGCATGATAAGAGATAAAAATCAAATTAAAATGTGGTGATTTATAAGCATACTCATAATGAGAAAAGTAATATAAAAGAGAATGGAGGGGTAAAATGCGGAAACACAAGGGATCATCCCCTTCCCCGCTACACACGCCATGATCGGATGGGCAAGGAGAATCTTATCCAAGAGTTTCGGGAAAACTTTGTTCATTTCTCATTTGTTAAACTAACTAGCCGATCATAATGAACAAGTGCCAAAGTTGTTTACCTGAGGTTCAATTACGCTACAAAGAAGTAAGACATTAGGGAGAGGTTCCATAAACTCAAACCAATAACCACGTTCGGCGGTGGATGAAATGATGATGCAAAGAAAAATTAAATTAGATGAGAGTCTTTGGGTCTGCATTTTGTATGAGGGTAGAGTCCTATTTATGAGTTTGAATTTCAAGGGGTGTGTGAGAAGTTGCTTTGTAAGACTTGAGTAACAAGTTTAGACATTTCTATAATTGTCTATTATAGGTCTGGAACAACATATGGATGGATGCAAAATTAAATTATCAATCAAACACAACTCGATTCGTGAATTTTCATTGAGAAATGATGAAGTTATGCCCTAAATATCGGACCTTGGTCAACAATTATTGTTCATGCGGACTGCGATGAATGTCATTTAATACAACTTTACAACTTTGTTATTTTAATGCATTCAATGTATAAAATTTTCTGTAATTATTTTAGGGTGCAAACGAAATCCAAATAAATCTAAATTTTGTAATTTAGCTAATTTTGGGATGAGAAATCTGACTTTGGCATTATTCTATTTTTTTAAGACTTCTAATATTTTATTCATTACTTTTAAATATTATCACTTATTTTATCTCTTTAGTGAGTTAGAGGCATCTAGAAACTTTCTAAAAATATGAAACTTGGACTATAAGAAAAACTAAACGTGAGGAACACGAGTTTGCCATTAATTAATTTTTTTCAACATATTGTTCAATATTTTTGTTCTTTAATATTCTCTCTCCTAAATTAACTAAAATATTTAAGATTGTCCAAATTAGTTGAAAATTTAGTAATTCATTTAATATATTTGACTCTTATTCTTATTTTCTTTCCCATTTAAAATAAAAATAGTTATTATTATAAAAATAATGTGAAACTTCTCCCTCAAGCAAATGAAAGCATATAAAAATATGAATTGGCCATTAATTCTATCTTTTGGTATTATTTAATATTTTATACTTTTACATATTTTCTCTCACCTAATTACACATGCATATTATAGATCATTCAAATTACATAAAAATTCACCCAAAGGTTATTTCTAATGTGTAAATTATGAATCTAACATTATTTTCCACTTTTTGAGTCATTAAGTGATTTATCTCATCTTTTGAAGGAAAATCACTTTTTCTTTTTTAAATAAAAATGATATAATTATTATTATCCCAAATTTGTGGAACTTGGCCTCCAAGCCATATCACATCCAAAGAAAATGAATCTGAAATTATTATTACCCAATTAGTCTTCCTTTTATAAATTTTATCTATTTATTCAGAATTACCACTATTTCTCATATTAAATAATTCAATATCACATATATCTTGTTTAGGGAGTTATTATTTATTTCTTTTTCTCATTTCTTGTTCCAAAAAAATCATAGAAAATTTTAGATCAATATTATTTTATCATTATTATTATCATTCTTCCAATTGAGTCCCATACATACACATTACAACCAAAAGGATTATATATTATATTTATCATTTATCTCATGTGACATATTTCATGTATCCATTATTGGTCTTATGATTTATATGAGGATATTATGTCATATTTGTTTTTTGGCATATATGTTAGGGTAATTTATTCACTCATTATATATTATGGTTACTATTAACTACCATTAGGTATATCCTCAACCTTGTTTGACTAAGCCCAAATAACTAATGTCTCTAACCTCTTATTCTTGAAATAGGATAAGGTTCTAGATTTCAATATGTTACAATGAAAAAGAAGAAAAAAATTGAATAATCTATATTAGAATTCCCCTATACTCTACCATGCAGGAGACATACAACGTGCTAAAAGGCATGAATCCTCACAAAGCGGCAGGGCCCGATGGAGTCAGAATTCCCTTATACTCTCTCTTTCCTAGGATGTGTATTGTTACGAGTTTGTATTTTCATGTACATGTAAGTGATGTAAACTGAACTGCATATGGGTAACAAGACTTGATTCTAATTTTAATGGACTTGAATAAGATGTGTGGTAATGTGACTATCACAGAGCCTTTTGTTACCCTAACTCCACCCTTGTAATGGTTATAAAGCCAAATGCGAGTGAAGTTGGGCACCCATCCATAGAATACACAAATATATCACACATGCAATATATATGAAAAGGCAATAACATAACTAAAGAGATAACCAGATAGTAAACATGGAGATAATAGATATGTACTCATTTATAGATCCAGGTATACCCATATGTATTTCTTTTCAGAGCTTAGAATTTTGAGTGTAACAGATCTTCATTTGGTAACTACAAATTCAATAAACATAATATATTAATGCTAAAACATTAAGTATGATATGAAAGGGAAAGTAAATAGTTTAAGAGTATAATAAAAGTTCCTTGGCTAGAAACATCATAATAAGAAAGAACTAGAAACAAAGTGAGAACACTTAATGAAATTCTTTTTTACAAAGCATGTTTTAGGATTCTTTATCCATTATATCAACCATAGGCCTTTAGACTAACTTCTCATTGGAAGAGTCTGGACGGGTGGTCAACATTAACTACACTATCTATAAGGGGCCTCGAGGTCATCACCAAGAGGTAACCCTAGTATCATAATGGTCCACCTTATCAAGTAAGATGCCTGAACTAGTGTCCTTACCCCAAAACTTTAGGCAGGTGCACTGGGATATATAATGGATTTCTCTAGATTATGTTCATGGTTTGTCAACGTAGTATAATCAACATGAAAGTAGTATTCGTAGGGAACAATAGCTCAAACAAGTATTTATCTAGCCAAGAACTTATACAAGCATACATACCAACAAGCCAATAACATAATAGGGTCGAGAGATTAAGCATACATTACAAGTACTGAGCAAGATATGATAAGATTTGTGGAGAAGGTCCAACCCAAATGGACTTAAAATGCATAACATATAGCATGGGTTCTTAGATCAAAACGATTGTGATAATCAAATCATCATATGATTCATGTGGATTCTCCCTTAAACCTAGGTTCCAAATATTTCAATCTTAGTTTCAAACATGCATGTAAGTATTCAATCATAGAACAAAGGTCATAACAATACCTTAGGTCAAGGTGATACATCCACATATGAGTAATGTTACATTGAAAACTTTGATTTATAGATAGGGGAAACATAATATTTGGTTTATCATCATGTGCTATTCATGGGAGATCATACTTAGTCACTTTAGATTCATTTTCATGTCATGGTGTCACACTACAATGTCATAGGAACATTAAGGGCACAAGTTTGGTGATGTTGGTTTTTAGCACTTCAAACATGATTAGACTACTGATCTGAATAAGCTAGATCAAGAGGATTGCAACATTTTCATATTTCATCACATGAGATCAACTAGATCAATTAAGTCATTTAGTGCCTATGGTATGTACTTGGGGTATCAAGAGTAAAATAAGTGGCCACTTAGCATGAGATCTTAGATTTTAATACCAAAAAGTATATAAAAGGTTTATCATATTATGGTTACAAGAATTATATGATATCAAATTAAGGTAAGGCCCAAGTCATTCTCAAGTTATAGCATACATACACATAATTGAGTCCTTTAGGTCAAGGGTAAAAAAGCACTTTAAGGGTATGCATAGATGGTCCAGGATAATGTCACAATAGAAGGATGCTAGAGTTTACTAATTTCCATGGGTGCAAGGTCACATGTCATTCAAAGAACAAGGATAGCATCATAGGACATAAAACATCATTCAAAAGTCCTTTCAATGAATTAAAAGCTATATCTTAGAAAATAAGTTCAAAATTAGGTCCATATAATGGTTTAATTGAAAAGGTGGTATTTTTCAATCAAAATGACATATTATATTATTGGGTTTGAGCCAGGAATCTAGGAGATATGGGCGTTTGATTAAACACCCATAATTAGGATTTTAAAGGAGGATTATACCTCAATGGGATGAGAATGGGCCGCATAAGAGGAAGCCTTCGCCCCTCCTGGACCCGCACAAAAGAGAGCATAGGTTAGGGTGAACTCATGCACTTGGAAGTGTTCTCAAGTGATTAGGGGTGTCTTACAGAGGGTCAAAGTGATGGCGGGTGACTGTAGGTCTTCGTGGCTAGCGGTAGGGCCTGGGTGACAATGTTTGTGGGTGAGTCGAGGGAGAGTGGGGGATTGTACCTCGCAAGATGGATACATGGGCCCAGTCACTATGTGGCTCCTTACGAGTGTACACTACAAGAGGGCCCAATGCCAGTGAGTGTGAGAGGGTGCGAGAGAGGTGGATTTTTTAGGCAAATCCATAGTGTAAATGTGATCCTAGGGAGTGGCCATTGTCCCCTTGGTGGAGATAGACCCATCCCTGGACGGAAATTGGGAGGCAACGTGGCTCACTAGAGAATGTAGGTGATGGACCAGGATGGCACTAGCTAACACAAGAGAGTGCCGAGAGGAGCCATAAAGAGAAAAAACCCAAAATGAGGCAGCGGTAGTGCCACTGGGTAGGGTGAAAGAAGTAAGGGAGGAAAGGGGGAGTTGTGAGACGTGAAAAGAGCAGGAGTGAGTAGGGAAAGAAAGAGGGAAGTGAAAACAAGTGAAAAGAGGAATCAATTAAAGATAATGGACAAGCATAGGAGGGGTTGGTGAAGGGAACCACCATTGTTGCTGACCTACAGTGCGACAAGGCTGAGGCAAAGTGAAAAGACAATGGATCAAAGGCGTGGATCCCATTGCGATCCACGTAGGTCAAATACAAGGACACAAATTCATTACCCAAAGAATGTAGGCTTATGATTGATTGAGGAAGGAAGTAATGGATCATGAATGAGAATGGGATGTTTTAGAAGGACGTACTGGCCCAATAAGGGTCACAAAGCAATGAAATCCAAATAAAACACAAGTAATTGACCTAAAATTCAAAGGTCCATAACTTGGGATCAGGATGTCCAGTCTAGGTTATTTTTGAACCATTAGATCCACAATTGAATCCTATGCCTCATGAAATATATTTGATATAAATAAGAGTTTATTTGATGGGTTCAAATTTTATTACACATAATTAGCATGGTACTAAGTTCTAAACTCAAATTAAGGGTTTAAATATGTATGAAGTGATGTTTAGTCAAATCCAATTCATCAATTGAGCATAAAGTGACTCCAAGTCACCAAACTTAGAGTGAGGAAGGTTATTAGGTTAAAAGGAGTATCTAATTAGTCAACTTGTATATGAATTTAATGAGAGTCAAAAACCAGTTTGTCACATCCTCCCCTCCTTAAAAGGAATTTTGTATCCAAAATTAAAATCAATCCATCAATCAAGATTAGGTATTCAATGTCAAAATCATTACACTATCACATAAGGTATCATAACCACCTACCAAACCAATCTCATTCCAAAATTGAGAAATCGAGCATCAAAGTCAACACATAGCCACATGGATCATCAAATTAGGAAAGATCATCACATGAGTCACATATTTGGAAAGGTTGTCATATAGAAAAACAATTTGGAGAGTTCAAGTTTTAGGTTAATCAAATAGAGTCCAAGAATAAGGCATGATTTTCATTCCCAAAATTTAGGGTTCAAGCTTCTACATTGGCCTAGGTGGGGTCCATGATTGAGATTTTACATTTTAACAATTCTAGACCAACATCATATTTCAACATCATGGTTTCATTCTCAAGATCAATGGAGGGTCCCACCCTAGTCCCCATGGAGCTCACCCCTAAGTCATAAATTGAGAAAATCATCATAGTCATTTTTTAATTTTGAGATTTGGGAACATGAAAGTCATTAGTCATATATTGAAGGTGATCTCAAGATCCAAATAGGGTGATC
This sequence comes from Alisma plantago-aquatica, assembly GCA_963693085.1. Classification (NCBI taxonomy): domain Eukaryota; kingdom Viridiplantae; phylum Streptophyta; class Magnoliopsida; order Alismatales; family Alismataceae; genus Alisma; species Alisma plantago-aquatica. The sequence goes on along the minus strand of OY856409.1, from coordinate 1,369,816,455 downwards.
ATAGGAGTGAAGTCAACATCAAGGAAATTAATCATGAGTCAATATTTCATTACTCAATATTGAGAGTCAAGTTTTTACATTAAGGTCATAGATCCAAACATTTCAGAGCTATAGTTTAGATTCATATTTAGACCTTAGGGTGATTATTCATCCACATACATAAATTGAGAAACAATCGAGCAACATTTCATGATATCAACTTCAAATTTCATTTTAATGGTATCGAGGTTGATGGATGATCTAGACCTAGGTCTTTCTAGAAAACCGAAAATAATTTTAGTCAATCATCACCATGTTTTAAGATCATCATTCAATCCCAAGTTTGTGATCAAGTATCAATATCTTGATGTCTTTGACCTATTATGTGGAAGGGGTTACCTTCACAACTCTAAATAATCAACAATATGAAAATTTAGTGATTCATAATAGGGATGTTGTGTAGGTTAGGGAAGTCATAAGTCATATACCACCTTAATCTAGCACATTTATTTACATTAGTAATGAGTTGTCAAGCATATTCAAATAGGGCAAGTCTCAACTAACAAATTGTATTTAACCACATAAAGAATCAAACGTCAAGATCATTAGTAGGGCAATCCATATGTCAAGATTTGTAAGATCAAACACACAATTTTCATTCCCTTCCTTTCATGATCAAGGTAAGTTTAGAAATAGAGAAGTCAATTTGAGAACTCAAGAGTTCAAGCATAATTGGGGGATATTGAGAGCTAGGCCCATCATATTATTCAATTTGAGTTTACAAAGAGGAATAATAGTCAATAGAGGAGTTCCCTCTTATAACTAGTCTTCACATCATAATCTAGGGTTCCAAAGGTGAGGTCATTTCATGGCGTGGTCATTTCATATATCAAATAGGGGGAAACATTTTCTTTTGATCAACAATAGAGCAACATGGGTTTAATCAATAGGGATCTCATCCAACATGAGGTGTAAAACATGAGTTCTACCTTATTCCACCATATCAAGAGTTTACCTCAAACATAAAAAGACATATATCCACTTTAGTAGTTTTGAGTACATCACTTTCAAAAATAATTTGATACATCAAATAGGGTTTTCAAATTAAGATCAGATCATGGCATTATCATCTTAATCAATTTTTACGATTTCAAATAAGTTTTACTTTTCTCATGCATAAGCTACCCATAATCGAGATGTCATGTGATTAATAGTCATGATAGAAGAATCACATTAGGAGATAAGAAATCTAACTAATCATCTAATGGGTGGCTTAGGCGGTCCTTAGAGAAGACATGAGATGCTAGAAGACTCTCTAAACTCTGAGGAAAAGATTTCTAGTCCTCCCTGGGTTCTTAATATGTGTTACACCTTAGACACATATAGATGCATGTGAGTATGGCTCTGATACCATTTTTTACCCCAAGTCCACCCTCCTAATGTCTATAAAGCCAAAGGTGAGTGAACTTGAGTCCCCATCCATAGAATGGCACAAATATATCACATAGGAAATATATATGAAAAGGCAATAACAAAACTAAAGAGATAACCATTTACTAAAAATGGAGATAAGATATATGTATCCATTTATAGATTCAAGTACACCCATTTGTATTTAATTTCTAAGCTTAGAGTCTTGAGCGAAACAGATCTTCATTTGGCAACTACAAATTTGATAAACACAATAATATTAATGCTAAAGCATTAAGTATGCTATGAAAGGGCAAGTAAATAGTTTAAGAGTATAATGGATGTTTCTTGGATAGAAACATCATAATAAGAAAGAACTAGAAACAAGGTGAGAACGCTTAATGTCCTTCTTTTATACAAAGCATGTTTTAGGTTTCTTTGTCCATTATATCAACCATAGGCCTTTATGCTAACTTCTCATTGGAAGAGTCTGTAAGGATGCTCAACATTAGGTATCCTATCCTTAAGGGGCCTCAAGGTCATCGCCAAGAGGTAACCCTTATATCATAATGGTCCACCATATCAAGTAAGACACCTGACCTAATGTCCTTACTCCCAAAACTTCAAGTAGGTGCACTAGGATATATAATGAATTTCTCTATATTATGTTCAAGGTTTGTCAACATAGTATAATCAACATGAAAGTAGTATTCATAGGGAACAATAGCTTGAACAAGTATTTATCTATACAAGCATTAATACAATAATACATAAAAACAAGCCAATAACATAGTAGGGTCAAGAGATTAAGCGTACCTTACGATTAGTGAGGAAGATATGCTCTAGATATTGTCCAGCCTAGATGGACCTAAAATGCATAAGATATAACATGGCATCTTAGATCAAAAGGAATATGATTATCAAATCATCATATGATTCATGTGAATGCTCCCTTAGACCTAGGTTTCAAATATTTCAATCTTAGTTTCAAACAAGTATGCAAGTATTCAATCATAGACCAATGGTCATAACAACACCTAAGGTCTAGGTGATACATCCACATATGAGTAATGTTACATGTAGATAAACTCTAATTTGTAGATAGGGAAAACATAAGATTTGGTTTATCATCCAATGTTATTCATGGTTGATCATGGGAGATCATACTTTGTAACGTCCTCGGATTTTCACCTTCTCAAAACCGCATGGGGATGAGAAGATAAAATACGAAAATGTTAGGAAATTGTATCAAAGTGCGTTGCAGAAGAAATATGCGCATACATGAACATTCAAATATAACATACACCAAAACATTCACAACATTCAACCTGTATATTTATACAACATGAATTATTATAAAATTATTTACAATTACATATTGAATGAAAATTCTACAATCTATGAACATGTATGCTAACTAGGATCTTTACAATAGGTACAACTTGTACATCTTGCTCACATATTGTTCTTTTATCCCATGGTAGCTGTGAACCTAAAACATACGTGAAACAACAAATCAACACACAAGGTGTTGAGTACATGGGTAGAAAGATACATATATTTATGGTTTTCATAAATTGAAAATATTTGCACAAAGAAATAAGGAAACTCATAGAAAATATTTCTGGATTAAGTGAAATATGTCAATTGTATTCATTTTCCTAGATGAGTTGCATTATCAAGGTGGACTAGTACCATATATATATATATATATATATATATATATATATATATATATATATATATATATTGGGCCCATCCCTACGTACCAAGTACTCTAGGGAAACTCCCCATACACCGTGTGCTCTAGGGAGGTGTACTAGTCAACATTAATCCATTCCCTTATAAGGGGGATAATGAATACCTTAAATAATTACAAAACATCTACTCATAATTTATGTTTTTAAGTGATAAAACAATGAGTACAACGTAGCAATACTACATCCAATATTTGCAAATAGAAGATAGCATACATACATATCATGATTGCAAGCAAGAAACCATAGTCATATACTTAAATAAAAACCCACATACCTATGTTTAGATATTTCTAATTTTCCTGGACCATCTGCATTGTTGGTCTTCACCTGATTAATAATAATTAATTTATCATTACTACAAGATTCAACATTATTATAGTTAATTAGGTCCAAATTAGGGTTTTACCAAACCTAAGTTCAACCTGACCTTAAATGGCCTATTATATTTTTGTACTGATCTAGTGATCATTGTTTAGGTCTAGTTCAGTTTTCATAATTTTCTGATGATAGGTCTATTTTCTAGAAATAAAATGAGGCTGAAAGCATCTAATCAGTCATTAATAAGGAATGACCTATTTTTGAGGTATATTACTCAGATTGAAGTCCAATGATGGATTTAGATTGTCATTAGGAATCAACAAAAAAATTCTGAAAATTTATGTCAATTGTATACAATTTGTTTCATTTAATGAAACCTAAATGGGGTATTATCATCTAAACTATATAGCATTAGTAAATGTGCATCAAAGGACTAATCTAGGGATTTCATAATAAAGAGAGCATTTTTCTGAGTCTGAGAATATTTTTGGGAAATAATTTGGCAATGGGAGCTATTTATAAGGCATTTTGTAAGATTTAGATAAATTCTGAGATTTTAGAAGGTATTTACCTTGGCGGGTCCCACTACCTAAGGCGGAAGGCTTTGATTTATCCACATTGGTTGACCCACCTCATCCGGTCATGCCCAACCATTTTGGGGTCAACGACGGTTTGGTTCGACAGACTAGGTAACCCTAGCGACCCAGTCTAGCAAACATTAGCTCCTCCAGCCACATGAGTATGACTCCCATCCTCGTTCCTCTCCCTCTTCATCTCTATATTCTAGTGTGTGATAGTGTCACCACCTCTGTGATTGAGTCCGACAAGCGCTGACAGGCTTCCATTCCCTCACGTTGGATGAAATGAGGTGAAGAGCTTCTTTCTTCCAATCCTCATCTCGCGCTTTAGGCCTGACACGATCGTCTTCTCACCAGGGATGATCCCAAGTCACCAGTGTTGCCACTTGGCACCAGTAGTCTTCTTCCTCCATTTCCATCTCAATATGGTACCTTCAGACTCCCGTCTCTCCTCTAGGATATTTTGGGCCCTTGGTCACCCGCCGATTTGGTAATGGAACTGGATTGGTAAGGCGATGAACTTGCTGACCCCCAATTGACGTCGTTGTGAAGTCGAGGTCTGGTGTGATGATGTCAAGGCAACCGACCTCCAACCTGCGATCTGTATACTGTTGCACAACATCCAATAATCCATTCTCTAGAGCAGGGTGGTGCTTGTGCTACTTGTCCGGTGGGGACTCCAAGCTTGGTCCTATCTCGGCTCCCTGTGATGGGTTCTTCTCCTCGCATCTCTAGCTGCTCCCTAGAGGTCTTTTAGTTTCTCGGCTATAGGCAGCAATTGAAACAATGGAGACGAGGGAGAGGAGAGTTGTAGTATGGTTTCACTCTCATCCATTCTAGATCATTGAACCTTCTACATGTGATCTCTTAGTTGCTAGAGTGAGGAGGAGGAGGTTGGGATTGGACTCCCTCATCTTGCCCATATTCATAGGCTAGAAGTTGTTAGATAGATTTGAACTTGGAGGACGGATGATGGCTACCTGTAGTTCTGGGTTATGATCCCTTTATTTCAAAGGGATGGAACTAGGAACTTGGTCTTCAAGTGAACTACCATCTCTGTGAGAAACGGGGGTAGGGGATAACAAATTGATCACTAGATCATACCTATGGCCTTAAGGCTTCACGTATATGAATGAATAAGTCTATATAGATAGAAACGACCATGCAGCAAGACAATATCAATGGTTGTGTCACCCATATCTCGTCATACATCAAACATTATAACAACCTAGGTTCAGAATCACCACACAGATTATTGTCTTATTTATTTCAAACCTCAAGAGAATATGTAGGAAACAACTTTGAACCTAAGATTTTGAGCCACAATTCTTCATAGTGTAATTCACCTTACATATAAACTTGGTACCCAAGCTCCATTATTTGACCTTTCAAATAACATATTCCAAAGGGTTACAAATATAAATATAATGAACTTATACTTTACATCAATTTACCTCTAATATCAAAAATGAAAGTTCAAATCACTTAGTATGACTATGATGCACATCAAATTTCATGATTAGGTCATATAGATACACATATACTTCATCACATGCTTAACTCCATATTTCTTCAAAATCGACGAATATCTAGTAGTGATCATCTACATTTATATAAAATGGCATTGAAGCTATTATTGAACTTCCAACAATATTATAGTCATACATGTGGGTTAAAATAATCCATTGTTGAATAAAATTCACTATAACTTGGGATTAAACAACCAAGAATATATGTGGACCTCTAAAATGATATTGTCTATGAAAACCCTAAAATTCAAGGTCATCATATACTTAGTCATTTTAGATTCATTTTCATGTCATAGTGTCACACTACCAAGTCATAGGAACATTAAGAGCATAAGTTAGGTGATATTGGTATTTAGAACTTCAAGCATTGTTAGAGTACTGATCCAAAGTAGATAAAGCAAGAGGATTGCATGAAAGTCATATTTCATTACATGAGACCAACTAGATCAATTAAGTCATTTAGTGCTCATAATATGTACTTGGTGTATCAAGAGTAAAATAAGGGGTCACTTAGCTTGAGATCTTAGATTATCATAGCAGAAAGTATAGAAAATGTTACTAATCTGGAGGTTATAAGAATTATATGATATAAAATTATTAGAAGGCCTAGGACTTGCTCAAGTTATATCATGCATACACTTATTGAGTTCTTTAGGTTTGGGGTAATAAACCAAGTCAAAAAGATCTTTTAGGGTGCATATAGATGGTCAAAGACAATGCCACAATAGAAGGATGCTAGAGTTTACTGATTTTAATGGGTGCAAAGTCACATGTCATTAAAAGCACAAGGATAGCATCATAGGACATAAAACATCAATCAAAAGTCCTTTAAACGAAGTAAAAGCTATATCTAAGAAATAAGTTCAAAATTAGGTTCATATGATGGTTTTAACGCAAAGGAGGCATTTTTCCAATCAAAATGACATATTATATCATTGGGTTTAAGCAAGGGATCTAGGAGATATGGGGGTTTGATTAAACACCCATATTTAGGATTTTAAAGGAGGATTATACCTCTCTAGGCTGAGAATGGGCTGCATAGGAGGATGCCTCTGCCCCTCCTAGACCTGCGCAGAGAGGGTAGGTCAGGGTGAACTCATGAGGTTGGTTGCATTCTGAAGCAATTGAGGGTGTCTTCTAGAGGGTCAGAATGATGGCAGGCAACTACATGTCTTCGTGGCTAGCGGCAGGGTGCGGGTGATGATGTTTGTGGGCAAGCTGAGGGTGATTAGAGGAGTGGCACCTCACGAGACAAATCCATTAGCCCAATCACTGTGTGGCATCCTGTGAGTTGGCACTGCGAGAGGGCCCCATGCCATGTGAGAGGGTGAGATAGAGGTGGGTCTTTAAGGTAGATCCATCATGTATATGTGATCTAACAAAGTGGCCATCATCCCTTTTGTGGAGATGGACCCGCCTCTGGACAAAAATCAGGTGGTGACATGGCTCACCAGAGGAAGTAGGCGATGGATGAGGAGGGTGCTAGCTAGAATAGGAGAGGACCACCTCAAGTCATTGAGTCCTCATGAGCATGATGGTAGGTTCAATGTGCTAAGAGGAGCCCTAAAGTCATTTCCTACTTGATTCCACTCCCCTACCATGACATAAAAGTTGTGATCTAATCGTAATGATACAAAATTCATCTATTTTTTAAACTTTATTTTATGTTATACAAATACCTATAATTTCATATTGTTCTATACATTGCGTGATTGGATGATTGTATAAATGTTTTAAGTAGTCATGATTTACAGTATGTATGTCCATCAAACTCACAACTTAACCAAGCAGTGAGTTGTTTGAACATATATTTTAGATAAGATATTGTATGTTTAATTGAAAAATATTTTAACAAAATTCAATTTTTTATATGTTATATCTTAAGTCTATTTTATCTAAGAATAATTTAAAAAAAATGATCGACATGTATAAGCAAATAACTCTTGCATACATTCTGTTATCCAAACCCATAAAGATCCAAACATAGATACCAAAAGTAGACATGGAAGATTGAGTGATTGATAGTGGTTGCTTCAAGTACATGTCTGGTGACAAAAGAAGGTTCAAAGCTCTAGAAAATTAGAAGTATGGATAGTGACTTTTGGTGACAATAGAAAAGGTAAAGACATTGGATCAAGAGTATGTGTAACAATCTTTCTATTAAAAATATTTGATGAATACATGGATTCCATCATAACCTTATCAATATCAATAAACTCTTTGATAATGGTTATTATGTCTTATTTAAAAGAATGCATGTATAGCTATTTTGGAAAACATGAGTGATTCTATATACAAGAGAAGGAGCAATTCTAATTTATATATTTAAGCCCAACTCAAATAGTCCTATCAAGGGCTCATGACTAATAGATAATGAACAAACTAATCTCATTTAGAATATAAGACTAGAACATGAGAACATGAACCTAATGCATAAACTAGAAAACCCAAGTTAGAATTTGTAGCAATCTTTCCTTTAGAAAATTAGAAGAATGACAACCTTATACAAAGGGAAAACAAACTAAAATTTATTTACTTATAAGAAAATCTCATTCACTACTACACCACTACAACTCATCCAAATGGATCTTCATTGATAATGAGAACATAAATTCATTTGTCACAAGAGATATTACTTCTTTATCATTTATGATTATTCAATATTTAATTGTGTGAATTTTATAGGTGCAACAAGATACACTCGACACATGGAAAAAAAATTATGCTAGAATAAAAAATGAAGTGCAACTAAATATTATCTATATTAGAAGTGACCATGGTGGGAAGTTTGAAAGTATAAATTTATAGATTTTTTGACCAAAAAGGATATGGTCACAACCTTTCTTCAATCAACGCACCAAAAAAATGGCCTACATAATAGGAAATAATAGATCACTTCAAAATATGTCTATAACAATGTTTCTTGAATGCAAAACTTCTGTGTTGTTTTCTAGAAAAGGTGAAGACATCATTCTACATTCAAAATGGATTTTTCATCTGGTCCTATTTTAACATGACATTCTATGAGGTTGTCTAGTTCACATATACCAAAGTTGATGACTTATATACCTTGGAACCCCATTCAAAATCCTAAACAAAAATTAAATAGAGATATGTTTGTTACCAAATTCTTGATTTTTGTCTTTCTATGTTATCCCTAAAAAGTAAAGTTTACAAGGATTTTATATATATAATCCTAATAATGTTGAATAATATATTCACATTAATTTTATTGCAATGATCAAATTATATATTTGAACCCTCAATTTTTAGATCCCACACTTGAAATAATTCCATAAGTTGTTGTAAATCAAGAAGATGGTAGAAAGCAAAATATTGCTTGAAACAAAGAACCCTCACTTAATCAGTCCACTCCTATGCTTTTTAAGGATCATCCTATTAGTGTAAAAATAGGATATCCTAAAGATGAAACCAATACTTGTCTTCATTTGGGATCATGTAGATATGGTTTTTATATCCAAGGTAGAGCTAACGACCATTTATGAATTATGGGTGATGACCATTGAATTATAGCTATGTAGCAGAATTTAATCAACTATTAGAAATGATTTTTTAGATATAGTTTCTATAAAAACAAAAAACATAACAAAAACTAAATGGGTCTTTAGGAATAGCTCGCTAAAGATGGCAATGTCAAAATAAAGGATGTCTCATGGAGAAAAGTCATAATTAAAAAGAATGAATATATTCTAATGAAACTTATAAATTGGTAACTACACTTTAACTGATATGTATTTTTTAGCACTACATATCCATCTTGTAATAAAGCATAATCAAATGGACATCAAGAGTCTGGTTTCAAAACTGACTATTTTTAGAAGAAGTTTGTGTTCGCAAACCACCTGATTCTGAAGATGTAAAAATGAAGAATTTGTAATGAACTCAAGAATGTTTTAAATGGTCTATATCAAGATAACGAGACATGGTATAGTGACTCAATATGTTTCTATCAAAAAATGACTTTTCTAATGGACTAGATAATTATATTATTAAACTTATAGATGTAGCATGCGTATCTATAAATATTATGTTGATGATATTGTTTTTGGATCCAAAAATGATATTTCTAGTGATGATTTTATCATCTTAGGAAAACTATATTTTAAGTGATTCAAATGGAAATCTGATGTTCTATCTTGAGTTTCAAATTATGAAAATACTAAAAAGAATTTATGTCTATGTCGAGAAAATTATGCTAAAGCATTTCCTAAAAGATTTAATATGGAAAATTGTATCATTCCTATTGATAAATCTATGACAATTGATAGAGATGAATAGGTAAATCTATAGATCCTCACTTATTCAAAGGAATCAATGATAACCTACTTTATCTCACATCCTTTACTGCTTAAATATCCTTTGTGGTCAGACTTCGTGCTAGGTTTCAGTCTAAGCTAACAAAAGAATATCATTGTTTAGTTAAATGAAATCTCATATACTTACTTGCAATTAATTATTATTGTATAGGGCCTCCACAAGACAAGCATTTGAATTATGGCCTATATTTGATGTGGATAATGTTTAATGTTGAATTGTTTAAAAGTAATATTGCCCCATTATTTTTGTTTCAAACACACAAGTGCCTTATTTCAAAAATAAACTTAATGTGGTAGCACTGTGAGATAAAAACGTTGGGTACATGGTTGTTGGATGGTGTTGTCCTCAAATTATGTAGGTGAGGCAATTCTTGAAGGATTTCCTAATGGATACAACCCCCAAAATACATTCTTGTGATAGATAGGTGCAAAACACTTGTAAAAACATCATATTTTGAAGCCATGCTAAACAAAAAGAATACAAACATCATATATTCCTGATCTCTATAGAAAACATCAAATACATATTGACCATATGGATATTGAAAAGTGATTTTAAATATATTCAAAAAACCATTTCTTTTGCAATAGTCTAATTCTTTTTTCTAATATTTGGTAGGGCTAGGAGAGGACTAGATACCTATTACACACATGAAAAGATGCCCACCACCTTCCTGAAAAATCTTATATCGCAAGCACACTAAACACAAAATACAAACATCATATTCTTTATGATCTCTATAGCAAACATCAAATTCATCTCGAGCATATGGATATTGAAAAACAATTGATAAATATTTTCACTAAACCATTTCTTTTGCAATAGTTTAATTCTGTTTTTCAATATTTGGTTGGGCTAGGTGAAGAGTAGCTTCCTATCACACACATGAATAGAGAGGTCCACCACCTTCCTAATATGCATGTTGGGTTTTGAACCTGTAGCCATCCTTGAGATATAGCTCAAGGCTTACATCTAGGCTAGAGGTAATGTGCATGCAACAATTTGATAATCTTAGAGATATATAGCTAATCTAGTAGTTATCATCATTTCTATAGATTAGAAATTTTCTTGTGGTTTATCATTTATATGATTACATACCTTTCATCCTACATTATTTTTCATATTCATTCTCTTGAATTAAAATTTACATAGACATATGTATCCAAAGATTCATATTTCTTTGTCAAATTAAATAATATTTACTTGTGTTAGATCTAAATGTTATATTAGGGTTTTCCAAAACATAGCACTGTCTAAGGTTGGATCACAACCCCAGTGATTGGTTACATTTTCCTCTGAACCACTAGATTAGTTTATGGGGACTCATTTATTATATTAGATCCCTACTGGTTTGATCTATAAGAAATAGTTGAAATAATATACTCTTCACATATTATGAGCTGGAATTAAATTACAAAATATTTCTTTTCAAATTAATTGGAAAATATATTATCATAAATTATTTAAAAAAATCTTAAAAATATATTACTCACATTTTAGATATGTCTTTCCATTATATTACTTTTTATTTAGAATTTACCTAAAATTTTGAAATGTGTGAAATCAGTAACATTTTCATTTGAATTGACAATTCAACTAGGAATAGGGTCAATCAGAAGCAAAGATCAATTGGGAGAGTTATAGGTCAGGAAAAGCATCTATCACATATGTATCCCTTGTGTTTATCAGTCAAACGCACAACTCAACAGATGCACTTTTCATGTTCTATATATAGGATAATATTGCACTCAAATGTTCACACCATTCACTTGTAGTCTTTGCATCCTTTCATAAAGATCACACTGCTTTAATTTTCCTACTCATCTTTGAGTTTTGGTGAGGCAAACACTATTCCAATAAATCCATTCATTGTTTACCCATTCCTTGAGATATGAAATTGCCACATCTTCTTCTCTACACTCCAAGATATGAACTCACAATCAGAAAATTGTCCATGTCATTTTGGAGATTTTTGGAGTCAAATTCATCGACATGGATGATGTCAAATGTTGCACTGAGCTCTACAATTACAACCCATCCCCTGTGAATGTTCATCTTGACATTAACAATAAATCACTCTTCTCATTTCAAATGATGAAGTACATGATTTGACCACCAAGTCTATTTTGGTCACCCAAGACATTATGGGAGTTCTATTTCATGATTTAATAGGAATACAAAGACTCTCACTGTACCACCACCCTCATTTCTATTAATGTTATTTTTTTATGATGAACCCGTCATGGGAAAGGCCACAATTGGACCTGATCCAGCCAAGGGTAAACTGAGAACTAGCCGCATACTTTGGGGACACCACAACTCACTCAATAATGTAGGACCTTGTTGCACCCCATAACCACCCTCATTGGTCTTAATGTTATTACTTCAAGAGAAATCAACTTATTTATATTTTTGGTATTGGTTTTGACTCCTAGTTTCAATATATTCATAGATCTATTTGAAGCCACTTGAAGCCTTTTTTTACATACAAAAACAACTAATTTTCTACTACTTCATCATGAACAATATATGGAATAAGGAAAATTTATGCATGAAACTAAGTAATGTGATAATGTCTCTTATTCACATAGCTTGGCTCAATTACCTCACTATTCTCCACAATATATTTTATAAAGACAAGAGGTTACTGAATTCTATCAAAATTCATCAATGACATAGTATTATTTATTCCCTTAACTTTGTTAGGCTCATTCTTAAAAAAGTGATATGACTTTTGAGCTAACATCCATATGATATTAGTTTGCACTACCATGACTTATTGTTCAAATAATTCACAATGTTTTCTCAATTACAAATTAAGTATAGTGCAAATAAAATGATCCAATATGCCATAGAATATATGATCTTAATTTGGGAATAAAAGAGCTCAAGGAAATGATTCTAATGTGGAATAATATGATGAAAGGACACGTGACCAACCTCCTCAACCTTTAGGTCCCTATAATCATGCAAATATTTTTTCCTACATGCACAATTTTCTATATCAAACTGACCAACACTTTGACTATAACCGTCAAGCCAAAGAATGTCTCAACTTTTATTTTTTTTCAACTAAATGACTCTCTACCAGCAGAATATCCTAGACACTATTGTCACACTAGAATGCATCCCTATAACACATATTACAACAATGATCAACCTCCACCACATCAAAGTTCAAATCATCCTTCACATTTCAACTTTGATAGCCCCCCCTCTTTCCTAGAATTTCATACATTAAATCCTATAACATTCTTCAATTGGGATTCCATCATTTCATTTTATGGAATAAAATATATGAGTGTAGATTCTAATATAGAGTTCTGGTTACAAAACTTCTGATAGGTTCTTATGTATGACAATTTTTTCATATTTTATTTATTTTTGACAATAGTGTTTCATGAGATAGTTTGACTCTTTAATGAAAATATCTTGTGACAAGCCTTGTGTTTATGTATTTATTCGACTAGATTTATATGAATGTCAATTCTTTTCCATGTTGATATTCTAAATGATTTTTATTCTTTAATTATTGATATTGGTTAATGAACTTTACTAGGATTATATATGTTCCACTAGAAGTTACTCTTCCTGAGTTTACTTAAGTCTATGCTCATCGACAACATTTCAATTTTATTTCTGAAAATTCATACATGGTGTATTCTTAATCAATAAAGAGAATTTTTATGGAAGAAAAAATACAAGCACAACATGCACTAGATATTAAACTAAATTTCCTAATTTTATGGTGAACATTAACTATACATTCTTTGTGTACTCAACCTTGAATATTTGCATTTATTACATAAGGACATGGTATGATGTCAACACTCAAAACTAAAAATTCATTGACCATATTTACTATACATAGAAATAATTATCACCGTTGGGTGCACTCCATCAAGAAATACTAAGAGGACATTGATGTTGTGAAAATCATGAAGGACAATAGAGAGTCCATTTTTCTGGTGGATTCTCTAACAAAACATCACTGAAGAAACTCCCAGGTAGATCATAAATATATAGATCCTCCACTCAACCCAATGGGTCATCCCCTCCCCTTTCCTATGTGTAATGGTAGAAATTCTATCAAGTTTATGTTTACAATAGGAACTATATGTCCACCTTAGTTTTTCCATGCAAGAGGAGTGCGGGTTGAATAAAATTACCTCTTGACTTTCCCCAAAAAATTATCATCGTAAAAAAGGGGGAGATTTTTTACCAAACAAAATTACATAGACATATGTTAATTAATGACATATATATAATAATACTATTTTTAAATATCTATTTTTTTTAGAAACAAAGTTAGTTAGAGTAGTCACAACGGACTTATCAACTTTCAATGAGAAAAATTCCTTTACAAACCTTATTTTTCAAAGCATTGTAGATCTTGTAAGATGTCCATCAAATATGTATTATGCAAAGGACTAATACAAAGGAGCCCACTAGAATTTATTTGTCTTTTTATGTGTGTAGGAAGTGGAACGTCCCAAATTTTAACAAAAATAAATTTATGTTGTTCATTGAAATCTCTTCACTAATTTAGTTAAATCTTGGACTATAATTGTGAAATTATGGTGAATTAAGCTTGATCGAGTAATTATGAATGTATTTATGTTGTTGAATCAATTGGAGAGTTTACGTCTGACCCATGGTCTCCCTAATCCAATTTAAGCCCAATTGGAAAAAGATTTAGCTTACAACTAGGTCCTTGGGATGTATATTTGGACCAAGTGATTCGTGCTCATAATAAATATCAATAACAATTTTGTTGAAATATAAAGGAAATTTAAGAGAATGGAATAAAATTTAGAATATTCTAAAATATTATGTGACATAGGTAATTAATTAAATAATTACAAAGTATTTAGTTGGAATCTAAATTGGAAGTCCTTAACATTATTTTGGATCTAATATTTTGACAAAAGGAGGATATCAGTAAACCAAATAAACAAAAAAAATTGGAGGAGGAATTACTAATAACATGATATGTATAGTTTCTATCCTAAACAAGGGTTCTATCAAAAAAATATAAATGTTAGAGATACCTAGTCAAAACTTGAGTTGGATGTCATCCTCTCCACTGAGTCTCTAATCATGTCTCTAAAATATAAAGACTATAAACCCAATCCAACTCTCACCTATATAGACTCCGACATCCCTTGGGAGGGTTTCCACTATATTGAGGAAGGTAAAGGGAACCTAGATAACCATGTTGTGTGCCATCACTATGAAGATTTGGGTCTTTCTCAATCTTTTATTTGAGTCAGGTTCCAGTGAAGGCCACTTAGCACCCCCTCTCTATCCATTGCCTATAAAAGATTCTTGAACCACTCTTTAGAATTGACACGCACCTCTCAATACATTTTCATGCCCCAAGAACAGTCAAACTTCTCCCTTACCCCTCCCCTTGCATCTCTATTCTTCTACCATGGAACGGCCATGGTAGTTCTACATGGCACTCATGCCATTGCTCTCTATGGCTCTGCTAGTGGTGGCTCCACATTTTGGACACAATGTTGATATTGGCCAGATGCTTTGAAGACATAGTTGGTGCTAGGATCACCGATCCACATCGCTAGCATCCTTGATTTGTGACTTTGTTTGTGCAAGACATGCACAACATGGACAATCGTGGAAGTTGCAAGAAGGAGAAGAGGGAGCGTCTAGGTCTGGGCAACCAACTATGCGTACCTAGGCTGGGATCTATTTTCTATGAATGAAAAGGTAATAAAGGAATAGACATGATGACATAACATGTTGTGATTGGTCCTTGGACATTTATCTTGTTTTAATTGTAAAAATTAATTGTTAACTTAGAATATAATGAAACCACATACCAAATTTATCAAAAAAAGATGATATTCCATATAAAATATTTTCAATATCTCTTTATGGTCCTTCTTAAAAAAGAATGCATAATATATGAATGTAAGATGATTGATACAAGTAAAAATTACAAATCAACTTCATATTGATTACTAATGAATGTTAATTGTTGTAACAAGGTATTTAGGGTCCATCAACACCATAAAAGTGATTAGGGTTTTCTTCACCTAAAAATAAGAACTAGGATCATCTCTAAGAGAAAGGTAAAGGGTCCATGCACTTTGAACATACATATTTGTTTCTTGTATATATGTATGTACAATGCACATAAAATATATGAATGAATTTAATACTATTTCAATTTGTTATAAAGACTAGAGTTGATGGATCTATAAATTAAATGTCATGTTTATTTTAATAATTCTTTTATCATTTTTATGCACATTAAAGATAAAGTTACAAGTATTATCTATGAACAAGTTAATATTTTTCAAAAGAAAGAAAATGATAAAATAGCCTTATATAAGACCCTCATTTAGAGGCTCCTTGAAGAAAAGTAAGAGACAGTTTTGTACAACTCATGAGGCACTTTGATACATAAGAGAAGAGGCGCTTTGATGCAAGATTTGAGGATTCTTATATAGTTCAAGATAAAATAAATAATCTAAATTTAACTATTTCCTTTTTCAATGTTTAATGTTTAAAGTTTATTTTCTATTAATATGTTCTCTTTAAGATATAATATGTTCAATTCCACTTAGAAATGTTTGATGCATGTAAGGCACAAGTAAAGAGGAGTGGAGCTACCTAACGTGCAAGGAATAGCTCATGGATCATCATAATAAAAGACCTGGTGGGGTGACAACTATACTTAGTTTAGATTTATTTTCCTATTTATGTGAAAAAATATTGTGTTTAAAGTGTGAATCATTTTTCATTTTGTTTATGTGTCAGTTATGTTGAGGACTTGAATATGACAATAGGTATCTTTATCCTGTGATGGTTTATATATGAACTTTATTTTTATGTAATGAATATCATGATTGTGACATTCCCCTGGAAGTGAATGCAAAGTATGCTTTTGCACTATATTGTGTATGTTTTTACAAGTGGGGTGTTGTAGGAAGACATAGAAGATGATACATCTAATTACACAAGTGCATAGACTTGAAATTAATTTTCATGTGACTTTTTAGGTTAGTAGAAGTTATGTTAAAACTTATAACTCGATAAAGATGGTCTTGGTAAAAATATCAGTTCAACCAAGTGATGTCTTTGCCATAATTATTTTATTGATGGGTATTCAAAGATTCCTAATTTACATTTTTATACATTGCATTTTATGGATACACTTACCTAAACACTCATATCAGTTTTTAGTTTGACCAAAGGACATATATGTCAAAGTATAGTTTGACCTAGGCTCAACTGAAACAAAGTTTCCATTTTAACATTATTTTCTACTCAACCATTATTTTTGTTGACTAAGGACCACTACAATGTTCTTCACTAGTCTAACCCCAAATATTCCTATATATAAGAATCATATTCGATAACATTGTAACACACTAAAAACAAATTCGGCGAAGTGAATCGGCGCTTTCCTCGTACTCCGCTTCACCACCAAAACTCGTTGCAGAAAAAAGGCGCCCCAGTTGCACTCTTGTTGCGTCAGGAGCTTGTAGAGAAAGAAAAGGTCAGGCTCCTGAAACTTCCTAAGGGCTAGGTCGCCCCGAGCAAACAAGGTGGAGCTCAACATCCGGTGCAAGACCCAGACAAATGGGTGCTCGAAGTCGGCTACCGCGGCGGTGTGGTAGCTAACTGACTTCCCTTGTGGCACCGTCACCAACTCGGAGAAGAGAGCGTCGTAGTTGGTGCGGTTATCCGGCCGCCTGTAATCATACCGCGAGTGATTCCAGTTGAAGATGTCGTTGAACTGCTCGAGGGTGATGGTGTAGTCGTGGTTGTACAGCCGAAAAGATACCATGCCCTTTTCCCACTCGCGGTCGCTTGCTGATATCTCATTGGGCACAACACAGACGTCCAGTGACACCATGAATTCCGCCACCAGCTCTTTGTACGTTGGCCACTCGCCGAAAAATGGTTGTCTGTCTTCATGGTACTCAAGCTCATCGTGTCCACGGCTCGTTTGGTGGGCCTGCCCCTTCAGTACGTAATCCAGATTTGCCTTGAAGCCAAGATCATTGATCATCTCCGGATCCACGTAACGGGTGGGCTTGATCTTGCGCTTCAGGATTTCTTCGTAAACCTTCTTCACATCCGCGGATGGGTGGACAAGTCGAGGACGTGCGACCGATAATGGCGGTGGTGGCACGAACTCCGGGATGTCAATCATATGAGTGCGCGAGGAAGAAGCTCTGGTTGTATGCACCATTGTTGCGACGAGAAAAGGATTTGAAGAAGAGCTCGGTGAAGATGGAGAATTGAATCTCCGCTCGGTGCAGATCGTCACTCGGTGATGCTGTTCTTCAGGATTGGATGGCTCGGGGGAGTGCTCGGCGCAAAGGAAGAAGAGAGCTCTGAATGTGTGACGTTAAATGACGTCATGAATCTCGTTATATAGACTTGGCCGGCGCCACTGTTGGTCCGTCGATACCATCGACGCAAGTCGATGGTATCGACACCTATTGATGCTATCCGCCTCCCTCGCGAGTATCGACGGTCGTCGATGGCTGGATCTTGAAACCCAGATCGCTGACGTGTCGATACCATCGACATGGGTCGATGGTATCGATGCTGCACCCAGATCGATGACGTGGAAGCCACGATCATCGTTGATTCGTTTGCATGGATCGGTGACGTGGAGTGTCGATACCATGTGTTGATGGTATCGACTTGTCTTTGTTGCAACACCGCCGCTTTGCGTCTCAACCTGTAGCGTTAGACTTCACCAAATTGATTAGAACCGAATCAATCTTATACGTCGGTATATTGATTGCTTGCTTCTTTATCGGCCCTTTAGAAGCAGATGTGGAAGAAGCTTTGATCTTCGCCCAAATCATTGGTTCGTCGGCCATCTCTTCGTGTTCGGATTCAGATAACAGTTCCTCTTGATGATCTTGATTATGGTCACCTTCATTTTCCGAGCCCGCCAGTGGAACCTTTGGTGCGTGCTGCGCGTAGTCAGTGGTACGCGTCTGCACCATGCACAGTACCTGAAAATAGAAAAATCAAATTTAGTACAGTGCTTAAACAATTATTAAAAATTTATAGATCAATTTAAAAAATATTTGAAGCTGACTCAAAATAAAAAAAAATATGGCCTAGAGTGGCCGCTCGTAGCACTCAAAGTGCCAACAATTTCACCGTATCCCCGGCAACGGCGCCAAAAACTTGACGTGTATTTTACTACGTGCTAAAAACGCAAGTGTACGCGTCGAGTAGTATAGGCCTTGTGAGGCCCGAGTCGAACACAGGGATACTTGGAAATGTTGGAGACTCCTACTAACTATTTGCGATCAGCTAAGCCGAATAAAAAATTGGAGTTTGTTGTCAAAAGTAAAAGAAAATAAAAATAAAACAAAGCAAACAATCGATTAAAGGTTAATTTAATCAATTCAAAAAGGTATTTTTAGGATTGCAGTTTCACCGTGGGTTTTCATTGTATTAGGTTTTATATAATGCCTCAATCTTCTCTCTCTATCCGGGCAATTGCCTGAAAACAGAATTGCCCACTGTCGTGGTACAATTCACTATCTAGGTTTAGGTCAGTTCCACTGTCGTAGTAACCTATACCCTAAACTAGATGCATTATGAACGATCTTTCAGTATCCACCATTAATTTTACACCAACTTGGTCAAGGGATTTGTCAATTAATGTAGATTTCGTCTCTTTTCAACCGTTAATCCTTCTTTCAAAGTGATTAAGGGCATTAGGTTATTATTATGGTGATCAAGCATAACAATATATGCAGAAAACAAAACTATACCACGGATTTAAGAGAGAAAATATGAATTACTATTATAAAACTGTCATACAATGAATCCCCGGGCTACTCCCGGTCCTAAAGATGAAGGGGATTAGCCCCGCATGGTCATCTCACACAAGTACAAGGTAGAGATATGGGAAATCATGTGAAAAACGTGGAATGAAAGGGAAAACCCCTGAACGGAGAAGAACTGGTTGATCATGTGCATGGAACACGTTCTCTCCCACCTTTCGGTGGTGCAATCCGTCTTCTCCGGCGTCCGGATCGACTAGTATGAGCTTCTGGCCTCTGTTCTCCTTTCTCCTCCTCGGTACTTGTGCAATGGCTAATCCGCTCTCCCCCCACTCTGGGCGGCCGTCATTAAGTATAAGTCCCTAATTAGGTCGTTAATTAACTTCAACCGTCCGATTGAGATCAATCTGAATCCAACGCATATCTGACGGCGTCGATACCATCGACGCGAGTCGATGGTATCGACCCGCTGCAGTAGCGAACCCTTCCTTTGTCGCACCCGACATCATCTCGATACCATCGACTTAGGTCGATGGTATCGACTTCCTTTAGGCGTCGGTTTTGTCATTTTGCGATGCTGTAGCCTCCGTGCGTCGATGATATCGACTTGGTGTCGATACTATCGACGGCTTCTTCGCCAACAACCTGAAGGTGACTCGATACCATCGACATCAAAGTCGATAGTATCGACTTTTTCCTGCTTCTTTCGGCTGGCAACCTGTGACCATGTCGATGGTATCGACTTCCGTCGATGGTATCGACGGAAGCAAATACTCGTTTGTCCTGAAATTCAAAGACAAGATCACATCAATTCACACAAATAATAATAATTTGCCAATTAATGCTCAAAATGATGAAATAAAGGGGATTTGACATAAAATAGCAACAAAGACCAAATTGGATGAATTATGCGATATTAACCATAGAAATGACTAATTAAAGCATAAAACACATATAAAACAGGTCTATAAATGCGACTCAAAATCATCGCATCAAACTCCCCTAAGCTTGAACGTTGCTCGCCCTCGAGCAACTAATCCTTAGAATAGAATTGCTAATGTCAACTGAAAAACAACACAAAACACCCAACATCCCATATGACTCCCACCGGATATTCACATACCGGCCCTCTCTAACCACAGAATGGTAATTACCCTGCAGGCGACAATAATCATCCATAAGAGAAATTGACCTCAAAACTGATGAACACTATCACATAAGGCAGTTAACATAATAAAAATTGTCGGTTCAGACTTGGTGCATCTTGTGATCTTCTATACTATGTTGCTCGCCCTAACTACCATCTATATGGAAGCAATTCTCCTGATGTACATTAGTGAGGAGAAATTCACGGTGGCCTACCAATCCAAGCAACAGGTGGATGAAGATGGGTGGCTCATGGAAGAACGTGGAAGTATTGTACTGTTTCAACATGCATAAAACAAAAATGCCCTAAATGATGCAAATGCACATGAGAAATGCCCTAGTGTCTAAGATTAGGTGGAATGATGCATGCACTAACCATCCGTCTCAAAATGAGATGGATATCGAGTTAAGTTACATCATGTACTCAATTATCATGAAATGCAGGTGATATTACGTTCCTTTCTCCTTCTTATTCTACTTTCTTCTAAATAACTCTTTCTTTTTTTCATTGTGCAGATTTTTCAGATTTTTTTTCTTTTTCTTTCTTCTTTTCCAGCCCTTATATCCATAATTGCTTAAAGATAATTACATTGGGCTAATTTTTCTTCATACTCAGAAATTTGCACTAATTAGAAGGTATGGAACAATTTAGTTCACTATTTTAAGGAAAATTGAGATACATGATGTACTTTATGCATGAAAATTATGAATGCAACTACATGGCATGCACCTAAGGGTAATGTGCATGAATCACTATACTTCATTTTTTTCTTTCTTTTTATGCAGAATCGTATAGACAATTGCAATGCAAGTCCTATCTAGATTCTATGCAATCAAAAAGAGTTAAAACTGTACTCTACTTCCAATTCTTGGATGGATTATGGAAACAATGAAGTGGAACGATCACAAGACTAGATGACTGAACCTTAGAAAGATATTATGTGTCCCTCCTTACTGACCTGTGTAGTAGTTTAGGGGTTTCTCTCTTACATCCAATTAGAGTCTCATTACCATTTGGTCAGTTTAGGCTCAAACAACCATTTCCATCCTCTTTCATGAATTATTAGGGATACAGTTGTGAAATTATGTTTTAAAGTTGACAAAACCAATAATTTTCGTAGGATATGTGCCCAAGGCAAAACAAGACAAGCTTTCCAAACACACAAATAAAAATTTTAAAATTTCCCTTGATTTTCCCATGCACAAAATGAGATGACACAACTTAATGACATCCACGATTACACTAGATAGAATGTGGATCCTACAAAAACTAAAATTGTAAGAAACAAATAACAAAAACAAAAGCAATAATGCTAAAAACAAAAAAAAACAATAAAAGATAAAGTTGTTCCAACTACCCCCCTAAGCTTGAATTCGACTATGGCCTCATAGTCAAAAACAAACTTAAAGATTGGAACAGTGATACCGGATCATCCTTGTGGTGGTGGAGGCGGGTATTGCGGCGCCGTGGGGTCCCAAGATGGGTATTGCCCCTGAAAGGTCGGATCATACTGGGGCAGTGGAGGAGGTTGTGGGTACCCCCCAAAGTAATTCTTGCTCCAGTAATGATCATAAAACGGCTGCTGCTGCTGCTCCATCCTGTGCAACCAATCGTGGATGTTCTCTTGATTGGCAAAAAGAAGGCGCTCATTCTCGAAGATCGCCTGCTGGTTGACATAGAGCCGGTTGATGGTTTCTTGAATACTAGCATAGGCAGTTGTGTGGCTATGCTGCGTCTGTTGGATGTCTTGAAGCATTGTGTACATCCCTTGCATAGAATAGACATCCTCGCTCGGTTGCGAGGGCTGTGGTGGTGGAGGCCGATGCGGAGAAGATGAAGATGCACCTGGATGCATCCTAGGGCGCTTCTGGGCTGCCACTCGTGATCGAAGAGGTGTGAACGCCTCTTCCTCCTCTTTCGCCGCCTCGTCATCGTCGCCACCGTTGTTGTCGTCGTCTTCTTCATCGGAATCGATGGCTATGATTGGCCACCAGAAATGATGCGCGCCGTCGATGTTGAAGACGGGATCGGGTAGAGAACACTCCTAATATGCTTGATTTACGTGGCAGTGTGTGAACGCCACGCCATCTCGGAGAAGAATGAGATTGGACTGGTGTAAATGTGGCAAGTTCACCTTGCTCTTAGTAGATAGAGGAGTGAGGGTCTGGAAATTCAAGCCAAGGTATGAAGCCAGCTTGGTGATTAGCCCGCCGTAGTGAATCGGCGCTTTCCTCGTACTCCGCTTCACCGCCAAAACTCGTTGCAGAAAAAAGGCGCCCCAGTTGCACTCTTGTTGCGTCAGGAGCTTGTAGAGAAAGAAAAGGTCAGGCTCCTGAAACTTGCTAAGGGCTAGGTCGCCCCGAGCAAACAAGGTGGAGTTCAACATCCGGTGCAAGACCCGGACAAATGGGTGCTCGAAGTCAGCTACCGCGGCGTTGTGGTAGCTAACTGACTTCCCTTGTGGCACCGTCACCAACTCGGAGAAGAGAGCGTCGTAGTTGGTGCGGTTATCCGGCCTCCTGTAGTCGTACCGCGAGTGATTCCAGTTGAAGATGTCGTTGAACTGCTCGAGGGTGATGGTGTAGTCGCGGTTGTACAGCCAAAAAGATACCCTGCCCTTTTCCCACTCGCGGTCGCTTGCTGATATCTCATTGGGCACAACACAGATGTCCAGTGACGCCATGAATTCTGCCACCAGCTCTTTGTACATTGGCCACTCGCCAAAAAATGGCTGGCCGTCTTCATGGTACGCAAGCTCATCGTGTCCACGGCCCGTTTGGTGGGCCTGCCCCTTCAGTACGTAATCCAGATTTGCCTTGAAGCCAAGATCATTGATCATCTCCGGATCCACGTAACGGGTGGGCTTGATCTTGTGCTTCAGGATTTCTTCGTAAACCTTCTTCACATCCGCGGATGGGTGGACAAGTCGAGGACGTGCGACCGATGATGGCGGTGGTGGCACGAACTCGGGGATGTCAATCATATGAGCGCGTGAGGAAGAAACTCCGGTTGTATGCACCATTGTTGCGACGAGAAAAGGATTTGAAGAAGAGCTCGGTGAAGATGGAGAATTGAATCTCCGCTCGGTGAAGATCGTCGCTCGGTGCTGCTGTTCTTTGGGCTTGGATGGCTCGGGGGAGTGCTCGGCGCAAAGGAAGAAGAGAGCTCTGAAGGTGTGACGTTAAATGACGTCATGAGTCTCCTTATATAGACTTGGCCGGCGCCACTGTTGGTCTGTCGATACCATCGACGCGAGTCGATTGTATCGACACCTATTGATGCTATCCGCCTCCCTCGCGAGTATCGACGGTCGTCGATGGCTGGATCTTGAAACCCAGATCGCTGACGTGTCGATACCATCGACATGGGTCGATGGTATTGACGCTGCACGCGGATCGATGACGTGGAAGCCGCGATCTCTGTTGATTCATTTGCGTGGATCGGTGATGTGGAGTGTCAATACCATCGACATGGGTCGATGGTATCGACTTGTCTTTGTTGCAACACCGCCGCTTTGCGTCTCAACCTGTAGTTGTGTCGATACCATCGACATGGACGTCGATGGTATCGACTTTCCTGAGTCGATTTTGTCTGTAAATCTCCAGAGATCTCGATGGTATCGACGCCCGTGTCGATATCATCGACTTTTTCTTCGCGGCCTGCCTGTAGGTAGGTCGATACCATCGACGAGGCCGTCGATGGTATCGACACAGAGCAAAATCTGCAGTCGTCAACCTGTAACCCGGTCGATACCATCGACCAGTGTGTCGATGGTATCGACTCTGCCTCAGCCTGCACATCAAACAAACCGATCACAGTATCTTTTTTATACTAAAAACTAAGTAAAAACAAATTAAACTATGAATGTAAACAAACTATCCTACTGTACCGATGGTTGGGTTGCCTCCCAACAAGCGCCCTTATTTAACGTCTTAGGCTAGACGCCTTGAAGCTCATCATCTTGGCACTTTGGGGCAGAGGATCGTGCGGTAATTTGAATTCAACTCGATCTCCTCCAATTCCCAAGGACAATGTACCTCTCCCTAAGGCAGTCACGACATCCGTCGTTGCTTGAAAAGGTCTTCCTAGAAGAATTTCACAGCTTTGGAGCGGTGGCATATCCATGACAACAAAATCCACCAAGAATATAAATCGATCCACTTTGACGAGAACATCTTCACATACTCCATATGGTCTCACTAAAGACCCATCCGCCAATTCAATTGTCGCGGCCGACTTCTTGATTTCTTTTAACCCAAGTTTCTGAAATGTCACCAGAGGCATGAGATTTATGCTGGCACCGGAATCACATTGCGCTTTAGGAAAATGTCGACCACCTATTGAGCAAGGAATGTAGAAGCCCCCTGGGTCTTTTCTCTTCTTTGGCGAACTCCCGTGAATGATAGAGCTTACCATCTCATTTATCCGACAAATATCACCATCTTTTATCCGCCTCTTCTTATTGATGATTTCTTTGATGAACCTCCCATAGGCGGGAACCTTCTCGATCATCTCCACTAATGGAATATTGATGTGGAGTTTTCAGAATACTTCCAAGAATTTCCTAAAATGACGATGCTCTTTCTTTGACTTCGGATTGACCAGTTTTGAAACATCTGCTGCATCAACATGCCTGTGAGGTGGCACATATGAGCTTTTTGGGGTCAACTCCCCTAAGCTTGCTTCAATCACTCCCTATGACGTGGGCATTGGCGAGAAATCATCAACAGTAATAGCTTGTTGTGGTTCCTCTCTCGCATTTGATGTTTCCACACGTGCACAAACAACCTTCAATTGTTCTTCTTGCCTAGATGGAGATGCAATATTCATAACTCGCTGTGATTTTCTAAAGAAAGGGTTTCCGCCCGGCAGTCCATAGTAAGTGCGTGGATACGGTATCGCCGGTGACGCATGCGTATTAAAAGTCATTTTTCTTTCTTCTTTAGCTTCTTGCACCTGAGATTCCTCCTCATTGCTTACCACAGACATATACTTGACCTGATGGTGTGCTTGGGCCACGTTTGCATTCTCGGCCGGTTTCTATTGATTGGCGTGCTTGATGGCCTCCACTTCACTAAAAATATGTGCCACGGTGGTTTCTAATGCCCGCATTTGTGCTCCATGGCTTTGCAGCGTCTGTCCAAACTTGGTTAGAATATCACCTTGAGCTTGCAATTGCTTACCAAACATGGCCATCATCTCCTGGTTCTGCTGTACCATTTGACTCAGTAGTTCAGTGTTCTTATCCTCTGCTCTAGGCTGTGGCTTGGCATCCGGATCTTGCAGAAAATTATTCGGATCCTTCAATGATAACTTTTTGTCCTTTCTCCATGCATAGTCATTGTTTCTATAGCCCTGTTGTTGCATGAATTTAACTTGGGCTTCCTCATCCTCAGATGCATCTTCCTTAGCTAGCAACTTCTTGGCTAGAATATCTAACTTGTCGTTCAACTCCTTAATTACTTTGGATTCACCTGCAGCTCTGACCTGCTCCACAGCACCTCTGTCACCCCATGACTGTTTCCTAGCCATGTTCTTTAATATCTCCCAACATCTGGTATCTGTATTATTCAGAAAGAATCCCGACCCAGCTGAATCCAGATTACTCCTATCGTGCTCGGAGAGAGAAAAATAGAAGATCTTCACCTGTGTTTCTTTATCCAGCCCGTGATGTGGGCACCTCCTCAGCATGACCTGAAATCTCTCCCAGGTCTCCGAATATGTTTCACCGGCCTGTTGAGTAAAGTTGTGAATCTTTCTGATCATGTCGTTGGTCTTCTCAGGAGGGAAGAACCTCTCAAAGAAGACCTCCACCATATGGTCCCAAGACTCCACAAATTCATCATCTAGGTTGTGTAGCCATTCTCGTGCAACTCCCGCTAGTGAACTCGGGAAGAGCTTCAAGTAGAGCGCAGTCTGCGGAAATATGTCAATTTTCACCATATCGCAGTTCTCCACGAATTGACTCAGGTGCGCGACAGGATCCTCATTCTTTAAACCATGGAAAGCGTTAGACTTCACCAAATTGATTAGAGCCGGATCAATCTTATACGTCGGTATATTGATTGCTTGCTTCTTTATCGACCCTTTAGAAGCAGATGCGGAAGAAGCTTTGATCTTTGCCCAAATCATTGGTTCGTCGGCCATCTCTTCGTGTTCGGATTCAGATAACAGTTCCTCTTGATGATCTTGATTATGGTCACCTTCGTCTTCCGAGCCCGCCAGTGGAACCTTTGGTGCGTGTTGCGCGTAGTCAGTGGTACGCGTCTGCACCATGCACAATACCTAAAAATAGAAAAATCAAATTTAGTATAGTGCTTAAACAATTATTAAAAATTTATAGATCAATTTAAAAAATATTTTAAGTTGACTCAAAATAAAAAAAATATGGCCTAGAGGGGCCGCTCGTAGCACTCAAAGTGCCAACAATTTCGCCGTATCCCCGGCAACGGCGCCAAAAACTTGACGTGTATTTTATTACGTGCTAAAAACGCAAGTGTACGCGTCGAGTAGTATAGGCCTTGTGAGGCCCGAGTCGAACACAGGGATACTTGGAAATGTTGGAGACTCCTACTAACTATTTGCGATCAGCTAAGCCGAATAACAAATTGGAGTTTGTTGTCAAAATTAAAAGAAAATAAAAATAAAACAAAGCAAACAATCAATTAAAGGTTAATTTAATCAATTCAAAAAGGTATCTTTAGGATTGTGGTTTTACCGTGGGTTTTCATTGTATTAGGTTTTATATAATGCCTCAATCTTCTCTCTCTATCCCGGTAATGGCCTGAAAATAGAATTGCCCACTGTCATGGTACAATTCACTATCTAGGTTTAGGTCGGTTCCACTTTCGTAGTTACCTATACCCTAAACTAGATGCATTATGAACGATCTCTCAGTATCCACCATTAATTTTACACCACCTTGGTCAAGGGATTTGTCGATTAATGTAGATTTTGTATCTTTTCAACTGTTAATCCTTCTTTCAAAGTGATTAAGGGCATTAGGTTATTATTATGGTGATCAAGCATAACAATATATGGAGAAAACAAAACTATACCACAGATTTAAGAGAGAAAATATGAATTACTATTATAAAACTGTCATACAATGAATCCCCGGGCTACTCCCGGTCCTAAAGATGAAGGGGATTAGCCCCGCATGGTCATCTCACACAAGTACAAGGTAGAGATAGGGGAAATCATGTGAAAAATGTGGAATGAAAGGGAAAACCCCTGAACGGAGAAGAATCGGTTGATCCTGTGCATGAAACACGTGCTCTCCCGCCTTTCGGTGGTGCAATCTGTCTTCTGTGGCATCCGGATCAACTGGTATGAGCTTCTGGCCTCCGTTCTCCTTTCTCCTCCTCGGTACTTGTGCAATGGCTAATCCGCTCTCCCCCCACTCTGGGCGGCCGTCATTAAGTATAAGTCCCTAATTAGGTCGTTAATTAACTCCAGCCATCCGATTGAGATCAATCTGAATCCAACGCAAATCTGACGGCGTCGATACCATCGACGCGAGTCGATGGTATCGACCCGCTGCAGTAGCGAACCCTTCCTTTGTCGCGCCTGACATCATCTCGATACCATCGACTCAGGTCGATGGTATCGACTTCCTTTAGGCGTCGGTTTTGTCGTTTTGCGACGCTGTAGCCTCCGTGCATCGATGATATCGACTTGGTGTCGATACTATCGACTTCTTCTTCGCCAACAACCTGAAGGTGACTCGATACCATCGACATCAAAGTCTATAGTATCGACTTTTTCCTGCTTCTTTCGGCTGGCAACCTGTGACCATGTCGATGGTATCGACTTTTGTCGATGGTATCGACGGAAGCAAATACTCGTTTGTCCTGAAATTCAAAGACAAGATCACATCAATTCACACAAATAATAATAATTTGACAATTAATGCTCAAAATGATGAAATAAAGGGGATTTGACATAAAATAGCAACAAAGACCAAATTGGATGAATTATGCGATATTAACCATAGAAATGACTAATTAAAGCATAAAACACATATAAAACAGGTCTATAAATGCGACTCAAAATCATTGCATCAGCAATCATGTATCCATGGACTTAGTTGTTAGTTTTCTACTATAGTTAGAAGACAATTGCATACTAGTGGTGGTTGTAAGGACAAAATCCTTAACTCACTTTCTATTAGTTACAATTACTTATACAACTAAGATGTTGTTATAGATATAAGAGGATTTTATAGTTCAAATCCAAAAACTATATACCTCCATTGCTTTTGACGAAGACCTACAATTCACATCAGCATTACAACATAAAATTTCTAATGAAATGGGATTACGAGTGAGGTTTAGAACAACATTTTTCCTCATACATTATGGTATTCAAAGCAGACTATTTGATGGACATGGGTATGACTATGTGTTCTAGTTTTTGGATTCATACATGCCTATATTAATTTTATATAGCACTCTCCTAACAAAAATATGAGTTTGGTTTGTATATGGAACTTTACAAGGATCTTTTTAGTGGATTGCGTAGATCTCACATGTTTTTTATTATATTAATATAACTATTTGTTCAACAAATTGTTCTAGAATAATTCCACCCTGTGACACAAGATATTTTAGTATTCAGATGATATACCACATTTCAAGGATATTTTGTCTATGGAAGGATATTAAGATATCTATTGGTTCACCAAATTGTTTGATAATATAAAGAATAACTAACATCTTCATTCTAGAATAGGTCCACCCTGTCACACAAGATATTTTAATATTCAGATGGTATACACTTTCCAATGATATTTTGTATGTGGAAGGACAAATGCATATCCTAGATAAGAATGTAAATATGTTGAGACAATGAGAGATGCTGGAAGTAAAGGATCCGTTGAGGCACCAAAATATGAGGGATCTAGAGAAGAGCTATAACTATTGGATTAGATGCAAAATTGTTATTTTTTATGTAATGCTGAGATGAATGTTAATAGCATTGAACATTGTGAGGACCCATACTTAGATCACACAAATATCAGTTGTTTATGTACTATAATGTATGTTTATTTTTTGATATCTCTTATTTCATTCATTTGATCCAAATCTACTATAATCAACTAACTTTATATTTTGGACTAATTAAGTGTTTAAAACCTCTTTTGACTATAATGAAAAATATTATACAATTAGAGTTTTTATTTAATGATTTAAACCCTACTAAATACAGTGTATTATTTGTATATGGTAGGAAATTTGATCTTGAAATAGCTTTCTGGATTTTATGGAAAAGAAATTGAGATTAACATAACCTTAATTTGTTGGATCAATGATTCAAATTAATTTATCAGAAGTTGACATTTTATATGAAGCCATATAAACTCTAACAAATGCCTCCATCAATTAGATGGTAATGTAAGTGTTGTTGTAACAACACCATCATGCTATTATCCCTTCTAAAGGTAGACTAAAGAGGCAAGTGTCATTAAGCATTACTTTCAATATTCATACGTGTATAACCAATAATTATTTATAACTACAGGAAAGAGTATTGTTGAAAACAGGACAATAAAACCTCCTATAAGGAGTTACATGATTTTTTGAAATGGGAAAATGTACGAAATGTTTTGAAAGGAGAATAATAAAAATAGAACTATCTAAACCTCCAACTTGTAGTAACTTTGTGCCTTGTATTATATATCTTCTTGAAATCTATTTCTCTTCCATGTGGTTTGACTTTAACCTAAAATACCTAAAAACAAAATGCTGTTATCACTCATACGTTATGTGGGCTCAACTAAAACTGTGTGCATGTCATATTAACAAAGTTTATAGCAGCACAAGTTCATATAATGGCAAGTAATGAATTTCTATATTTGATCATATATTTGTAATTTATGAGTATCTCATCTTGTTTACTATTCCAGTACTTGTTCCATCAACTAAATTTGTAGTTTTTACCTCAACAATGAGTCTCGTGGTGATTGTCCCAACAATGGTCATTGTTCTCCTTATCGAAAATGTTGGGTCACTCCCTTAGTGATCATCTTTTATATTATGGGTGTGAGCCGTATGATATTCATTATCAGGTTTAAGTGTCACCTTGAATATAAAAATGAATCACATATATCTTCATGAATTACATGTATTGAATTAATCGAGGCAACTTTGCTAAAAGAGTAAACTCAGGGAACCTCAAAAAATGAAAAAAGGTTAAGAGATATCCCTCATAATAAACCCATGCACCTTATATGAGGGTAGGTGATGACTGACATTTGTTGGGTTAAGTATAGAAAAGATTTAATTTGAAAAACAATTTTGAATACCAAGGTGTTACTAACTTTATAAAAAGTATTTAACTAGAGTTTTAAGATAAGAAAGGATCTTGGTCAGATATAGTGTTAGGATTTTGAAGTACATTTTGGTTCCATGGACCCCAAATTTAGGTAAGAAACCATAAATCATCATGTTGGGCTTCAAAATCCTTCTTCACAATTACATTATTCATATTAAGGGTAAAGTAATTATAATTAATGATAACATTGTTTATCCACAAGGTTAGCCATAAAATTATTGGTTTTTCTCAAGACTTGATACTTATCAAACTATAGTTTTGTAGTTAAACCTTCATATTGAAAGGGATCCTCCAAAGTACTTTTTGAATTCAGAATGGAATTTGATCACAAAATGGTTTTATTTAATATCTACCTCGTGTTATAGATTAAAATGACATATAACATCACTATGTTCAGACTATCATATTTTCATATAATTTCCATAAAATTATGTAATTTTGTCCTAATCAGGATTTCCCATATCATCACATTAACCTCTTTCCAAATAGGTGGGATTCGAATTTGAATCAAGGGGAAATGATTTCACTACCCATCCATTTTGAACCATGTTGTCATGTTTTGGATAAACAAATGGGTGATTTTCCCATAGGGAATGTTCATCCTGGTCATGGTTGTGGGCTATGCTCTATCCAGCCATGGCAAAGGTCAACTCAAAGTTTGAGTCTTAGCCTTAGGGCTTGGTAGTGAGGTATGAAGTTATAGTTACATTCACCAAGCTCATTCAAACACGATAAGACACTCAAAAAATCCTATGAAAGGTGGTTGGGGTAGGTGGCTAGCAGGTTGTCTGGTCAGGGGTAGAAGCAGGAGAAGAAAGGAAAATAAAAAGAAGAACGATCTCATTTCAAGTCTTAGTATTGATAAGGGATGATCTACAGTTGCTCAGGGAGTTAATTGGAGGTCCTTGTGGTACTTATAGGTGTTTGTGATAGTTTGTGTTACTAAAGAAGAAGTAGTCGGTTGGTTGGGTTGGGGACACCATCACACAATAGGAGACTGCAAACAAAGGGTCTAGTTATGTTGTAATGATTGCAACAAGTTCTATGCCATGTCGATTGGCATAAGGTGTTCATGTTTTTTTGGGAGGGTGATGGTTTCCAGAAGTAGAGAAGGGGGTCGTGATGGAGACACAAGGGACTCAGTGCTCGATTGGCATTAGGGTTCGATTATTCTGGCTCCATTGGTTCTCCTCATGTCCTTAGTGTAGTTGTGGGGATAGGTCTAACCCTCTCTGGTATCAAACCTTAGAGTACATATTGAGAGGGAGAATGGGCATTTTGTTTATATGCCACCATTCCTCACCAGGAAGGTTAAAAGGAAACATAAGAATGGGGGGAGTTCATTGCCAAGGTTATTGTTAGGTTTAACGGTGATTGAAGACAGAGGGGTCATAATTTCAGGAATGGGGACATAAAGCATAGTTTTTATCTCTATTGAGAGATAGAAGATGACCATCAGACCATTAATCCTAGATCAGATGGTATGTGGACTCATGAAAATTCACGAGGTTGGCTCTTTGGTCCCCCTATACTTGAATTGATTTGTTATCCTTTAGATTGAGAAAAATCCTAGAAATTCTAGAATTTCTTTATACCAATAATATTAGCCTTTCTTAATTAAATGTTGATAGAAACTTTGAACTACTCTCTCCTTGATAGGGAAAAACATAAGATTTAATATAACAATACTCATTCCAAAATGTTCTCCCCAAATTGTACTATAATATATATCTCTAAAAGGAGTAAGTAAATTTAAAAAAACATGAATTGGTTTAAACTTCTTGTATGGATTTATTAGTTTATAACTTGACTAAAAGACATGAAATTGATAAAATTTGTAACAAAATTTCTCTTGTTGCATGAAATGACATTCTGGGGTTTAATTGCAAATTAGCCATTACAATATTTTACTAAAGGTCCACTACATAAATTAAGTGTGATGAAATTAACATTAACATACTATGATTAAATTCATATTACTACATGCACGAACCCATGTTTATATTACCAAAATTCATCTCCACTAGCAAAGAGGTTTGGATGTGTTTTTTCCATGTTTATATTACGCTCCCATGTAGCTTCAACCTAACCATGGCATTTACAAATAACCTTAACTATCTTCACTATTTTGTTCCTTGGCTCCTTCGCCTTGAAGTCAAATGATCCGCATAGATGCATTTGGGTATTTTAAGCAACATGGGCATGATACTTCTCAATATCTGTCAATTTAATGTTCAACACATGGGTGTGATCCTTCTCAATATTTTCTAGGTTGGAAACATGGAACTTATCATGCGTCGAGAAGAACTAAGGATGTAGGGACACACAATAATCTATCTCATCAATCCATTACAAGATCTCCAATGGAGGTATATCAGGGACTCAACTTCCCATGATTTTCTGATATGGAAAAAGGGGTTATATTTTAAAAAATACATGATATCTAACGGACAAGTGTAGTTCAACACATTTTGCATTAGTATAAGATTTTTATAGATCTTGCGAACTATGGAACCTTTGTTGATAAAGGCAACATTATACACATACATATGAAGTTCTTCTAATAATAATAGTGTCCTTTCACCCATGTCATCCCCCTAAACCGTCGAGCAACATGAACTTCAATAAAGAATTGCACATGGAGGCTGTAACATCTAGGCCCATTTCCCAAGGCTCAAGTAGAGTTTTACAAATGATGATTGGGTCCACAAACCACCATTGGCCTCAATTGTGTGCTTTGTCCTCACTCACAGACAAGTCAGGATCAACTTCCCGATTGTTCACCCATCCTAGTACTACTCTGAGATAAGTACACCTAACTATGAGTTCTTAGTGATACCAAAAAAAGAGGTGCACCTTGGTGATATGGGTACTGCAATCATTCCTTATAAGATCATTTTATTTTAGGACTCATATCCTAGGATGTTACAATCTCCCCCACTAAGATTATTGACATCCTCATCAAAGCTCAACTATATGGCCTCATAATCTTGCTCCCATTTCAGCGTAGACCCAAAGTGGTCCATGTACACCCACAACCTAATCATGGATATCAACAAAAGGGTGGCTACATCATCACACACAACCCTTTCCATCATGCTTGGCCCACATTTCTCAAAGACGAGTATGCCAAATACCATGTTGCCCCCCCCCTACTAGAGGGGGATTGTCTCTATTACCATTTGTAATTATTGGTCCATTACCCAAGGCTCTAGTAGAGTTTTAAGAATGATGATTGGCCCCACAAACCACCAGTAGCCTCAACAGTGCACTTTGTCCTCACTCACACATATCACAACATCGACTAGTCATCCATCCTAGTACTACTCCAACCTAAGAAATAACTACAAAGTTCTTAGTGATGGGCTCCCTAAAAAGGAAGTACACCTTGGTGATATGGGAAGTCCAATCATTATTTTTAGACATTTTATCTGAGGCCTCAAATTATGGGACATTAGAATCTCCCCAACTTAAATTCTTGAGTTCCCTATCAAGGCTCAACTATATGGCCTCATAATCTTTCCCCATTTAAGTGTAGACCCAGAATGGTATTATAACGTCCCAGGAGTTTGAGGCCTCAAATAAAATGATCTTAAAAGGAATGATTGGACTGCCCATATCACCAAAGTGCACCTCCTTTTTAGGGATCACACCACTGAGAACTCCATATTTAAGCATGCTCAACTTGGAGTAGTAGTAGGATGGGTGACAATCATCTAGTTGATCTTGTGCTTGGCATGAGTGAGGAAAAAATGCACTTTTAAGTCTAGTGGTGGTATGTGGTGCCATCCATCATTCCTAAAATTCTACTAAAGTCTTGTGTTGTGGGCCCACACATTACAATTTATATAAAAGCTAATCACCCTTAGGTGGTGCCCACATGGGCATGCGACATGCAATTCTTTATGCCATGTGGGCCAGGCATGTTGTAAAGGACTATTTATGGAGTTGGATTTACCCTTGCATTGGTATTTGTGATTGGTATCTAGGTGTACATTTCCCATTCTGGGTCTACACTGAAATGGGTGCAAGCTTATGAGGCCATATAGTTAAGCCATGATGGGGGCATCAAGAATGTAAATGGGGGAGATTATAATGTCCCAAGATCTGAGGCCTTGGATAAAATGACCTTAAAAGGAATGATTGGATTAGCCATATCACTAAGGTGTGCTTCCTTTTCAGGGAGCTCATAAACTAAAAACTCCATAGTCAAGCATGCTCAGCTTGGAGTAATACTAGGATGGGTAACTAGTTGGATAGTTGATCTCGGCTTGTGTGTGAGTGAGGAAAAAGCACATAGTTTAGGGTAGTGGTGGTTTGTGGGGCCGTTGATTATTGTTGAAACTCTACTAGATCCTTGAGTAGAAGGCCCAAGCATTACAAATGGTATAAGATCCAAAACCCCTCCAGTAGGTGGGGCCTACATGGATATGTGGCATGCCAGTCTTGAGCTCTGTGGTCTAGGCAATGGTGATGTAACTGCCCTTGCACTGGTATTTGTGATCAATGATTAGGTGTGTAAGAGTCTAAGCAGCAGAGATTGTATCATCCCATGATATGATACCTCAAATAATAGGAGGAATAATTGTACTACCCATATAATAAAGGTGCACCTCCTTTTCAAGGAGCCATTCACTAAGAACTATACAGTTAAGCATGCCCAATTTGTAGTAATACTAGGATGAGTGACCAGTCAGGAAGTTGATCCCATGATGTGTGTGAGTGAGGACAAAACTCACCATTGAGGCTAGTGGTGGTTTGTGGGGCTATTTTTTAGTCTTGAAACTTTACTAGGGACTTGGGTTGTGGGCACATACGTTACATGGGCATCCCGATACTAGCTTTGTAATTATTATTGTAAAAAGTCTCAACTAAAGGCATATATTGTTCTTTACATGTTCTCTTATTAGATATTCTAGGGTTTAAATTGTACATTCACACTGCCCATCTATTTGAGGATGATATTTAAATTAGTAGTTCCGCCTTGAATTTCTTCCACAACTTGAAGGTGAACTTGGGGTCATGGTTAGAGATGATGGAGCTTGGAACTCTGTGAAGGCATATAATCTCTTGTATGTATTTTTTGACAAGTTTAGATACCTCGACAATAGTTTTATAGGGTAGAAAGTTAGTTTAATTGGTCAAGAATACTACCAAAACCCATACCTAGTCATACCCCTTCCTCGTCTTGGGGAGGCTTACCACAACATCCATGGTGATATGGTCTGACTTCCATTCAGGGATTTCAATGGGTTATATTAAGACACCTGGTTGTTGATGCTCATCCTTCACCATCTGACCAGTGAGTCAGCTAGTCATAGACATTGCAATGCTCATTTCATTCCCTAGAACCAATCAATCAATGTATGTATTTATACGTCTTGATGGTGCTATAATTCATGGTATACTTAGATCCATGCACTTCTTGTCAAATGTGAGTCTTCAAGGGTGACTCTTTAGGGGATCTAGATATGTGTCTTGTGTCTAATGTCTCTATCAATGGGATTGAGGTTTAGACATAAGAACATCAATCTTCCTTAGGGTAGGTCTGGAAAACTGAGTTGTGAGAAACACTGTAAGCATGTTCAAAACAATCTGGATGTTGTCTGGGAAAAATCAATTGGACATGGGTTTCAGGTTCCATCTTGAAAACTCTTTGAGTCTCCACCACTAGGTGGATATTTTGGAAGCACAAGCATGTCATTTAAAACTAACGGTGTCAACCAACACATTGGCCTTATTAGGACGGTTAGGTATGGTGAAGTCAAATAATTTTAATATTCCATCCATCATTTCTAAAGTTGATTTAGGTCTCTCTGGGTCAAGAAATATTTTAGGCTCTTTTTGTTTGTCAAGATTTTTAATGTGTATTTACAAGATAATGGTTCCAAATCCTTAGGGAATAAATGATAGCCGCAAGCTCTAAAACATGAGTTGGGTAATTTAGCTTGTTAGGTTTGAGTTGTTTTGAGGAAAAGGTGACCGCAATCTTGACATTTTTCAGGATGCACCCTAAGCCCATTTTTATGTGTCGTTGAAGATGGAAAACACATTTTCGCCTAAGGGTAGGGTCAAAACAAGAGCATAAGTCATCTTTTCTTTAAGCTCCTACAATTTTGATAAATTGGTGTCAAACCAAAGAAACTTCTCATTTTCCCCAGCATAAGCTTGGTGAGTGGAAGTATGATATTTGAGACGTTTGGGATGAATCCTTGATTATAATTGGCAATCCAAGGAAACATGTTTTGGTAGGTGAGTTTGGTGCTTTCCAACCAGATATTGTCATCACATATGTTGAGATTATCATAATAGTTCCTATATATATGATGTAACCAAGAACTTGACTCGGTCGATCTAGATTTTGCATTTTTTGAATTTACTATAAAGAAATTTTCCCTCTAAATATATCAAGTATGTCATATATGTGTTCCTGATGTTCCTTTATTTTATCCAAAAAGATAAGGATATAGTTAACGGATACTATGAAAAAAGTTTCCACAAAAGGTTGAAACATGATGTTCACAAGAATACATGTAGTGCATTAGTGAACCCAAAAGAGTGACTAGGAATTCAAAATGGTCATGATGGGTTCTAGACATGATTTTTAGGATACCATCCTCCTTGACCCTCAACTAGTGGTTGTAGGATTGTAGATCAGATTCTTCAAAATCCCCAAGTAGTTTTAGATTGTCAAAGAGGTCATTGATTCTTGGTAGAGGGTATATATTCTACATAGTGTCTTGGTTTAGCATTTAGTAGTCAATAAATGTATGGAGATACCATCCTTATTCTTCACAAAGAGTATTGGGGCTCCCTAGGGAGAAGTACTAGGTCAAATGAAGCCCTTGTCTAGGAGTTTTGAAAGTATCTTTTTTCAGCTCAAGGAACAAGGTAGGTGTCATTTTATATGAGGCACTAGAAATGGGGTTAGTCCTAGAAGTTATATTAATGGAGAACATCACTTCTCTTTTAAGAGGAATGCTAGAAAATCTTCTAAAAACATGTCTGTGTAATCTCAAACTATGTCTATTTTCTCAAGGGCATGTATATTAGTATCTGACTTATTATTTCTAGGAATGCTTTACAACCATTGAATATTATCTTTTTATCTTTCATAGTTGAGACATAAAAATTGGTGGAGGAAACTTTCCTAAGATGAACAGTGTATCCTTTCTACTCTTATTTTCTTCTCCCCATAGTCTATTAATGCATGATAATTGTAAAGATAATACAACATCATTATGATGTCAAAGTCATTCATATCAAGTAGGATGGTAGAGAGTTCATAAGTCACGTATTTTAGGTATGATTGAGGCTTCCATAAATTTTTCACTGATAGTGTTGAAATCCTGGACAAAATTTAGGTCCTAAAAATATATATTGAGCATGGTTGAGAAAGTTTGAGGAATGAACACATTTTTTAATTGCTGTTCAATAACACTTTGATTGAGAGGCCCATTATATCAAACATATCTTCTATTCAGCATGTTTGCATTAGCTTGGGCCTCTTCATTATTGACAGAGAAACCTCTAGGATGTCAGCAATATGCTACATATGGAGTAGAAATAGGTAAGGTAATCTATGGGTTGGGTAGGGAGGGACCATATGTTTACATAGGTGGAAGGTGGCATCTGGACTGAAAGTGCCCCTCTTGTTTTCATAACAAGTAAACCAATTTGTTAAACTTGTACTTTTTTGAGTGCCTCCTTTCACATTTCCCTTATCCCAGGGGCCTTTTTTTTATTAGGGATTCATTGAAGATTCCCACTCCCTTTGCCTTTTTTCTTTCCATGGTTTTTCCCATGATATTTTATCCCATTGGGTTTGATGTTTGTGATACCTTAATTGAATCCTAGGTATCCAAAGGGTTGGTTTATATGAGCCATGACAATCTTCTCCACCTTTAGGGCAAAGTCAAGGGCCTTAGCAAAGTTGTTGTGCATGCTTACCAAAACATGAGGCCATAATATATGGTGTAGGTGGTACATAAAAATATGAAATTGGATATCTTGTTCAATTGTATAGACAAAGCTTTTAAGGAGTTTCAAGTTCCTAGTGTAATCCGCCGCAGACATATCTTTGTGTTGAAAATTTAGGAATTGTTTATCTTTGTCCTTCTAGGAGGATATAAGGATGAAACGTAGGATGAATATGGCACAAAATTCCTCCAATGAAATTGGTACCTGGGTTAGATAACTAGTAGAGAGGTAGTTATCACGCCAATGCCTGGTTCTTCTTCCAATATATGGGAGGAAAAAAACATCTTCTTGGTTATTGGCACTTCCAAATTTCAAACCCATCTCTACCTCTAGTAGTGGATCTTAGGACTTATCTATGACTTTAAACTTGTCATATGCCCATAACTTCATGATGTTAAAATCAAAAAATTCAATATGGTAGCAGCAAGGAGAAGGCAAATATCATTAGAAAGACCATTCTCATCCTTGACTATGTCCCTTATGGCTAGGGAACAGATAGAATCTGTCCAAAACTTATGTTTTTCAAGCCATATCATCATTATTGTCTTAATATGTTCATTCTTAGGGGGGTTCAAATCACCATTATGGTTTATGATCTCATCATCCTTTAGGTCTTCATCAAGTTTTAGGCTGGAACCAATGTTCTCTTCAGATGCTTCCCTCATGTTGGAGTTAAAAGGTTTGCAAAACTAGGTCGTCCCTTTCTCTATAATTGATTGCCTCTTCTTGGTACGGGACTTGTCTTTCCCATTATCCTATGGGTTCTCATATAGGATCATAGTCCTCCTATTAAGGGCCATGTTGTATAAGAACATGTATGTTTATACTTTATTCATTTCAAACAACACATGTATATGAGACCATATTCGATATGATAATATTTAATTGTGGCTACATGTATTATTAGTTGACAATGAATGCCATATTCCTAATTACCCAAACACAAATTTAGAAGAGTAGAAACTATAAGGTGAATAGGGTATGAGGAAAGCTTGAGGTGCAAGAAGGGATAAAGCATTAGATGAGAAGGCCTATCATGTATGTTTCTTCAGGAAAGTGGTATGGCTTTGTCTAGGTAGGTATCATAGTTTCCTCGAGAGTCCTTATATACCAACTAGTGGTGTGAATGAAAATCATGATAGACCTCATGATGTGACCCAGTGCTAGACACCATCACCTTTTGGGCAAACCTTAGTAGTTACCATATTGATCTAAAGAGTTGTAGAACTATTAGTTATTAAAATCCATTTATACAAATATGGTCTCTGACACCAATTGTAATGACCCCCTCCTCATGTTATCCACACTCAATGTGAACCTGAGTGGAAAGGGACATTAAAAAATATTTCCAATATCCGTATTTGTGATAAAAAACCATTTACATATGATGATTTTAAGCAAGAGTAGTTGAAAAAGAAGGGGAGATAACACCTCATATAAGGATTTACATGACTTTTTTAAATGGGAAAATGTACTAAATGTTCTAAGATGGAAGTAACATAAATAATATATATAATCCTTTTATTTTAGTTGAATCTATACCTTATGTTCAAGATCTTCTTGATGTCCACTTCTCCATTTTTCATTATGTGGTTAACTGAAATTCTAATGAACAACAAGTTATAAATTTGAGTACATAGGCACAACAAAAAATATGTGCATGTGATTTTATTTCCAACATATTTTTGTTATGATTAGGAAACCCTCCAAGGGAAAGACCACTATTGGACCCAACCCAACCAAGGGTAAACCTCAGAACCAGCTGCGTACTTGGGGGCACCGCATGGTAAACATCAAGAGTTAAACCTAGGTCCCTTCATTGGGAATTGCCAAGCCACACCACTTGCATACTCCCTCGCCCCCTTGTTATCAACATATTTATAAATATAATTACATATAATAAGTAATGAATGGATTTATTTCATCTTATTTTTGTAACTTATGAGTATTTCATTACATTCGGTACTACAATCCTTTTCCCAACAATGGACTCTATGGAGGTTTCCACAACAATGGGTTTCGTGGTGATTGTATCAACCATACCTTGTCAAATTATTGGGTCACTCCCTTGGTGACCCTTTCTTATATTCAGAGAGTAATTCACTCCACCCTTATTATATGCATTATTGATTTAAGATATTGTCTTGATTGTATTAACAAACAACATATATCTCTATGAATTGCAAATATTGAGTCAAGCAAGGAAACTTTGTTTATAGAGTAAACCTTGGGAATCCCCAAGAATAAATTAAGGTCAAGAGAGGTTACTCATAATTAAAATACCTACCATATCCAAATGGTAGGTGATGATCAAACAATTGATGGATTATGTCCAGACAAGATTCAATTTGAAAAATAATGTTCAACAACAAGGTGTTATTAAAATTTTCAGAAGTCTATAGCTTCAGTTTTGAGATAGAAAGGGGATTTGGTTTAATTTAAGGTTAGGATTTTCCTGTAGTTTTTTGTTCCAAGGATCCTAATTGAGGTACATAAACCCTAAATCATCAATAAGTTAGGATTAAATCCCTTATTAATATTTCATCATTCATATTACGGGGAAGTGCACTTTAATTAAGAATCTCATTATTTGGAAGCAAGGTCAGCCTTGAAGTTTAAGGATCTGCCCAAGCCTTCAAAGTATCAAACTAGTATTTTATACTAAAATCTCCATATTAAAGGGAACCCAAATTTTTTTTTAATGGAATTGATTATGAGACTATTTTTTTAGTTCTTCTCAATTTATTGATTAAAATGACATATAATTTCTTATAAGTATTACAAAATACTATAATTTTGGCTAATAATGAGTGCCCACATCATTAGAGTAACCTATTTTTGAATAGGTGGGACCTGTCTTTGAAACAAAAAGAAAGGACATCACTGCCCATGTGTTTTGAATCATATTTTCAAATGTTGTAAGGGAAAATGGGTCATTTTCCTTTCTTATCAATGATCTCATGGTCAAATTATTGTAGTAATAAGGCCCATCGCAGTAGCCTCAACTTTGTATCCTTCTTTTGCATGAGGTATTTTATAGCTCTATGATTAGTGTATACTTTTACTTTCGATCCTACCAAGTATGACCTGAACTTGTTTAAGGAAAATACAATAGCCAACATTTCTTTTTTTGTGGTGGTATAGTTTACTTGGGTTTCATCCAATGATTGACTTGCGTAGCAAATCATGTGGTGCCTTTTATCCTTCTTTTATTTGAGGAAAACTCTGATAGAAAAATCACTGGCGTCATATACAATTTCAAATAGTAGCTCCTAATATAGTGCTTGCCAAACTGATGCTATTGTCAAGACCCTCTTAAGTGTCTTGAAGACGTCCAAACATTTTCTAGTGAATTCAAATTTAGCATCTTTAATCAGGAGATTTGAAAGGGGTTTAGCAATCTTTAAGAAGTATTTTATGAATCATCTATAGTATTCCACATGCCCTAAGAAACTCCTTACTCCTGTAATGGATTTAGGTGGTGGAAGCTTGGATATGACCTCGATCTTACTTAGGCCAACCTCTATCCCTTTCTTGGAAACTTTGTCCTAAAATGATGTCATCTTGGACCATAAAATGACATTTTCCCCAATTCTGGACTAGGTGCTTTTCTTCACAGCATTGCAAGACTAGGGATAGATTTCGTAGACATGCCTCAAAATATGTCCCAAGATAGAGAAATCATCCATGAAGACCTCCACTATGTCTTCTAGAAAGTCTGAAAACATATATATCATGTAGTGTTGGAAAGTTGCAGGTGCATTGCACTACCCGAATTGCATTCTTCTGAAAGTGTACGTGCCATAGATACATGTGAAGGTTGTCTTTTCCCGATCATTGCGATGAATCAATACTTGATAGAATCTTGAATACCCATCTAGGAAATAGAAGTAATCATGATGAGCTAATCTTTCTAGGACTTGATTGATAAATGGCTGAGGGAAATGATCTTTTCCTGTAGAAACATTCAATTGTTTATGGTTAATGCACATATGCCAACATGTTATTGTTCGCGTTGATACCTCGATTCCATCCTCACTTCTTATCATTGTCATTCCACCTTTTTTGGACACCACATGAATAGGGATTACCCAATTACTGTCACTTATGGGGTAAATGATTCCGGCATCCCACAATTTAATTACTCCTTTCTTCATGACTTCCTTTAACATTTGAATCAACTTCCTTTGTGGATGAGCTAAAGGTTTAGTTGTTTCTTCAAGATTTATTATGTGCATACATAAGGTAGGGTTGAGACCTTTGATGTCCTCAATCAAATACCCTATAGCCTTTCTATGCAATTAGAGTTCCTCTAGAAACCTTTCTAGTTTATCATCTATCAAGTTAGCATTAACGATCATCAGATTCCTCTCCTCATTGTCGAGGAAGCCATATTTCAACACTTTGGGAAGTGGTTTTAATTTTTTTCTTTGGTTTCAATGCTACCTTTTCTTTAGGGGTTTTCTCAAGGGATGCATATTTTGTGGTCTCAAAGGATTCTTCTCTGTCGTCACTGAGCTCTTCTTTAGGTTGATTTAGGTAATCTAGTATTTCAACAACTTTTGGGTCTTCCGCACTAGGGTCAGGGTTATTCAAGGCTTGCATAAGCAGATCAACAATCACCTTATCCTCATATACTTCTTTACCGTATTGATTGTAGCTATCCAAGAAGTAAGACGATTCAAAGAGAGATGCTCCTCTAATAGCATCATGTACTCAAAAGTCAATGTGGTCATTACCAATGTGTAGAGTAATATCTCCTTCTGCTACATCTATTAAAGCCCTTAGGGTTGCTAGTAAGGTTCTTCTGAATATCATTGGACACTTTGGATCCTTGACTGTGTCAAAGACCACTATATCGCATGGTATGAAGGATCACCCAACCCGTATCAGGACATCCTCCACTATTCCCACTGGTCTCGTAAAGGTATGGCTAGCTAATTTGGTTCTCATGTCCATTTTCACCATATCTGTTAACCCAAGACTTTGAGCTAGAGGAGGTAGAGTCAAGGGCACAAGACTAATGCTTGCACCTAAATCAGTTGATCCCTTCCTATCCACATTGTCTCCAACATAGAAAGGATTGTTGAATGCCCCTGGATCTTTCTTTTTGGTAGGTAGCTCAGCTTGAACAAATGCACTCGACATTTTTCCCAATTTCACAGCTTCGAAATTATATCCTCTCCTCTTTGTGATCAAATCTTTAAAAAAGTTTGCATACATTGGCATCTCTTCAATTGCATCGAGAAATAGGATGTTTAGGTGTAATTTCTTCACTGCTTCCATAAACTTCTTGTATCTCTTCTTTAGATGTGCCTTGATCAGTTTGTAGGGAAAGAGGATTCTTGGGGCATAGGGATTCCTCTGCATAAAAAATTCTCCTGCATGATATGGGTTCTTAACATCTTCATCCTTCTTCCTTCTTTGATTTTCTTCTTCTTGGCTATCCTTAGTTGATCCTTTTCTTTCAAAATCTTCTGGTATAATTACCTTGT
Source organism: Alisma plantago-aquatica (assembly GCA_963693085.1). NCBI lineage: Eukaryota > Viridiplantae > Streptophyta > Magnoliopsida > Alismatales > Alismataceae > Alisma > Alisma plantago-aquatica. The sequence goes on along the minus strand of OY856409.1, from coordinate 1,369,771,792 downwards.
CAGATTGTGGATCACTATGGCTTCTTTATTCCTTAATGTTGTTAGTACCAGGTTCTTGCAACATCCTCCCTGATCAAATACTGGCCATCTTCACCGTCTCCATATTCAAAAGGATCTTTCCTGAAGGGTTTTTCATAAGTTCTTCTAATTGGGTAAGTTGTTGATCGATTTGCCTTTGATGATTTGCATATCTGTCAACTGAGTTTTCATTATGGTCAATACTCCTAAATTGGTGATGGCACTTTGGGCAAGTTGGTCATTCACTGAAGCTTACTTCTTTGCAAAGTCGAACAATTGAGCAATCATGTCTGATTGGTTGTTATCCTTGTTTTGGCTCTGACCTTGGCCTTGTCCCTGACCTTATCAACATATATTTTTATTTTGACTCCGATAGCTATTTTTATTCATATGATAACTAGTAGTTGCAGTATATTGAGTTGGTCCTTTTTTCTCGAATCTTGGAGGCATTTTAGATGAATTATTTATTTGATAAGCATTTTCAGCAGCTTCTTTGTTGCCATAATTGGATCCAGGATGGTCTGATCATTTGAAATTGGCATAAGAGAATTTTTGGTCTCTGCTTTGCTTTCACTTTCTTTGCTCTCTTCTGGATGTGTGTAAATACAATTGTCAATTGTATGCCCTCCTTCATCACACGTAACACACTTCATGACTTTCTCGATGTGTTTCTTGCCCTTGCCCCCAGTGTCTTTTAATTGTTTGACATCGGTAGCAATCTTCTGAATTTGAGATGTAATGTTTTCTAGAGCTTTGGCTTCGATTGATAGTCCATCAGAGCCAGCCTTCTTGGCCGAACCTCTTTCTCTTTTGTCATATTCCATGCCAGCTTGCAACACAACCATATTATCAATGATTTTCATAGTTCTGCTCAAGTTTTTTTCCAAGAAAGTTTCTTTCGGTGGCTGCATTTAGTGAAGTCTGGTCTGTGAGGGTAAGCCCATTGTAAAACGTTCTCACCAAGAATTCCTTGTGGTACTAATGGTGGGGACAATCTCTTTAGTATTCTTCAAATCTCTCCCATTCCTTGTGGAGATTTTCCCCAAGTTTTTGCGAAAGAAGTGATCTTTTGCATATTTCAAATAGTTCTCTCGGTGGGGTAAAATGTAGTGACAAAAGCATCCGTAAGGGGTCTCCACCATCTATGGATTTGTGGGGTAAGTTAAGGTACCAAGATAGAGCTTTATCTTTAAGAGAGACGTTGAATCCCTTGAAATATATGACTTCTTGAGGCACTCCCCTCATCTTGATGGTATCGTAGATGTTTTCGAAGGTGTCAAGCTGATGGTAGAGATTTTTTCTCTTTGAGTTCCCACGAAAGGGTTTGTTCTGGATCATTGAGATTATAGTAGGTTTAAACTCAAAATTAGTTGTATTTAAGTTCGAGATGACAATTGGGCATCTTAACTCATTGGCTCTAGTCACGCTCTCTCTCTCTAAGAGTTTTCTCTTCCTCATCATCTTCACCCTCACTATTCTAGTCATCAAGTTTTACGTTCATTACCGTGTTCACGTTCCTAGTGGTTCCTATGGTCCTTCTACGGTGGTGGTGATGGTGGTTTTGTCAATCTTCCTTGTGTTGGTCATCCTCACAGCGGTGACCATCTGAGTGACAGTCCTCTCTTTATTCTTCCGTCTCATGTGGTTGTCGATTATATTGAACCCTTGCATTTCAATCATCCCCAGTAAGACTTCCATCCACACGAGGCGGCATGACGACTTGAAGTATAAGTGAATAATTGAATAGATATACTTTCCTCTGGGTTCCCTGAATAGATGGCACATTCAAGTTAGAAAACTAGACGTGTTAAAATGAACTATTCTATGTAATTGTACAGTAGCAGATTTAAAGTTTTTGTGCAGTCAAGCTTATGGCTAGGCTTAAGGTGCGGGAGTATAGTGAATGGAATCATGTTCTTAATAGTACCATTTTGCATTTTCCCTAGCAACGATGTCAAAAAGTTGACCATCCTAAATTGCACATCCAAGATGGAGCGGATCTAGAGTAGTCAGACTCTTAAATTTATAACCCTACACTCAAGCCCCCGCAACTATTATATGGGGTCTGATGTAGTAAATTGGGGTCGAACCATAGGGACAAGGTTGGTAAGTGCTAAGGATGTGTAGCCCAACACTCCTACACCCCAAACGTAAAGGTGGAAATGGGTGGTAATCCCTAAGAGCGATGATGATCCAGAATACACAATGAAAGGAAAAAGAAAGAAAATAAAACAAGAGAATAATGTCAAATAAGAAGTAAGCAACAAAAGTATGGAAGGGAACTTAGATCGGGTTTCACCAACTAGGATCTCTCACCAACATGTAAAACGCATGCCCCTTTGTATAGATTTATTAATATTACAAGGAATCATCAATTATGTCCATTCCCTCCTCTCTTGAGATTAGGATAGATCTAGATAATAAGGTGGCCTCTCTCTCGAGATGACAGCTAAACAATTGCAAGGCAAATCATATGACCATTAGCTTTAGCATTCCAACACTTTCATGCATTCATACTACTACATAACACTAGATAAGGTCAGTGCTACTCTTTTGTGGCACAAACAATCATACATCCCAAGATGGTAGATAAGCATACAAGTAAAACATTAAGAACAAGAGTATGCAGATAAACTTGATAAGATCATATGTATATATTCAAAGGGAAGCAAGAATATACATGTTGGGAGAGCCTTAGGGCTACTCCAACCCAAGTTATATTTTTAGCCACACATGTTAATAGGAAGCATAACAATTTTAAAGAAGGACACATATATCAAGAATAATGAAGAGTTAAAGGGTACAATGTGAAGGTGGTGATAGATCTACATAAGGTAGAAGGTGATACATCCACTGTAATTCTTCAGATTTAAATCTGGATCAAACTTGGTTGATGGTAATTCCTTCTTTTAAAGAAGAGGATGGACGATCTTCTCTCCCCTCTAACTTTCATCTTCAGAGGTCCAAGACTGATGGGATGAATGTGGATGACTCTCGAGTTTAGCAGCACTTCATGATCCTTGATGATCTTATGATTTGGCGGGTGGAGGTGAGGGTCTATTTATAGATGTACAAACTTATCTCTTGGGTTGCAGTCATGATGAATGGGATGGTCACGACCTCCATCATGGCCACGACCCACTGGGGAGTCCACCTCGATTATAGGAGTTTCCATGGTTGCGGATTGCTCTACAATTGTGACGATCCCATTCTTACGGTCGTAGTATTCTTCACAGTCGTAGAAGAGTCTCATCCAATCATGGTTCCTTACTTTGATTGGAAAGGGGATCCACAGTCACAGTGTGGGGTCGCTCATGGTTGTGGCGTTAGTGGTTTGTTCGTTGCTGCGTTAGTGGTTTGTCTAGTCACGGTCGTGACTCATGATAGGGTCGCAACATATCATGAACTTGCACTGATTAAGAAATGTATGAATTCAAGATTTAGGCACTAAGATGCTCAAATGACTAGAGGAATCCATAAAAGTTACAATAGGATAGGAATAAAACAAATGTGAAAAGTTCACAGAATGAGATGTTATGAACTCACTCTAATGCAAAAATAGTTTGATAATTTCCATGAATACATGGTTCCAGTAGAAGTAGTAGTTACTAATCTAGAGTCGGTCCATCATTTTTTATTTAATTTTAGTGATACAAAGAAAAAATTGCAATAAATGTTGCATCCTTGTAAGTAATTAATATTCATGTATTTGTTTCCCCTAGTATGGGATTTAATATTTTAGTTGTTGATGTAGTTGTAATATGTTATATTTATGAGATATTTTTGACCTCAATCTAAGTACAATGCCATTAGTATATATTACTTTTGCATGTATTGAATATAAAATTTTTGAATGGTTAACAAGAGAAAAAGTATTTATGATTTAGTATTTAGGTTTCTTTAATTTATAATCATTGCAGTCTTAATCTAAATTATGTTGGAACCTCACGGTCGATTATTCACATTTGTTGGTGTCAGAGAACTAGGTTAACATTGAGTTAGTAAGAGAGAACTCAATATTAGATGATTTACATTTCTTGTTATGATGATAAATTTTTTTTGAAAATAGTGATATTATTCTTGTCTCAATGGTATAAGGGAAAGTGTAGGTTTCTTGCACTAGTAATGAGGATAACACTATGATGGGATAACTTGAAAAGTGGAAAGCGCTAAAGAATTATATATGGATAAGTACCTATATTTAGAGAATAAATCCTACTTGGGGGAGACGGGTCTAGTAACACCAAGGACAGGATGAGATCCTAAAAAATATTATGTAGGATGAGAAGTAAGGAATTCTCAAGAGCAATAGATTTTGGTGATCAACATAGTTTGATTCGAGAGTTAGACATATTATTTTTGGTCAATGGAACTACCATCATAATAATGGTACAAAACTTTGTATCTTTTTCAGGGATGTTCAAAGATATATTGAAGTATGTTATCGGTAAGATTTGAAAAATAATTCCATCCCAAGTACTATTCAATATTATCCATATTTTTATATTATACTATGTGTCGTTTGAAAAGTCTTAGGCAAGGTAATAGTTCATATGAGTTCGTCTATCTCAAGATCACTAGCTTTTGTCCCCAACTAGTTCCTATTGAGGTGGGAAAATGTACTAGTTTTGAGGCATGTTTGAGGCCTAAGACAAGACATAATGTTTTTCTGAAGAGAAAAATTAAGGGAGTTTTATGAATTCTTTTGAGGTTATTTGGATTCTATAAATTTTGGGAGTGAGTCTTCTAGACCCGTTGGTAGTAGTAGTAGTGATGGAATATTTGGGAAATTCACCAAATGTTTGGCTTTTTTAGAGGACAACCATGGCACTAGCTTGTGATGTCCTATTAGTAGAGATACGTAGGGAGGTGGTACATTATCACCATCCACTAGGTGGAAACCATACAAAAGATCCACTAGCCTATCATCTTTTACAGGACTACAAACTGAAAGAACACTCTACAACTCTAGGGTAGAGAAATTTCTAGTAAACTTTTAGGGTAATAGTAAAGATTTTCATACTATGATTAGATAGAACACATAAATAATAGTTCACCATTGTTAGAACATGCACACTTACGTTATTAACATTAACATTTTTCGCAATGATAATACTCAGGACAATAGGAACAGTCATCTATTAATGTTAGTGTAAAATTACAACATCCATCTCTAGATAGTGTGTAGTAGGGAATAGGAAGGATTGGTTTCTCCCAAAGTCATCACATGTAATATGGTCCTTATTAATGCAATTAAGTGTTCTATACTAATAGATCATGGTGCAATATAGTCTTTTCTACAACGTTCACTTCCTTGTAGACTAAATATTTTTATTCATGTTATGTCATAAGATTGGGAATTGTGTCTAAGAAAACCTATTGTGTTGTCTAGAATGTGTCCATGATGCCTTCCAAACTTCTTTCATATAATTTTGTTGCTTACATCCATATTTTAATATGTTTTGTGAGATAGTAGGTTTCTTCTTATAAGGGGCATGAAAGTTCTCCTGACCTGAATGATTTTAGCAGTTTTGGCACAACAAACTCTAAACAAGGTCCATGAGGTTTACTTGGAAAACATTAATGATACACATGTAAATAGTCCAAAACTAAAATTGTTTCAATTTAAATAAGTTTCAAGATATATATAAACATTATTACCTATTATACCTCAAAGTAAGAAATTGAGATTGAAAATGTTCTTCTTTAGGATCAGATTCATTTACATTACAACAAAAAAATGACCCAACTGAACTCGATGGGTTGAAGAAACACTTGCAGAAACTCCAAGACAAGGTATAATATAACCAAACACATCACCATGGGAAGCTCCAATCATTTTTTTTAAAAAGAAAGAGAGTGTCATAGTCTTATTCGTTAATCATAGGCAATAGAATAAATCAAAATCAAGAGAAACTATCCTTTGTAGATGAATGATGGTCCTTATGAAATCTTATGAGAGAGAAAATGTTCTCTAAGGAAGACTTGAGGTTGGGGTCCCATCCATTGCCGATCATGGTTATGATGGTTCCTAAGTCATCTTCCATGACTAAGTAAAACCATTAAGTGTTTTATGATATGTCATTTGGACTAACCAATGCACCAAATACTTTTAAGGACATGGTGAATACGGTGCTTAAGAGGTATCTAGATTATCTCATAGTCATATTTACTGATGATATTATCATATATTCCAGTGATTTTCAGATAATGAGATAATCTTGTGTATAACATTCAAACTCCAACACCAACATTAGTTCTATAAAATTAAACAAGTGTGAGTTATGACTTTACTTTGATATTTCTAGGCAATGTAATTGATCATGAAGGGGTTTGTGTAGATCCAATGAACATATAGTTTAGGGTATAGTGGGAAAGATCTAACACTCCTACTAAGTCAGAAGTTTCGTAGGATGTCTTGGATATTACATTATATTTAGAAAGAATTTTTGCATAAGTACAATTCTAATTACTAGTTTGAAAAGGGAAGATATAACATCTATCTTATCTAAAATATGTGTGGAAGGATCTTCTTAATTCTTACAAAAAAATCTAATTACAAAATTGGTTTGACTTAACCAAATGGTGGAAAGGAGATCAGCACATTTTGCTATGCATCGAAGAGAGGCTTGAGATGCATGATTATGCATGATTCCATGATGATGCATTATGCTTCTCGATAGTTTATGAAGCATGGAAACTACCATACATCTAATGTGGAGTTATTAATAGTAGTGTGTGCTCTAAAAACATGGTGTCAATATCTCTATAGAGAGCCATGGTAAATTTGTTCACTAACCATGCAAACTTGATATCAACATCTTAACATTGAAACAACTCAATATGTGGAAAAGAAAAATGTCAAAGTTGATTAAATATTATGAGAAAACTATTAATTATCACCCATGTAAGTTTAATATAGTGAGGAATTAAGCAATAGAGACTTATCACATAATCTTAAATCATCTCTCTCATAAGAAGAGTCCCATTTTTCATGTATGCATGCATCTAATAATTTTCAATATGTATAAGAATATCAAGGATACTTGATACTAAATAGTTATTAATAACGACCAAGTTGAATTTGTTGCTCGATGTGATGTTTGTGATAAGGTCAAGGATGAACATCAAAAGTTAAACAAACTTCACCTCTTCTTCCAATACCATAGTGGAACTGAGATGATATTACTATGGATTCTTAGAGTCACAATGGACAAGTACTATGTTGATAGACCAATTTAGACACTAAATAGAACTATTTAGAGACTTAGAAAGAAATTGATTTCCTTTGTGAAGGTTGTAAGAACTAATCATGGGGTATAAGAAATGCCTCAGGGGATATAGTCCAAGATGTAACTAAGTTATCTCTTTGTATTATAAAATTTTGGGAAGAAGTTATTATAAGAGGTAATGATTTTAATAACACTCATTCAGCTTAAAAAGTATTCAAGATTATGAAACCCCAGTTTTAGTATAGTTTCATAAGAGATCTTTGTACACATTTACTCTATCCAATCTACAAGTATATGTTCTCTAATCTAATTTAACTTGGTCTTAGAGAGAAATCCTAATTTTTTTTATTATAACATACCTAGTTCAGTACTATAATATTTTGATCTTAGAGTTGGGTGATTCAGTTATCTTTTCTAACTATATTTAGTAAACCAAAATTCTATGCCAAGAAACAATCTTAGTAAGTACAATAATCTCTTCAGATTCATAATATAGAGAAAACGGTAACCTAAAACATATAATCTCATATTTGGAGACATTAGGTTTTATTTGTCATGCAGGACGATGAATTTTTAAATAGTTTAGAGTACTATTTTTCCACAAAATACTTGAGAAACTAACTAAGTGTGTGTATGGTTAGACCAATCTTGTATTATAAGATTGCTAGAAGTTATCTACAAATACAACATTGCATTTTTTGCAATAGTTATAGATGGCCTACTAATACAATGTTATAATGACCTTAGGACCTGACTTGAGAAAATATAATTAACCTAGTCAACTAACCCAGTAGTAGTTGACGCATTTAGTTAGAGTAACTCTCCAGGAAATCAGCCAACTACTTATTCAAGGTCAAATAACTTATTAATTTAAGGTTATATTGATCTTTGGTTCATCAACCCTAGAAATTTTTCAATGGAATAAACGTAGTCAGCATATTATCACCTGCTTCGTAATCAACAAAAACCGACCATCAATTAAGATGAGATTTTAGAAGATATTAGGACAAAACAACCTAGAAGTTAAAGACAAACACCCTCTTTTTGTGTTCAATCATGATAGAAGTAGTTAAAGATCATTTTTGTTGATTGATTCATCTAGGAAAATTTTTATTCAATCATAAACATTTTTCTCTATTTACCTTTATTTTGCTCCAACATTGGATCTAGAGAGTCAACATGAGTCACATTCTTGAATGTGTTGACTATTAACTTTGTTAGTTGACACATATGGACATTAAAGTGGATTTCTTTAAGTAAGAGTATCTAAAATTTAGGTCAAATATTTTACTTATACAAAAGAAATTGTTGTAAGAGGTAAGAAAGTGAATACGGCTTAAGAGGGAGAACCATAACAACAATATCTTTTATTAAGTGATCTGAATTGTAGTAGTAACTAGTTGTTGCAATAAATAGTATTACTTTATTCATTTTCTTTTAGTATACACTTGTAAGTTCTTAATTTCAAGTCTAATTGTAATACATATTATCATCAAGACATTTATGATCCTAATCAATGTTGGATACTTTTTCTATAAGTTACTCATGCACTGTTAAAAACCAAAATTTTCTCACCTTTTTAATAGAATGTTTGTTGAAGGTATAGTATTTTGGTTATTTTGGTGTATCATTAGTGGATCCCCAATCTCATGGTTTATGGGAACCTCAAGGTTAGGTGTTTAGAAAGTTTTTACTCCAAATTAATGTTTTGCAATTTGGATGTTTGGAAAAAGTTTGATATGACTAAAACAAAATGAATAGATGTATCGAATGCTAAATAAGAAAATTTGTTTATTCATCATCAAGCTGATAATTAGCAACAAAGGGTTGGTGTCAACATAGAATCTTATCCTTTTCCAATTCACTACGTTTTGTAATTTGAGAATATACCACCTTCTTGGATAACTATAAACATGTTTTCTAGATGTCACGGTGCCCACAAAAGACAATTCATACAACCAATAAATTTTGTAGAACATGTCTTAAACTCATTGTTGTTTTAGTAAATACAAAGAAGGTGATGATGCTTTTCAAACTACCACACATTACTTTTAGATTCCGACAAAAATCATCACCATAAACTAAATCAAAAAATTAATTAGGCACCTAGTTCGTACATCCCATGATTGTTTTGGGTGTTTTAGTCAGACCAAAAAAACCAAAACAATCATAGCACTGATACTCGTATCTAAAGGTTATATTAGAAATATCAACAACCATAACCACAATTTGATGACAACTCCACCTAATTTTTTTTGTAAAGCATGCTAGTTTTGGTAATTGGATCAAATACATCATTAAATCCTATGATAATATTTAGTGGTACAATTTTCATTATCATATTACCAATCTAATACATTAATAGGTGTTTATTAATAAACAAGAATTATGATAGATATAGAGATGTTCTAGGCTATATAAAGTTATTTTTTATTAGCACATTTAATTGTTTCATCACCTCCTTTATCTTAGATAATTCCAGATGGTTTGATGTGTGTGATGTCAGATGTATATGTCATAAGAATTTAATATTGAACTCTATGATACGTGGTATCTATAAGTTCATAAGGAGATAAACCATAAACTCCCTCAAAGTAGTCCCATTAGAAAACTTAGGGTTTACATTGATTTTATAAATAAAATGTGCAAAGAATCTTTTTTCTATCCTTCTTGCAATTTTTTTAAAAGTATTGCAACATAATAAGGCATGTAGGTATAAAACTCCATGCAAGGTATATAATGAAACTTCACCTCCTAGTAATAATAAAATAAATTCAACTAATACATCTATAAGAAATTTTTGCCTAAGATCACATAAAAATTGATCACTAGAAGTGAATACAGATCCACCTAAATGTTGTGCTCTTGAAATTTCTAGATATTTCAAAGACATGCCTCAGATAAATAATGTACTTAGTAGCAAACATGTCTACTTGAAGTTAAAGGAAAGACTACTAACAATCAACTAGTGTCTTTTTACAGTGGATCTAGTGAAAACCTAATGTATACCACCCATATATATGAACATGAAGACTAGAATAGTAGCTAATGACTCAAAAATCATATAAACTATTACTACATTTGGGTATAACATGTATTCTGAGTCAAGGTTTGGTTCGTACCTTTCACATGTGGCCTTCCACCACCATATCTTCTTCCACTTTGTACTAACTATCAAGGATATGCACTTCCCTAAAATCATAGTGTGTCTACATTTCATTATAGTGTTCATCATTATCTCTAAAACCCAAATTGAAATCCTTATGGAAATCCTTATTCAAGTGCCCCCATTTGTATGCACATAAAACATCCTTGGAATCCTTCTCCTCAATACTATGCTATATGGTCATTCCCACAAGATCAACACATTTTGTTCAACTTCTTACCCATTTATCCTTCTCATTAATGTACTTACTAAACACTCTTCCCTTTGCATTGAAGATATGTTCCCTCTCCAATTTCCCCTACCTCATTCCAATGTAACATTTATGTGTATTGTTGGCTTTTTGTATATGCCACACTCTTATTTTGTTAATACAAATATTTCCAATTTTTGTCACTAACATGCACACTTAGTAATTCAGGTGATCAAGGAACTTAGATAAGACTCAACAATAAACAATATGCAACATTATGTGTTTTGATGTTTGTAGATCAAGTTGTACCGTGTGTGTGTTTCACAAGTGCAATTTATACAACTTAACATGAATGATGTAAGAACTAATGATTTAATGGCCCAATCCTATACCAAAACCTATTACACACTTACATCAAGTCTTTAGGATAGTTAGGTGTCACTAGAAAAATGTTTTATATGTTTTCCAAAAATATAGTAGTTACTTTACAAGGAATATTTTGGTCAAACTCCTAATGGACCTAGATACATTTGGTTGAACTGCACCTCGATCAAGAAAGAGAATTTATATAAACATGCCACAAAACAACTCTCAATCTAAGTAGAATTCAATGAGAAATCCTTCAATCAGAGCAAAGTTTGATCGAGGATATTCTGTAGACAAAATATGTAGTGGTCTACTAGCCGTTGTAAACTTGACCGATGACATTATAACAACTAGTTTAACATTTAACTCAAACACTCTCAAAATTGTTCTTAACTAGCCCTAAATAGTTTATATAAATAGGAGTGGTTTAAGGACACCCATAACACACTTTAGCAACTTACTTCATCCAATCCTACTCCAAGCTTAGAATACAATTGCTACCTTTAGCTACCCTAGAGCTTATCTAAGACTTAGCTCAATATTAGTGTCCTCCTCCACCAAATACAACATTTCCTAAAACTTTATGGAGTTTATCATCATTTATTCATAGAGATATTGGATCATAATCTTATGAAGAGTTGTAATGTCCTTATTCCTCTCTTGTTCATCTTGTTGGTTCTTGGTTCTTCTTACTACTTATTGCGAGAAGGTTGTGAAGAAGTTTCTTGGATCTAATTCTTATGAGAAGGTTGTGTCAGAGGCATGGAGTTTGATTCTGATCTAATCCAAGTTTCTAGTTCTCCTTGATCTAGAAAATGAGAATTATATTGAGCCACAAAAGACACCGGTAATTATATATATATATATATATATATATATATATATATATATGTATCAGTGCAAAAAAATAACAAAATTCAAGGTTGATGAATCCTACTTGGAAACAACTTGGTAGTGGACTGATGTATTTTGACATCCATCCATATCCAACAATGGAGAGGTAAGAATGTGATCCAGATATGGTAAGAAAGGCTACTCTAACACCAAAGCTATAAGTATCTGTGATAAAGTGGATTTTTCATCTTTTGACTCCTTGATCAATATAGATACCCAAAATCAAATTCTATTGTTTTCTATGAATTTCATGCACTCTTGGGCACCTTAATTAGCTTAATACACCTCTTTGTTCAAATACTTTAGTTTAACTAGTTAACTTTATCTTTTGGTCTCCAAACTTGTTCACATTATTCTATAGTTCATGTTGAAGATATGGTCCAAATTTGAGATCATTTGGACCTTCCTATGATTTTATACAATTTTTCTAAGATTTTAGCCTTTTCCTAGTTTTTCTTTGCCTTTTTCTTCCTTTTTCCTTGTTGGGCCCAGCCCATCCTTGCTTTGGGTGCCACTGGGCAAGGAGGATTGACCCAGCAGCCTTGGATCTCAATCCAACGACGCTGGGGTCATCCCCTACCTTACGCCTGGTATGGCAAGGTCCACGGTGGACAAGCCACCATGGCTCCCAACCCCAACCAAGCAAATCTGACCTGTTGTGCACGATGACTCAACCAAAGAGTCTGCACCCCTTTCTTGAAGCTTCTGCATGGTTTGGTAGGGTGAAATCGCTGCTTAGAGGCCAAGCAAACAAGCCGACCCCATAGGGTGCGTCTCCCCCCTTGGTACCTCTAACCGTAGCACCAAAACCATATATAAACCCCTAGCTGAGTTCGGCCCGCCCCCACTAAGATGAACAGTGCCCTATTTTCCCACGTTGTGCCCTCCCTCTCTTGCTCCCTTCTTCTCTGGCCACTGCTCCTCTGTGGCGCTGCCGCCTGGCCATTCTGGGCATCTTGCCTTTCCACCTCCTTCCCCCTTCCTTTGGATCCCACCGAGTCCGCGAGGTGGTGGAGGACTGGGATAGTCTGCTATCAGCCTCCTTCGCCCACTGCTACTCCCATACCTCCTCTACGTCGGAGACCCTGCTCTGCCTGCCTTTGTGGCTCGCGCAAGGCCTACGTAGATGGGGGACAGACCCTGTGAACCACCGGGTCTAGAGAAGGAAATCAAATCGGCCCAAAGGACCAGTAAACCCGATTGAACCCAGAAATCAAGCCTTGAACCAGATCTTAAAACAAGCAAGCCACCCCGCCTATGTGGCTCTATCTCGGCCATTCTTGGTGCATCCGATGTCCGTCCTTTTTTCCAATATAAGGTATTTATATTACTCTTTACTCGTAATTGCAATTATTAGTCAGATCTTGCAAAAATCATATCTAATGCATCTGAACTCCAAAAATTACAAATAAGTAGTCCATCTTGATCAGAAAATTCCAATGGATCGTTTAAAAATACTTTTGAGACAAGATTCCAAATGTTGTTCGTTGATATATTGATATCTTGCTTATTTAGTTTATCAAATGGAACAATAATGATGTCTAATCTTTTGAAACCCTATATCTGACTCTAATGATTATCCTGAAATACAAATCTAGATCTAATCTAGTTGACTATTGAAAATGAATCATTAGTGATCTTGATCTATCTGGATTCAATCTTGATTATAATGAATACGAGAAATCTTGATATTGATCTTAATCTTGCTAAACACTTGATATACTTTGACCCATCAACCTGATCTAGAATTCCAATGATGCTAAGTATCATGATGATGATCTAGAAACTTGAATGATGACTCAAATATTGATGATAATAATTAGGGTTAACACATGTAATCCTAGAAAACCTAGTTAAGTCATTCACACTCGAATATATTGTATACTTGAAATAATGTTGGACATATTGAAATATTGATTATAAGTGAATGACCCAACCCTAAGGTTGACATAGGAAAAGTGTAACCCTAATATCAATTATTAAAACATGATTTTTTGAACATCATGATCTTGACCTTTGATCCAATCTTGATGATTTAGGATCTAACTCGAAGGGTTGACATATTTATTCAAATATTGATCATACTCGAAATCTTTGGTGAGAGGTACATTATTATATAACTCTTCCTTGATTGTATTGAATATACTTTTATGTATCTCTTGGTTGTATGCTTGGATATGTACTTGGATGATCTACTGTTCCCTATGACTAGTCTTCTGTTTTTCTATACTATATTTTGAAAAACATGAGAGCATAAATTTCATGCCCATTATGACTGCCCGTATATTGATAATGATGATGATATTGATAATGTTGATAATGTTGATATTGAGTGCAACAACCCCCTCATTTGGAGGTGGGACTTGTACATTGGCCTCCTATGTTCCTATGGTGAGAAGGAGCCTAGTGACCTTCCTCATCGCGTTGGGGTAATAGAGTCACACAAAATATATAAGCATGCTTCTTGAATTACATCATAATGGGAACTCGTAATAAAAGTCGAATTTCTTGAAAAACTTGTCGAATAAATGTTGGTTTTGCAAATTGATTCTTTTATAAGTTCTGCCAAGTATACTATTTTTTTATAAATCATTTTTCTTGATTTTGATAGTGTACCGTGCAATTGCATGATTGTGTCTCGATTTTCTTGATTTTAGGCAATACAAATGGAATACTGAATAAGATTGCTTCTGCACTCATACACTCTAATGACAAAGATAAATCAGATATATCTCCATATTGGGTTAGTATGTCCTTTAATTATCCAATTTTGAGTTATTTATTTCTTATTGTATATGCCAGTGTGTTAGATCCTATCGGGCCACTCAGGGATGGGCGATTCAATCCCTTTACCACTGTTTAGGCAGTGAGATCGGGATTTGGGTAAGAACGGTTCTGTGACAGTATCTTATATTCCTATTTATCCCCTGGTTAGTTTAATAGAATTTCCTCTTGTGAAACCTCCTATGATATATGGAGAAACTCTCGGTTACACATGAAGGAACCCAACCAGTAAAAAGAACTAAAATTAATATGTTGAAGCATAAATTTGAGTTATTTCTTATTAAAAATAATGAGACTATTACTAAAATATATGCAAGATTTTCTACAATTATAAATGTTTTCTTTAGGGAATACATATCCAAGGAGGAACAAGTATCTAAGATTATTAGGTCCTTGCCACCTAAGTTCAAAGAAAATATAAATTCTATATAAGAATCTATAGAAGTTACCTTTTCTATATGTTTGATGGAGAAACTCATTGGAAACTTGGAAACACATGAAGTGAATCATTGAGAAGAGGCTAAAGTACAAGAAGAAACAATTGTAGATAAATAGGCTTGGCATTCAAAGAAAGAGTGCAACGTCCTAGGGTTTAAGTCCTCATATAAAATGATATTAAAAGGAATGATTGGACTATCCATATCACCAATGTACACCTCCTTTTTAGGGAGCCCATCACAAATGAATTGTGTGGTTAAGCTTGCTCGACCAAGAGTAGTACTAGGATGGTTGAACAGTCGAGAAGTTTATCCTGGCTTACGTGTGAGTGAGAACAAAGCATGCAGCTAATACTAGTGGTGGTCTGTGGGGCCAATCATCATTTCTAAAACTCTTCTAGACTCTTGGTCAATGGGACTAAGTGTTACAAATGGTATTAGAGTGATAACCCCTCAAGTAGGTGGGTCTAAATGGAAATGTGGCATTTCAATATCGATTTGTGCGGTCTATGCATGTTGGAAAGGTGTATCCACGGTGATGTAGCCATCCTTGCACTAGTAGATGTGATTTGGATATGGGTGCACATGGGTCATTCTGGGTCTACACTAAAATGGAGAATGATTACAAGGCCTTCTAGTTGAGCTTTGATGAGGACGTAAGGAGTCTAAGTGGGGGACACTGTAATGTCCCCAGATTTAAGGCCTCAAATAAAATGATCTTAAAAGGAATGATTAGACTACCCATATAACCAAGGTGTACATCCTTTTTAGGGAGATCGTCACTAAAGAACTCTGTGATTCAAACATTCTCATACCAGAGTAGCACTAGGATGGGTGACCAATCACAAAGTTTATCTTGGCTTACACATTAGTGAGGACAAAGCATGTAGTTAAGGCTAGCATATATATATATATATATATATATATATATATATATATATATATATATATATATATATATATATATATATATATATATATATATATATATATATATATATATATATATATATATATATATATATATATGTATATCTATATATCAAATCCACAATAGCAATGTGTATGGAGACATAAATCATCTATGTTGAGCCACAAGATAGCCATATACATTCAAGAACCTTTTTTCATTTACATCATCATCAACATTTTGATGTAAGTTTACATATACATATATATATGTGTGCGTGTGTGTTTTTTTTAGGGGGGATGTATTCGTTACTGAGTTGGGTAACATAAAATATTATTGAGTGATTTTGGTTACAAATTGAGTATTCTGATTACAATTTTAACTTCTGGGTTATAAATTTTTTATCCTGGTTATAGTTTAGAGTGGAGACTTTTTTCCTTCAAAATTGTCAATTTTACTATTTTCAGAGATCAAAATACAAAATCGGTGTTGTTTTTACAAAATTGTCATCTCATTACAGTTTTGCATCTTCTTGTTACAAAACTAGATCCACGAGTAACTAACCTTAGTTACCCGACTCAGGTAACTAAGGTTAGTTACACATGGATCTAGTTTTTTAACAGGAAGATGCCAAACTATAATGAGACGAATACATTTGTAATAAAAAGACTCCTTTTGTGTGTGTGTGTATATGTATGTATGTGTATACCGGGCGTTCGACCTTTGCCAGGGGCATGGGAGAGGGGGAAGAAATCTTTCTCTCTTAATCCCATATATATAATCCATATATTCACTACCCGAGTCGGATAACTAAGGTTAGTTTTGTAACATGAAGACACCAAATTGTAATGAGACAACTACATTTGTAATAAAAAGACTTTTTTTGTAAAAACAACGTCAATTTTGTATTTTGGTCGCTGAAAATAGTAGAAATGACATTTCTAGAAAAAATAACCGCTCCAAACCGTAACCAGGAATGAAAATTTGTGACCAGAATGCTAAAATTGTAATGAGAACACCCAGTTTGTAAAAAAATATGGGTAACTAATTATGTGTATATATATATATACACACACATATATATACATATATATACATATACATATAGATGTATATATACATATATGTATATATATGTATATATACATATATATATATAACATTACCCAACTTGGTAAGATAAATGGGTTACCTAATAATTTTGCTTACAATCTGAGCATTTCTGTTATAAATTTCCCATTTTAGTTATAAAGTTTCACTCCTGGTTACAGATCGGGGTGGATAATTTTTTTCCATAAATGTCATTTTTATTGTTTCGCATAACACAACAAAAAAATGGTGCCATTTTTACTAAATGAGTTTTTGTGTTACAAATTTGGTCACTTGCATATAATTTGGTGCCTTTCTGCTACAAATGCATTACATATATATATACACATACGTGTGTGTGAATATATATATATATATATATATATATATATGTGTGTGTGTGTGTGTGTATGTGAATATATATATATATATATATATATATAGAGAGAGAGAGAGAGAGAGAGTCATGCTAGAATACACTCGAGTGTATTCAGAGCAAAATACACTCAAAAAGTTTTTCATGATGTAATATTTTTTTCAAAAATATAATCCGTTGATCTTCTTAATCATCTTGTGAATAACTCATATAAAAAATTGGAGCACATTTGGACATTTATAGGTCATGTTATAAAGACCGCAAAAATTATACATTTCAAATTAGTTTTGTGCGTTGATTTTTTTCCCTCAGATGATTGAATTACACTCATCCAAATGAGCTCAAAATTTTTATGTAGCCTAATTATAGTATGACATTGAAGATGAATGGTTTACATCTTGCAAAAAAAAAGCCTTGATATGAAAACACACTTGAGTGTATCCGTGCGATCTGTACACTCGAGTGTATTCTAGCCTGACTCTCTCTCTCTCTCTCTCTCTCTCTATATATATATATATATATATATATATATATATATATATATATATATATATATATATATATGTGTGTGTGTGTGTGTGTGTATGTGTATCTATACATATGTCCACACATACATACACATCAAACCTCCCAAAAATTAGCCTCCTTTGAACCTAGAGTTTGTGCAGACAAGCTATACGCCCATAGAATAGAGCCATACAATCTACCTTTTGATGTGGTTAGACTGAACACTTCATCAACTATTCAAAACAACTCTATGTCATCTCCTCGAAAATGAAATCCTTGAAATCTTCACATAGTATATTATTTTTAATTTATTTTTATCCAATGGTATTATTTTACTCATGATAAAATATATATTTATATTATGTGTAAGAGACACAAAATTTATATTAAAAATACTCCAAGTAATGAACTCTATAACATTGACATGTTTCTCATCTTAATAATATCTCATCACCTATCATTAGCATCCATCAATAATGCTAATGATGTTTACAAAAAAACAAGTGACTATGTAATTGTTGTTTTCCATATATCCTTGAAAACTCTTGTCCTGTAGCGATCAAGTGGAAGTTGAACTACATGACAACTATGACATCTCTCTATCACATAGACAACAAAATGCCACACGAAAACATGCGGAACTTCCATAAACCACATATTACCAAAAATAGGGGTTAATTAAAACTGATTGCGGAAAGTAGATAATAAAGAAACTATTGCATGCAGATCTTGATCCTGTAAGAAAACATGTTATATAAACATATATAAACTTGATAAGTGTCCACAACTTATAGGAACCAGTTGTAACATAGGCACAAAGAGTTCACCACCTATTTATGTACAGAACAGGCCATACCAGGCCAACAACAGGATAAATAAGCTACACCAACTATACATCATGAAACGTCATCAAAACACCTCCAAAGACCTGAGAGTATAGAGATGACTCTCGGACTCTACTATAGAATAACCAAAATAGCAACATATCCATCTCTTGCCTCCTATTGTTCTTCTTTCTACTCGGCCGCAACCTCACGACCACCACCACGTCTAGCACAATCACCTAAAAAGATTGTAAACCATCAGGGTGAGACACACAGTCTCAGCGAGAAGCATAACTCCCAGCCAAACTATAAAACTTTAGGAAAGCTAGAATTGATAAAGAATATAACTGTTATAAGCAGCTCATATATGCAACATACTGAGCAGAACTTAACTTTATTGACAATCTTACCAAGATGTCCAGGAGACATATAACCAGATATTCTTTATGGAACATGATTGACAAGATAAGATTTATAAGAACTTATCACAAGATACGAGGAATGTACAAATAACTGCAAGATATAACTAGGGAAACTATACAAGCAAGGCCTCAACCAATGTTCCATGTTTTCCCTAAGCAGTACATACTATAGGGCTAGATTACAAGTTTATCATGCCCTGAGGAAGTGAGTCGTCCCGCTCAAATCCAACCTTCAGCTGCGAAGCCCAAAACCGGTTCCATACAAGGTCAATGGGAGAGTCGGACTCTATGACCTCACCTCCTCATGGTTAGTGCACGATAACCAAAGCAGGATCGTGGTCTCTTGCTTAAGTGGCCTCAGCCATAGGGTTAGCTTCACAATCTACCCTTTCCTCTAGCCCATCTTGGTACAGGTCACGACACTAGTATATCATGAGCCACAGGCCTATTCACCGTGCTCCTTAGCCATGAACGCATTCATGCTCCATCACACATAGCCATGGGCTTGTTCACCATGCTCTTATATACATCTTGAGTCCACAACCGTAGTTGCACTTTAATCCTCCTACTTTCGGCTAGGAGAAACCCTGCATATTCAACAATATGTGCTCCGGGTTAACTCGCAAGAGAACCTATTTCACCATCACCAGCTACTGACGATGATGGATCTATGTCCAGGGCAAACTATATGAAAGGTTCATCTATAATTAATTAATACATTTTAAGCAGATTGTAAGATTCAACCAAGTTATGTAACATGTAAACTAAAACACAAGTAAACAACATAGATCTCATTATCAGGTGTTACATTGTCACTCTTATTCTCAAAGCCAACATCATCCTGATCCATCACAAGGATCCAACATCACATGTTACCACTTGGCCTCTTTCCAATCATCAAGATCCATCTCAAGGATCAACATCATTGGGACTCAATCCCATCCTCAAGGCAAACATTGCCATTCCATGGGTAACACCCATCATATATCACTGGGTTCATCATAACCCTTGATGTTCAACATCATATCACTATTATTCCATTACCATGGCCTCATCGTACAAATGTCTCATGCATGGTTAGTGAAATCACAAAGGAGCAATGATACTTGTACAAGGAACATTTACAACTCTTTACTTTATTATGAGAGTCAACCATGCAACATATATGAGTGTATCAAAGCATAGCATTCTTATATACATATCAAAGCATAACAACCTCATGTATCAAAGCACAACAAGCATTATGATTACCAACCGAACACAAGGTACAACCCTCACTATAAGTGTATCGGGTAAGGGACAACCCTCACCAAAAGCATCTCGGGTAAGGAATAACCTCACTAAAGGCACAACGTCTCTCATCAAAGAGTGTGACGCCAACACTATATCAGTTAAGCACGCCACTCTTCACCACCTATTGTATCATCCAACACCCATCTAGGGCCACAACCATATCAGCCAACCACTGTCACCCTAGTATCGGGTAACACATAACCCGTGACGCCCAAGGCAGCAAACCCTATCCTCCACTTCGTATCACCCAAGCCACTAAGGAACTATGTTGGGAAGCACCACAAGCAAGCTGATAACGAGCATCACTTCCTCAAGTGCAACGCCCAAGACATCATGTCGAGCAATAGCTAAGAACCAACATGTAACGCTCAAACGCACAACATCATATCAGGCAGAACCATAACGTGTAATGTTGTGTCGTGGTACCTATATCGAGCAATGCCCTGAGACGGGCAACATTGTGTCGGGCAACGTCTCAAAGCAATGTGTCCCGACACAACAACACAACAGCTGCCTATTGTATTGCCTAAGGGATACAAACCTCATAACGCCCAAACCGCATGCTACTGCTGATCATCAACCGACACCTTGGTCATCACACCATAGGCATATTGCCTAAAGGTTCTAGGGTACCGAGCAGCACTCTCAAGGATCAAAACAGTCAACAGACCCCAAGGTATTATCTTACATATTGGTAAACACTATATCGCTCAAACGCATATCATCCAACAACACATCTTGGGTAAGGACTCATATCGGTCAAAAAGGTCAACAGAACACCACTTAGCATATCGCCTAAGACTCATCCCTAGAAGAGGGATATCGGAAAGAACACATCAAAGGGGTATCGTGCAAGGGTTCCAAGACCATGACAGGTTGGTCATCTTCAACCTCAAGACAACCACCAAACCTTAAAAGATCAAGAGAATTGGCTCACCTCTCAACAACTAAGAGAGAGGGATTTTATACAACTTCCATCACATATTGGGAAGCAAGGTGGGCCATCATCATAATGGCCATCCTTCCAACCTAAACTAGGTTAACACCAACCAAAGGCTCAACTCTCAAGTCCATGGTAAGAGAGGGGTATTGCCCAAGAAACTAGAGTGTAGACTCACCTCTCAACAACCAAGAGAGAGAGGGGTTTTTCCCACAAAACTAGAGCTTAAGCTCACCTCTCAAGACCAAGGAAAGAAATGGGTTTTGCCCTAAGAACACACTACACGCACCATGGAAATAGGAAACCCTAGGCTCACCTCTCAACAACCAAGAGAGAGGGGTTTTTCCCAAGGAACCCTAGTCCAATGGTTCAGCCAATAAGATCCAAGAACACCTCTACACAACATAACCATGGCATCATATCCCACAACGTCAAGGGTACATACTAGAGCAAAGATATTATTAACAAGATAAGCATGGCTGATCAAGATAACACATAAACAAGCAATATATAAAGGAGGTAGTATAGTTAGGGTTATGAGTTATGTAACCCGCCTAAATCTCTAAATCTCCAAGCTCCAAGCACCAAGCTTCAAGCTCCAAGGCACCACCTTTGGCCAACACTAGGAGAGAAAATAACTCCATTACCACCATGGCCAAAAAGAAAGAGAGAAGAAGAAGAAGGTGCCAAGGATAGGGAGAGAGATACTCACCACAAGAGGAGAAGGAGTAAGGCACATCTAGGGTTTTGGCCAACACTAGAGGAAGAAGAAGACTCCACCAAGGAGATCGGAGACCAATCTCTACCAAGTGTATCGGCCACCAAGGCTCCACCAAGGAGAGATATTAGCCACCAAGAAAGAACGGAACAAACTAAGGAGCTAAAGGAATCCCAAGCTAGCAAAGAAGGAGGTATATATGCAAGGGGGTTAAGTGGGCGTCCACTAGGGTATTGCTCCACATGTGCTCGCCCAACCACCACTTGTCCAAACTATGCGACCTTGCTAGCATCCCAAGCCACATGATCACAACTTGCCACAAACTAGCAAAGAAACGTCCACTTGTCCAAAGAAGGGTGACACAAATGAAGCTAGGTCAGGAGGGTGTGTATCGCCCAACATGGCAACCCGACACACCATGGCCGACACAGCCCCTGGCCGATACACCCGTGGCCGATACACTCTTGGCCGACACATTCTGCCCGACACACCAAGCAAGGAGGCAGCACCAATCTCAAACAAGGCCCAAGAAAACCCAAAAATAAGCCTAAGCTTCAACAAGCTAAAATAAGGCTCAAAGCAAACCAAGCAAGGTGCCCAACCCATCCTCTCAACCCTAGAGGATGCAAGGAGAGAGAAAGATATCTCTCAAGGTGACAAACTTGCACACCAACCCTAGAAATTGGGTAATATGCAAGTTGAACCTCAACTTCTCAACAAAGCATAAACAAACCCTAATCACAACGCAGGTGATTAGCAACCATCTAAACACAAGGTTTAGGCAGAGCAAACAAGGTAAGTCCAAAACGGGGGTCAGGGTCCTTACAATAGCAATTTACACATTAGGCCTTACTACCTAGCTAGTCATAAACATATTACATCCTTACTAGTAAATTTTAATTTTGAGACAACTATAAAGAGCATAGTGTATCATCACCTAAGTCAAATCACCACTAGTCATGTGTCACCGAGTTGATTTTCCTATGATTGAGAGTAAAATTTGATAATTTTCTCATGTTACACTAGAACACTCATTGCAATTTGTTTCACTCCACCTATACACACCTTTTGGGGTTTTAAAAGTTTGCATAGTTCCTAATGTATACTACATTGGGTTTCTCTTTAGGTTAAGTCTACATTGGTAATCTTTCTGTATACAGCATGGAGAAAATTTAAAAACACCATTTGTGGATGTAGGATAGGAATAAAATCTAATTAACATCATTTGATAGGAGTTATTCACTATTGGCCATATCTAGAAAATAAGAAGGTCTATACCATTCCTTATTGGGCAATAAGGGTATTCATCAGTCTCGCCTCACAATTTCTACCTGCAAAGGTTCCATACAATATGTTGTAGTTTGTGTAGTAGGAGGAACAAACTCAAACTGAACTTCTCTAGGCAACAACACTAGACACATCTTCCATTATACCTTGTTGTGATTATGTTTGATACCCCAATTAACTATCACATAATTGGTTGATGAATAGTTGGTACTAGAAGTGAAAGGATGGAACTTGGATGTTTCTATTTAAAGTACAGAACGTATAGGTTTGTACTTCATGTGGAATTTTATTGCAATTTATATAGTTGGTCTATATCATTATAGCTTTACATCAATCGCCATTACTATTATAATCATGATTTTCATCATCTATTTGTTGACCACATATGTGCATATCAAGAAATAGTTCATACATGACATAACAGTTGTATTCATCCACATGGTTAGATATAATTGCATTTACCAATCTCTCTCATAGTAATTGGAGAATCAAGATATACAATGAATGAGTTATAGAGATTCATACCGTTTATTGTTTGCACACTAATACTCATAACACCACTACATTTTGTACATCTATTATAACATACATATTTGAAGGAAATAATCTATAAATCATAGATTGAACATATCATGTGTTAAGATAAAATATTTAATATATTGGATATCAGTCAGTTTGTACTATGTATTAGAAAATATCTTTTTACAGGAAAATGTCATAGATTATCCCCTTACATTGCTTTTCTTCTTCTTTAAAATGAATTGGCCTTAATATAATAAAAAAGGCTTTAGATATAAGATTCACTTTACATACAATTTATGTAGGGAGTAATAAAACTAATCATCTTTAAAGAAAATTCATGTAGGTTCTATCTCCCCCTTTTTGGAGATGAGTTACAAGGTCCAATACTTCTTTATGTAGCATTCTCTTTTTCTCTATTTGTATTCAAAAAACCTACAATAATATTAAATGAGGAACATAGAATGTGAACATGAACACAATCTCCATAAGATAGTCAACCAAAAGTTCATGAATAGAGGAATTCAAAAATATGGTACACTTACCTTGGAAGTTCAGCAAACGTCAAGAATATACAAGATGAGATCAACCCAACATCATTAGTTTGATCTCATTTTGAATTGTCGTCTATTGATTGAATAGGTTCATAACTAATATTAATAGGTTTACTTATAATAAGTGCATATACCTCAGCGATAAAAGCAAATATAGCAATCTCATTTAAAAATAAAGTCTAAAACAAAAGTTTTCATAGTCGTTTGAATTTATGCCACCTTGGAATTTACCTCTTGGAGTATGTCAACTTCAAATAGAAACAAGGAACTTTTGTTTTTAAGAATTCGTCCTTGCATCTGAATAGCCCAAAAAAAATTTAAACTCCCCTTATATATCACTTCAGTTCACCAATTATGTAAAGTTGTATGAGATTCAATTTAGGTCCAATTCATCCTCAAAATTCCTTCAAGAGTGACTTCCACAATCAAACATGTTAGGAGTTTAGTATAGGTTCAATCATCAATTGAAGTACTCATTGTAGAAAACTATGAAATTATTATGGTTAGGACTTTTAAGTTATAGACCATGACTTATCCAAAAAGAAGTGATGAACCATTTATCCAACAAGTGAAGTGAATCCACCATAGCCATTAGGATATTAAGCGTAAAATAAGGGATATTAGCACAAAACACAATAATAACCAATTCACTGTTATAAAAATAAATATAAAATGACTAATTATTTTTTAAGGGATAGTCAGACCTTCAATAATTTTAGTAACTATTTTGTATATCATTATATTTTAGACTTTTAACCCAAGTAAACCAGAGGTTGTACGTGTTTGACGAGGAAAGAGCTCTTTGGAATTTGATTATTTACTTTTCTTGACATAGAAACACGGTGGAATGAAGAGAAGGGTAATTTTGGTTATAATTAGGAAAAAGAAACTATGGAGAAGCTTAAAGGTTTGGGATATTGAAAGACTTTTTGAAGAAAGAGACACAATCTGGATCTCTTAAATGGTAAAGTTTACACACACACACACACACACACACACACACACACACACACATATATATATATATATATATATGGCTGAAGATATAATGAAATATTTTTTAAAATTGGCAAGAGAAATTCTTTTTAAGGTCCTCATAACCAGGTTAGTAAATGGATCCACAAGATGTGTTCTCTTAAGGGTCATTCTAAACAATGTAGTAAATGGAATGGTCAATTAGCCTGAGAAGCACATGAGCTACCACAACAGTTTTCCGGTTAATTGGCAAAGAGTGATTTAGGACCCATATTTCATCTCAAATCTAGCTACGATCTGCTTTACAAAACAGCCCTCAAGAAGTTGAAAGCTGTTGGTATAATCAACTAGCCGCATCGTAACACTTAAAGATCACCTGATATGGATGTTATGCACTTCAGTTCAGGTTATGTCTGCAAGCTATACCTGGAATTCATACAATATCGTGTATGAGACTTCTGTATCTGTCCTTCTCTTGCAGCTGTACGTGGTAAAAGCACAAAATATTATCTTTGCAAAGACATTACCACTTAAACATAGAAATTACCTTTATCCAGGAATAGATTCTTCAGTTGATCCAGTTTAAATACGGTCACGTTTTATTTCGAAAATTAAAGTCTTTATATGGTAAGACGATTCTGGAGCAGGCATATGCTGGATCCTATACAGTGTATCGCACGAGGCAAGGCGGGCTTCAGCATCAACCAAATCATGCATCCGCTACTTTTTCTAGCTAAAATCATCCTCTACTTTGTTGTCCAGGCAAGATCCAAAATGAATGAATGCACAACCACAGCTAGATGATAATAAATTTATATCTAGGCTTGCAAATGCATGCATGAACAGATACATAGCTTAAAAGCTTGCATTTCTGTATATGCCAATACCGGACAGCAAGTAGCGACGGTCCACCTTCAAGAAAAGTATTGCGTGTTGCTGTTACTGATGTCCATATACTGAGAAAAGATCTGATTGAAAAGAAAAGGATGAAATATACACGATCTGATGTTGTTTGCGTTTTTCCTTGCATCAAAATAACCAATTAATGATGACCACATATGGCAACTTTGAAACCTTGCCTACCCACCGTGCCTGCTGCAATTATTCAGCCTCTTTGTATGATGAAGATGTGTAGCAGGTCGAGTGATGGATGCTCCATTCGAAATTCTCTACCTCTTCTTTTCCTTTTGACACCCTTTCCTTAAGAACAGGTAAAGCCCATCATCTAATATAAAAATCCAAGAGGAACAGAGTTGAGTGGTTATAGTCATCTACCACTAGGAGAATGAAAAAGGAATTCTTTCAAAGATTCCGGTATAGAGGGAGTACTCACCATGTTCCAAGAGAATGGTGCCCTATACGTGCGGGGTCTTCTCAATCTTTTTGCATCTTTATCTGACCTCCAAAGGGTTCCCATGAAACGTGTCTTCTAAAGAACTAAACTTCACTTTGCTCGTAAAGGCAGAAACTGTAGAATTCCACTGCAGTCCTGGTGGACAAATCAAACCTGGTATTGGGTAAAAGAAAATATAAGGAATTGTCACACGCAAGATCTTTCACCACATGAATATTAATTGTTTAAAATGAGATCATCAACGTTTAAGATGGTCTCGTCGTTTATTATGTTAGCGGAAGCACACCTGAACTTTGTGGAGTCTCCATGACTGTCATCCTTCTAGAAAAGAAAATAACAATCATGGTGCTCAAAGTAACGGAAGCAGTGCCGACAGTCTTCACGTCCCTCTTCGACAACCTGCCATATATAGATGTGAAGTAGGTCCACACAAAAACTGACGCCGGAAGATGGACTTAAGGTAGGACCTATAGCTGAATTACAGACGGAGAAAACATACTTATTCTAACCCGAAAGTTAGTTGCTCTCTCCCTTACCGAATTCTTCGAAAGATGGAATTTGGGCCAGTTTGGTTGGAAGTAAAATCAACTCTGACCGTGAAATTGGAAATATGAAATGAAAAGTGAAGACTTGAGATGGCATGGTTTTTGTTTGGTTTCATGCATGAACATCCAAATAGAAGATATGTTTTGTTTATTTTTTATTTTATGGTGCTCTACTGGGCACTTCATGTTTGTTGCCTGAACTTCACATTCTCCTGTGCACATTGATGGTTACTATATATTCACGTGGCAGTTGCACCTTTTCTTAAAGACTCGCTGTCTGGATTTTTTCATAGAAGGAAACTGGTCAGACATATTTGGGCGTAGTTGCTTCGCAGCAGAAATATGCATTACCGGACGAGAGAGTCCAGTTAGTTTTCCTGGGCCTGGTTGGAACTACACCGTACGATATGCTGATGGTCTAAAATATTGTGTGCTTGGAACTGCGTACGTTAATTTTCACCGCAACCGAAAGAGCTCTTAGGCTAGTGATGATATTCATTGAGATAGGACATGTTAAATCCCTTGGATTATAATATCCTTTTTCCTTCTATATCCATATCCAAAAGGTACAAAATTAATGAGAACCACCACCAGTGGATGCATCGCTTCTGAAGAATTACTAATTAGTTTAAACGATGAAGTTTCGAACATACTATGGTTTTAACATCACTTGGACAAAAATTCCCTGGCCATGAAATCTGACATTTTCTTCGTGATGGTCAAATTTAAACATTTCCCCGTTAAGAAGGAGATATGACTCATAATGTTTCATACTCTATACATGAGTACTCTCATCAACTCAACCATACATCAAGCTTTAATACGAAATGGAATAAAAAAAAATTTAACAGATAGAGATAAATAAAAATACACTTTGGTCCAACTTAATCTTACGATAGATATTGTATTATAACCCTTATTAATATAAAGATAGTGAGTTTGACATGCGGTCAAACAAAAAATTTCAAAATGTGTTGGTTATTACACATAAGCCACCTTATAAGAACCATGTCCTTAATATCAGATGTATAGAGTATTGATGTAACATCCTTGGATTTGAGGCCTCGGATAACATGATCTTAAAAGGAATGATTGGACTACCCATATCACCAATGTGCATCTCCTTTTTTGGGAGCCCATCTCTAAAGAACTCCATAGTTAAGCGTGCTCAGCTTGGAGTAGTACTAGGATGGGTGACCATTCGGAAAGTTGATCCTGGCTTGTGCGTCAGTGTGGACAAAGTGTGCAGTTAAGGCTAGTGGTGGTCTGTGGGGCCAGTCGTCATTCCTGAAACTCTACTAGAGCCTTGGGCAGTGGGCCCAGGCATTACAAATGGTATCAGAGCCGATTCCCCTCCAGTAGGTGGGGCCCACATGGACATGGCATGCCAGTCTTGAGCCGTGCGGTCCAGGCATGTAGGAAAGGGTTGTCCATGGTTGACGTAGCCACCCTTGTGCTGGTATTCCGTAATCGGGAGCTGGGTGTTCATGGGCCATTACGGGTCTGCACTGAAATGGGGAAGAGATTATGAGGCCTTATAGTTGAGCCTTGACGAGGACGTCAAGAGTCAAAGTGGGGGAGATTGTAACATCCTTGGATTTGAGGCCTCGGATAACATGATCTTAAAAGGAATGATTGGACTACCCATATCACCAAGGTGCATCTCCTTTTCCGGGAGCCCATCTCTAAAGATCTCCATAGTTAAGCGTGCTCAGCTTGGAGTAGTACTAGGATAGGTGACCAGACGGGAAGTTGATCCTGGCTCGTGCGTCAGTGTGGACAAAGTGCGCAGTTAAGGCTAGTGGTGGTCTGTGGGGCCAGTCGTCATTCCTAAAACTCTACTAGAGCCTTGGGCAGTGGGCCCAGACATTACAATTGAGCTGGCTCATTAGTGATGGATATGAAACAAGTGTCTACTGTTGTGATCGCCAATTACCATCCCATTTTCATATCATTTATTAAAATGTAAAGATGGAAATCTATGTGTTTTCATGCTATGATTTTTTTGTATTGATTGCCACGGGTAATTTTCAACTATACTATCAAGATATATTCATCTTATGAATATAATTTAATATATAGAGGTCATAAATCACATCTTTATGCATAGTGCATGTGATTATGTTTCTTGAACATTGTATATAAGTTTATCTTCCAAGATAGATAATGGCGTGGTCTCTTTCTAAGCACTCTTCCATGATAATTGACCACTAGCTAGTAGGAAAATGTATCCTGACAAACACTATTTAATATCAGACACCCAACAAAATATTGTTTTGGGTATCACATAATTGATTGGTTGGACCCTGAATGTGTAAGCATATTGTTCTTTTGTCCTTGTGAATGACCCATCACTTCACAACTCTTTAGTTGTTAATATCTGGTTATTTTAGTAATGATGATGCATTTAAGTAGAAAATGCAATAATAGATCATATCACATTTAAAGATATAGTAGGAATGGTAATGTGTGGGATAAAAAGAAATTAATTGAAGTTGTTATACTTATATGCATTTAAGTTCTGACAGTGAAGATGTTTCTACAACACATGGCACTACATGATTAGGGTTTCACTTGATTAGTTATGCCAATTGGGTGAATTAAGGTTGCATCAAATAAGTGGACATACAAACCTTAATTCACTTCTAGCAAGCATATAAGTATAACAACTTCAAAAGATGTAAAATTTATGAGACATAGTTCTTATCACAACATCGCATGGTACTATTTCATTTCCACACATGAGACCATACTTGCCATCATATCACCACAATACACAATTCCTTATCATATTGATCCAAGGTTCCAACCCTTGTCACACCATGGAGAGGATTACACCTTATTCAGGGCTCAGCCATGACCAAAGGTCATTAAGGACATCACATTATTCCCTGCAAGATCATTGTTATCTTTCCATGCCTTATAAAAAGGCTCAAAGAACCGTCACCATTCATGTGATATACAGGCTCAGCATGATATTGCATTAAGAGCTAAAATGTGTTCATAGAATAACATAACAGGGTTATCTTTGCTTTAAGAGCATTCCTTCATTGTACCAACATACAAGAAGGCTAGATATGATTAGCCACCATCAAACTTATAGTTCACATGTTTAACATAAGAAAGATTCAATCATAAGGTTATGATAACAACCATTTGACACATTAGAGTTATATCAACATTAGGAAGAATACTCCATCATTATAGTATTTAGAGTTATATCAACATTAGGAAGAATATTCCATCATTATAGTAATCATTAAAGGAAGGGTAACAAGATTAACTACCATCATATATTTCATTAGGGTTAGGTTCCACCTGATAAGTTGCATTGAATCTACAAATCAACACTCAATACAAACCCTAACATGTGTCATCCCGATCGAATCATGGATGCATAAGGTGAAGCAGTTCCATCAAATCCCATACTATCCTCAAATATGGATCCATGCATAACACAACGCTTAAACATTACTTA
This sequence comes from Alisma plantago-aquatica, assembly GCA_963693085.1. NCBI lineage: Eukaryota > Viridiplantae > Streptophyta > Magnoliopsida > Alismatales > Alismataceae > Alisma > Alisma plantago-aquatica. The sequence goes on along the minus strand of OY856409.1, from coordinate 1,369,740,914 downwards.
TTGCATGAAGGTTAAGTGTAATGAGATATGCTACCTTAAGTTTGCACATCCACTCGTTATGGTGACTATCAATTTCCTTGATACAAGGGTAAAGGTAAGACAAATCTGTCAAGGCAAACACCATTGCTTCTACATCGTTAAAACCAAAACATCATGCCATGAGAATCATATCAACCATCAGATGTGAGAGGGTAAAACCATCAGTTGTAACATAAGCAAACACCTTGAACAAACTCTAAAGAACCATCGAGTTGTGACCTTAGAAGAGTCACCATCCAAACCTAGATAAACCATTGTTGGATAACACATAGCACCATTGGTTGTTGACTCAAAGTGTACCATTGTTTTGTGAAGGTTGGATAACAATCAGATGTTGCCATCACTAGGCACTAAAAACATCTATTCTTGAGCACCAAAAGAGTCAAAACAGAACTTAAGACATGACTATTGTTTGGCATAGGTAAGGCATCCAAAATCCACCTATAACAAGCCATTGCTTCTAGCAAGAAAGTACACCATCAGTTGATAAAACAAGAAGGAAAACAACCTCAAAACCCTAAGTAAAATCCATCGTTTAGAACCACTTGAGGAGAGCATTAAAGCCACCCACTTGAAAAAAACATAGCCATAGGTTCTAGGAACCATATGAGGGCTCGAAAAACACCAATGTACCCACCATCGATTGGCACATCAAGGCCAAGCAAAACAACAAAGGAACCAAACCATAATTTTGCAAAGAAAGGAATGTAAACATCTCACAAACTCTAATTTTTGACCATAATTTGTTAAGAAAAAACCATAGTCTTTGCATATGAAAGCAAAGTTCAGAGTTTCTTAGAATAAGAAGGGTACATGCACAAGGTTTAAGGTCTAGTCATGGAGGAAAGCTACTTAAGGGTCATCATATAAGCTTAAACCCTAGGCAAGGTAGATTCTTATGCTTAGAACTTTGTTTTTAAGCAAGAACATGAGCATGCAAGATAGTAGGAAGCAATAAACATGAGGTGTGATGACTTCTATCAAACTGATAATGACATCGCATAAAACTATGTGGAAATAACCGTTAACATCAGATTACCGAAAATCACTAAAAATTAAAACCATTTTTCATAAAGATCCATTCCCAGGAAATTTATTACAGAAAGGCCCAAAGCGTGACATAGACAACATGATATATCAAACATGTGCTATCTTAGAAGCATCCCTATTTCATCTAATATTAGTTTTGTTTTACAGAAAACATGTACATGAGCAAACTATTAGCAATAGCAACCCTTTTGTCAAAAACTCAAATCGACTGAAAAACTGCATATGAAACTATTCCCCAAGGATCTGAGAGTACATGGATGACACATAGGACTTCTATCTACAACAAGACACAGCTGACAACACACCACCTCAAAATTTTAAGTCTTCTTCTTGTTTTTGTCCTGTCGCAGCTATATGATCTCTGCTACCTCATGCACATCCACCTAAAAGGTTGTGGAACCCACAGGGTGAGACAAAAGTCCCAGCGGGAGATATAACTCTCCACCAATAGTATTATTATCACAAATATAATTGTTTATTCAAAGACAATGATAAAGTAACAACTATGCTAAGCAGTTCTAATTATAATATGAACATTATCAAGGTATCTCCATAAATGAGCATATTAGATATCTATGACTGACTAATAGGTTACTCAATTTATAGAAGGAATATGAAGAACATGTATATCATTTATCAACTATGACATACAAAAGCAATTGCAGCCTTATTTAATGTTTTCGTATTCGATCCTTAAGCAAATACACTACACGACTGATTACATGTTTCAATAATCAATCTTATGCCATAAGGAGGTGAGGTATACTGCTTATTCTCCAACGAACCTAAATTAGGTAGCATCAGTGTTGTACAAGGTCCATAGAAGAGCCAGACTCCACGACCTCTGAGAGACCATTGACCTTGCTAAAAGTGTTGAACATACTAATTATCATAATTGAATTCTCAGAACTATAATTTAACCTTTTGATATGATTTGGAATCATAAGACAATCTTAATTTTCAAGTTTGTTCCAATATAAACAAATTATGCAAGTTATGTAGTTTTATGTACATTTTGGATTTTTCTACAATTTACCCAATTGGGAGGTTTTTCTTGCAATTTATTACTTTCATTATGTTCTTTGGATGTTCTCTCATCATTCTTGAGCATGTTGAGCCGTGGGGCGCCTAGTTGAATCTTAGTTTGGAGGTGTTTTCCTCAAGGGTATTTTAGGGTTTACCCCTTTATGGATGAGCTAACTTTAGGAGCTATCAAGCAAATGGCTTATTTGCTTTTCTTGAAAAATCAAGAAAAGACGGCTAAGCAGATGTCCATGGATGATGCGTCAGCTGCTTATGTGGCTTCTTGTATATCCTTAATTGTTTAAGGCCATGGATGCATGGAGAGATTTTAGACACCTCATCCTTCTTCTCTTTCCTTATCCTTCAAGCTTTATATATCTACTTTTAAGATCCCAAATGAAAGTTTTGCCCTCTACCACTTCCCTCTTGCTAAGAACCTCATTCCTTCTATGTTTATCTATGGAGGACCTATCCAAGGTAGAATAAGAAGGAAAATTTCTTGGTGGAAGCATGTAGGGTTTTGTTTTGCTTCCTTTAAGGTTTCTAAAGTTCCTTCTTGGTGATCTTGACCTAACTTAGAAAGTTTCACCTTCTCTTTCCCATTTCTTTTGTTGTTCTTCTTCCCCCTATCTTTTTCCAGGTCGTAACCTTGCAGATCCATGGTAGAAGTTTCTCTAAAGCTCTAAAACCCTTCCTTTCTTGCTCCTTATGCTTAGGGTTTACTTCTTTGATAGAGAAAGGTGTTAGATGGACGAGTTCAGAGCTTATGCTTGGATTTTCTACCCTACCTGCTTGAGTTTTCTTCTATTTGGGATTTTACCTTCTCATTAGAGGTAATTTTATAACTTTCTCCACATTTATTTCTTACCATAAGTTTGCTCGCTCATGTTCTTGCTTTAAAATGATGATCCATGCACTAAAAAGCTATGCTTGGCTTGGATTTTTATTTTTATGATGTTCCCTATTCTGATTTCATTTCTAGATGAACTTGTAATCATATGTATGTTCCTCCTAAGATATAAGATGACTTCCATCATGTTGGTTTGACAACCGGTGGTGCTAAGCACCCATCAGGCAATGGCCAATTTGTGGTTTAAAGTTGATTTCTTCTATAAACACATGACCCAATGGTGGTACCATTGCAACAACCGATGGTGTTGTCTTCATGACAATTGTTGGTGGTGACCAAGGGTGTCAATTAATGTTCACCCATTAGGTCAGGTTTTGTCCTAATTGGAATCTTAATGATCAACAACTGAGTACCCTAATCATGCTATCAGTTTATGGTGACATTCACTTGAAATGTGATGATGATTAATGAATATAGTGTTGATCTAACAACCTATGGTGACTTAATGGTCACTACTTATCGTGTATTAGGTCTCCACAACCTATGGTGAGTTAAGCATGTAGTTGTAGCATCAATTAAGCCTTATACCAATGTTTTTTTGGGTCATTTGTTGCATTGGTTGGACCTATACTCCAATTGATGGTTTTAATATATGAACTTGACCCAATGGTTAAATCTAATGATTCTTCATCCAATGAATTGGAATAATTCCTAATGTAATATTTTGGTCCTAATAAAGTGATTTAGATGGATTCCTTAATGAGATCAACTTAAGAAGGTCATTTATTGACGACCTGTTTTAAATAAACAATCGCTTGATGGGTTTTACCCAATTCTCAATGGAACTTTTTATTTTGTTAATCAAGGGATGTCTAGGGTTAAATGGTGACTCTTTCTAGAGAACAACTCAATGACTTCATACTTGGTTTATCCAAGGTGTTTACTTATGTAAACAACCAATAGTTTTACCTTCTTAACAATCCAATATTTTGGGATGATGCTTATGGTAAGTTCGTATGGTTTGAGTGATGTTGAAACCTAATGGAGGTTTACCTAAATAATATAGTTGTACATTTTCCTGATATGATTAGAATTTATAATAAATATAATGAGTTAATTGGCAACCCTGTTGAAGTACATTTCGTTATACTTAGCCCTAATATAACCAAGTGATGGTAATTGATTATGAACAACCCCTTCAATGATGAATAAAATCATAGAGTACTCTCTTTTGTGGTTGAACCCTAGTATTGTATGACCTAATAGTTACACCTTAAGTTATGTGTGGATCCATATGTGAGACTGGTATGGAATGTGATGGTGATGCTTCGCCTTATGCATCCATGATCCAATGGGGATTCCATGAGTTAGGGTTCGGGTATGAGTGTTGATTAGTAATATTAATATAATTTATCTTATTGAACCTAACTCTAATGCATATATATAAATATGAGTATTCATGTTTAACCTTCTTATATGATGGCATGATGGTGGAATAATCTCCTTAATATGACCATAACGTTAATGTTTTAATTGGTGGTTATCATAGCTGCATGGTTGATACTTTCTTATGCTAAATATGTGCATTATGAATACGATGAGGGTTAATAATATCTAGATTCCTTGCATGTTGATGTAATAAAGGAATGTTCTTAATGTTAATATAACCCTAAAATGATTATTTATGAATATCTCCCATCTCATTAATGCAATATTGTGTTGTCTGGTGTACTATATGTAAGTGATGCTGTTGAGCCTAGTTATAAGGCATGGAAAGATAATGTTGATCTTACAGGGAATAATATTATGGTCTTAATGACCTTAGGGCATGTTGAGCCCTGAATGATGTGTGATGCTCTTATGTTAATAAGGGTTGATACCCTATGATATTGTGAAAAGGATTTATATCCTATGATAGTATGATGACAAGTATAGTCTCATGAATGGAAAGACAATAGCATGATCTCTTGTTTGGCAGGTGAATACTTCCAAGTGATGTTGAGATGAGAAATTATGTCTCATATGTTTTGTGTCTTCTGAAGTTGTTATATAGGAATATTTTCTAGATATGAATTAGGGTTTGTATTTCCACTTGTTTGATGCATCCTTCATTCACCCAACTGGAGATAACTAATCAAGTGAAACTCTAATCATGTAGTGCCCTGTGATGTATAACCATCTTCAGTTTCAGAACTTGATGGATGGTGAAATGAGTATTCCTAAGGGAAACTCAGAGTGCATACTATTGAATATGTGGGGGTGTCACATTGAGAATATATCCTTGTCAACCACAATTGCAGGTTATGGAGGATGATTGCAGTCATGCCTCAGATATTGTGAAATGTGAAAGGCAGCAACATAACTACAGCTGCCTCTTATAGAACGACCATGTGTGAGCCTATTCTCTAGTCCTGTAACCTGTACCAAGCACGGACTAGTCATTAGTAGCTTGACTATATGTCACTTTAGTGGTCATTGACCGATATGTTACTACCTTTTTACTCATACTGACCAATAGGGTGAGATCTTTGGATACCGACACTCCTACATCTTGTATGATACCAAATAGCCCTTCGCAGGGGTCGGTTAGACTTTAGATGGTACAATTCAATTTCTCCAGGGCATAATAAACGATGTAAGACAGTCATGTAGGTTATCTATTTAGGGTCATACACAACGCTTGCTATTTGATGATAACCCTTGTTTGCTTTATTTTCACTAAGATCATGTGAAGTACGATAAGTGATAATAGATATTCTTATGTTGTAGTTATGATCATGTTTTAAACATGCTTATGTTGTGAAATATACTATCATTGATTGTTAAGATGACGCTTCTAGCTATGTTTAATATTGCTAGCCATGCCTATGTAATTAGAAATGCTTAAACTACTAATCATGCCTATGAAGTTAATTGGGTTATGATGTTAGTTCTACTTATGATATATATTAGTTCCCCTTATTTGATATGCAATATTGATAGCTATGTTATGTTACTAAACATATTCATGATGTCAGGGAAGCTTATGATACAAGATTGCTTGCGCTGTTAGCAAGGAATATGATGAGAGTCATTTTAATGATGATGATTTTTATTAGATGCAATTTGATGAAATTTGAGTAGATATCTATCTAGAGAAATGGATTTATTTGTTACCTATATATACATTAATAATCATACTTCTTGCTAAGATTATTTTCTTAATATGTTTACCATACTTGGACTATTCAAAGTCTTGAGATTCATTATGTTGGTAAAAGTAGATGAGATAAGGATGTGAGTCCCTTATAGCACATGAGGTGGATACCAAGGTAATGAATCCTAGGATCCAAGATGTATCAATAGTATGGGAAGTATGTGAAGGTTGGAGATTTTTATTAAATGAACATTCTAAGTATTCCTCTCCCTTAGAGAGAGAGAGAGAGAGATTTGAAGATGACCATCTGAATGTTGTTTGGAAGGGAAAAAAAAAAGTGATTGTATAATGTTGTGTATGGTTCCGTTATAGCTAGGAAAGACCACTATCAAGGATAGATGGTTTGTTGATCAGTAGACATATGCTACCATGATCCTTTAAGATAAAATATCCTTTAGACATAAGATTTAGAATGGATGACATAAGTTACATGACCATGGAGAGTTTAGGGTTATGTCCTTTAGACTAAACAATGTACCAATAGAATTTATGAATAGGCGAAATAGAGTGTTCAGGTCATGTCTTACAAGTTGTAGCAATCTTTGAATTATGACATGTCAAGGTATTTCAGAGATGGTCAGTAACATGGTAAAAATCTTTGCTAAACCTTAAGAATCTTTAAGTAACTCTACTTATGTGTGACAAGTATGGAAAGAATGAGTTGGGGTTGAATATAGTATCCTCTTAGAGTTATGATACCTCTATTAAGTATGTTATGTGAATCCTGATAAGATGAAGACAATGTCATTGTTCTACCCCTAACAATTTCAATGGGGAAGTTATATTTGTTAATAGTTATAGACAAGTGTATGATTCTTCAACAAAACAGATGGTCAGTCCACCATTGAGATGATTGGAGAATCCTCAAAAAACATATTCCTCATAGTTCTTGAAAATTAGGGGATGCCTACCTAGTTGATTGAGTTGTTAATTACAACAATCATTAAAGGAGCATAGAGATGAAACCTTGTAAACTTACATATGATAAGATATACATGATGTTATATGTTTGGTAAGAGCTAGTGAGTATGGACTCTGAGTAATGTGTGATACAACAAATAGAATAGTTTAGGATGACAGTAGAGTCCCAAAGTTGAAAGGTACTACCAGACCTGTACAGGTGGTACAACAGTTCCTATGTTGAACCAAGGTGACACATGCAGAAGTTGAGGGAGAAGAATATGACTTCTATGAGAATAATGTGACATAATCATGAGATGAAAGTTACCATGTGGAAGATTGGGGATGAGATGCATGAGAAGTATCCATCTTTGTCTACCTTTGATTTTGAGGGTGAAATCCCTGCTAGGGGTTTATGGTTGAGAGACCCCTGACCTTGCTAAAAGTGTTAAACATACTTAATTATTATAATTGAAATATTAGAACTATAATACAACCTTGTGAGATGATTTGGAATCATAAGACAAGATGAAGTTTCAATTTTGGTCCAATTTGAACAATGTTTGTGTGATTTATGCAATTTTATGTACATTTTTGGACTTTTCTACAATTTACCTGATTGGGTGGTTTTTCTTACAATTTATTCTTTCATCATGTTCTTTGGATGTTCTCTCATCCCTGTTGAGCTTTTTGATCCATGGGGAACCTATTTGAATCTTTGTTTGGAGGTGTTTTCCTCAAGGGTAATTTGGTTTACCCCTTTACAGATGAGCTAACTTCGGGAGCTATCAAGAAAATAGTTTATTTGCTTAGCTTAAAAAAACAAGAAATGAGGGCTAAGAAGATATCAATGGATGATGGTTCAACTACTTGTGTGGCTTCTTGTATATTCTTAATAGTTTAAGGCCATAGATGCATGTAGAGATTTTAGACACCTCATGCTCCTTCTCTTTCCTTACTCTTCAAGATTTATATATCTAATTTTAAGCTCCCAAATGAAAGTTTTGACCTATACCACTTCCCTCCTGATAAGAACCTTGTTTTCTCTCTATTTATCTATAGAGGACCTATCCAAGGTAGAAGAAGAAGGCAAATTTCTTGGTGGAAGCATGCAGGGTTTTGTTTTGGTTCCTTTAGGGTTTCTAAAGTTCCTTCTTGGTGATCTTGACCTAACTTAGAAAGTTTCACCTTATCTTTCTCATTTCTTTTTCTGTTCTTCTTCCCCCTATCTTTGTCCAGGCTGTAACCTTGCTGCTTCATGGTTTAAGTTGCTCTAAATCTCTAAAACCCTACCTTTCTTGCTCCTTATGCTTAGGGTTTTCTTCTCTGAGGGAGAAAGGTGTTAGATGGACAAGTTCAGAGCTTATGCTTGAATTTTTTACCCTACTTGCTCGAGGTTTTTTCTTTTTGGGATTTTATCTTCTCGTTAGAGGCAAGTTTTATAACTTTCTCCACTTTTATTGATTACCATAAGCTTGTTGGCTCATGTTCTTGCTTTAAAATGATGATCCATGAACTAAAAAGCAATGCTTGACTTGGATTTTGATTTTTATGATGTTCCCTATTCTGATTTCAGTTCTAGATGAATTTTAATCATGTGTATGTTCCTCCTAAGATATAAGATGACTTGGATCAGGTTGGTTTGACAACCAGTGGTGCTAACAATCCATCAACCAATGGTCAATTTTAGGGTTTAAAGTTGATTTCTTCTATAAACGCATGACCCAATGGTGGTACCATTGCAACAACTGATGGTATTTTCTTCATGAAAACTGATGGTGGGGACCAAGGGTATCAACTGAATTTCACCCCTTAGGTCAGGTTTTTGCCTAATTAGAATCTTAATGATCAACAATTAAGTACCCTAATCATGCTATCAGTCAATGGTGACATTAGCTTGACATCTGATGATGATTAACGAATATAGTGCTGATCTAACAACTGATGGTGACTTAATGGTCACTACTGATGGTGGATTAGTCTCCACAACCTATGTTGAGATAAGCATGTAGTTGTAGCATCAATTGAGCCTTAAACTAATGGTTTCTTGGGTCATTTAATGCAATGGTTGGACCTAACTTCCAATCGATGGTTTTCATATATGAACTTGACCAAATGGTTAATATCTTATGATTATTCATCCAATAAATTGGAATGATGCCTAATGTAATAGGTTGGTCCTAATAAATTAATTTAGATGGTTTCCTTTATGAGATCAACTTAAGAATCTCATTTATTGATGACTTGTTTTAAATAAACAATCGCTTGTGCGTTTTGCTCTATTCTCAATGGAAATTTTTAAGTTGTTAATCAAGGGAAGTCTAGGGTTAAGTGGTGACTCTTTATAGAGAACAATAGAATGAATTCATAGTTGGTTTATCCAACATGTTTACTTATGTAAACAACCAATAGTCTTACCTTCTCAACTATCCAATGTTTTGGGATAATGCTTATGGTAAGTTTGTACGATTTCAGTGATGTTGAAACCTAATGTCGGTTTACCTTAATAATATAGTTGTACCTTTTCCCTCATATGATTAGAATTGGTAATAAATATAATGAGTTAATGGGTAACCCTGATGATGTATATTTCGTTATACTTATCCCTAATATAACCAAGTAATGGTAATTGATTATGAACAACCGCTTCAATGATGAATAGAATCATGGAGTACTCTCGTTTGTGGTTGAACCCTAGTATTCTATGACATGCTGGTTACACCTTAAGTTATGTGTAGATCGATATGTGAGAATGGTATGGAATGTGATAGTGATGCTTCACCTTATTCATCCATGATCCAATGGGGATTTCATGAGTTAGGGTTTGGGTATGAGTTTTGATTAGTAATATTAATATAATTTATCTTGTTGAAACTAACTCTAATGCAAATAGATAAATATGAGTATTCATGTTTAACCTTCTTATATGATGGCATGATGGTGGAATAATCTCCTTAATATGACCATAACCTCAATGTGTTAATTGGTGGTTATCATGGCCACATGGTTGATACTTTTTTATGCTAAACATGTGCATTATAAATATGATGAGGGTTAATATTATCTAGATTCCTTGCATGTTGATGTAATAGAGGATGTACTTAATGTTAGTATAACCCTGCTATGGTTTTTATGAATATCTCCCAACTAATTACTGCAATATTGTGTTGTTCGGTGTATTATATGTAAGTGATGTTATTGAGCCTACTTATAAGGCATGGAAAGATAATGATGATCTTACAGGGAATAGTATAATGGTCATAATGACCTTTGGGCATGGTTGAGCCTTGAATAAGGTGTAATCCTCTTGTGTTGATAAGGGTTGATACCCTTTGATATTGTGAAAAGGATTTATATCCTTTGATAGTATGATGACTAGTATAGTCTCATGAATGGGAAGACAATAGTATCATGTGATGATGATTTGATGATAAGTATAATCTCTTGATTGGTAGGTGAATACTTCTATGTGATGTTGAGATGAGAAATTATGTCTCATATGTTTTATGTTTTTGAAGTTGCTATATAGAAATGTTTTCTAGATATGAATTAGGGTTTGTATGTCCGTTTGTTTGAATGCAACCTTAATTCACCCAATTGGAGACAGCTAATCAAGTGAAATTCTAATCATGTAGTGCCCTATGCCGTATAACCATCTTTAGTGTCAGAACTTTGTTGGATGGTGAAACGAGTATTCCTAAGGGAAACTTAGAGCACATAATGTTGAGTATGTGGGGGTGGCAAGTTGAGGATATATCCGTGTCATCCACAATTGCTGGTTATGGAGGGTGACTGTGGTCATGCCTCAGATATTTTGAAATGAGAAAGGCATCAATATAACAGTAGGTGTGTCTTATAGAACGGCCATGCGTGAGCCTATTCTCTAGTGTTGTGACATGTACCAAGCACGGACTAGTTGTTAGCAGCTTCATTATATGTCACTTTAGTGGTAGCATTGACCGATATGTCACTGCCTTTTTACTCATACTGACCGAGGGGGTGAGATCTTAGGATACCGACACTCCTAGATCTTATACGGAACCAAATAGCCCATCACATGGGTCAGTTGGACTTTGGATGGTACAATTCAAATTCCCCAGGGCATAATAAATGATGTAAGACAGCCCTGTAGGATATCTATTTAGGGTCATACACAATGATTCATATGAGATGATAACCCTTGTTTGCTTTCTTCTCACTAAAATCATGTATAGTACAATAAGAGATAATAGATATGCTTATGATCTAATTATTATCATGTTGTAAACATGCTTATGTTGTCAATATACTAACATTGATGGTTAAGATGATGCAGCTAGCTATGTTTAATATTTATATCCATGCCTATGTAATTAGACATGCTTAAACTGCTAATCATGCCTATGCAGTTAATTGTGCTATGATGTTAGTTCTACTTATGATAAAGATTTGTTCCCTTTATTTAAGATGAATATTGATAGCCATGTTATGTTACTAGACATATTCATGATGTCAGGGATGCTTATGCTACTAGATTGATTGTGTTGCTAGCAAGGAATATGATGATAGTCAGATTAATTATGATAATTGTTATTAGATGCAGTTTGATGAAATTTGAGTAGACATCTATCCAGAGAAATGTATTTATCTGTTACCTATATATACATTGATAATCATGAAAAACCACTAGAGGGGGGGTTAATAGGGTTTTATAATTATTTTAATAATAATTCAACCAAAGCAAGCAACCACAAAAATATTGAACAAGGGGACAAGGATTTAGAGTGGTTCCAACCTTAGCAAATACTAAGGCAGTCAATCCACTACCCGGTTGCTTACCCAACCAGGATTTTGAAAGTATTAAATTTTATTACCTCGCAAGGATATTACATAAAATTACAATACTTTCACCAAACCCCTCGGACAACCTTCACCTAGATGAAGTCTCACCAACCTCGAAGCAGCCTTCCTTGAAGTAACCTCAAGCTCCCCTTGAAGTAACCTTCCTCTTGAAGTAGCTTCCCATTGAGACAGCCTTCTTGAAGTAGTCCAAAGTCCACCTTCTCCACCGAGAAGACCCTTCTCCACCTAAGAAGTCAAACCCTCTCCAATCCGCAGCCTCCAACCCTAGGAGTAGCAAGGAGAGTACAAAAGATATAAAGGAACAAGAATGAAAAACAGAAATTACAATACCGTTGTAGCACAAGGCTTGATTTCCTATATCAAGCATTTTGATCTCCTAACCAATATATATGAAAGTGTAAGTGTTGTGGGTAGGAGATGCTAGCCTATAGGACACAAAATTGGAGCAATGGAAATGAATAGCCAATTGTTGGAATTGCTCTATTTCTCACAAGAATGAATAGCCAAATGTAAGTATAAGCTCAAGTGTTTCACAAGTGTACTTTGGGTGTCATATGGCGTGTCCTATTTATAGGAATGGCCTATGGATGCTTAAGGACGTTCTAGACACTTTCTAGGGGGTTCTAAGTGCTCAACTAGCCATTAGGTATCCATTAGTTGCACTAACAACGACTAGTTAATTAATTCTGAAAAGTGCAGATAGAGACATTCTCGGTCGAGGAATTGTCGACCGAGATCCCAGTCGGTCGAAGTTTTGTCAACCGAGGGACTGTCTGGAGTCAAGTGTATATAACATTCTGATCCAACTCCCAACTACTTTGTCTGATGTGCCTAACGGCTACCTGGGTCATTCTCGGTCGAAGAGTTTGTCGACCAAGAATGTCTCAGTCGAGAAGTTTGTCGACCGAGATTGACCCTGGTTCAATGTTTTAAACTAAGTATTGAGTGTGGGTATGAGTGTGCAGTTATGATACTATTGTAGGGGATGACCTATTTATGTGTTGTGATTTGTTAGGGAAGATCTAACGCTTGATTTACATGATGTCTAAGTACTTGTACATTATATATCTTGTACAAGTTTTATAATTTATTACATTCATGAAATTAAAGCAATTTAGCATATAGATCTTCTAAATATTTGTCACCCACTTTATTCCTGCAACACTCAAGTAGCATGTTAGATCGACAAGAATGAAATGTTTGTCATCATCAAAACAAAGGGATTATACTAATGTCCAATTTAGCCAACAATCTCCCCCTTTTTGAAGATGACAAACATTTCCTAAATACAAAATAAGGAAATATAAATCATGTGAGTTTCATACCTAAAATTTACCTTTTGTAGCCATTCTTGTTTTGCAAGTGAATGTTGGCTGAGATATTATGAAACTCATTTTAATTTTATGTTTTTGATTTTATATTATTTCTCCCCCTTTGTCATTTCAAAAACATATCCAAGATAATCATTTAGAATGACTTTTTATTTCTCCTTCTTAATTTCATAATTAGATGCTCCCCCTTAATAAGATATTCAGTTTGAAAGAATCAAGGGATGCAAACAAAGTAAAATGAAACAATTTATTATCAAATTTAGCCGCAATTTATTTCTCAATTATTTGCAAAGGATGTATCCTTTAAGCTTAGAGTACATGCATGTATCTCTAAATAAATACACAAGATGTTAGGCCCAGATTTGTTTAGAGAATTCCATTAATAACCATATGTATGTCATATTCATGAATATTGTAGATTTCTTTGTTTTTATAACCAAGATTACTTTTAAGGATACTAAGGTCATAACAAGCTTCAAATGATGTTTACAAAGTTTTGTAAGCTTCTTAGTCTTATAATCAAGATAGTTTGTGTGAGCTCCCCCTTAATCTTATAGTCAATATAATTTAAGGATTCTAAGGTCACAATCAATATCAGATCATAATAAGTTGACCTTTTATGAGAGTTCTGCACTAAAATTATGTTTTCAATATGATAAACAAATTTTGAATCAAGATACTAAGGTTAAGTGAAGTAATATGATGTACAAATAAGCATTTTTTCAAGCTTATTTTAGGTCGACCTTGACTTCGACCAAAGCGCCCCTTGATTAAATTTAATTTTAATCAAGAGGCAAATTCTGCAGATTTTCAATTTAAACATTCATATGTGAAGTATAATTTCCGCAGGTAGCTTGAAATAAATATTAATTTGAAGCACATTAAGTGATACCTATTATGAAGACTTAATATGGGCATCATAGTGAAGTCTTTGACCTTGATTTTTCTAGAATGTATGTTGTGAATGATGTCTCATAAGCTTTGCTATGGGTACATAAATATCAAATCCCATTTCTTCTTATACTCTTATTTTCAGATTAATCATAAGATTCTTTAGAAACGTATATCCTTGAAAGCAAGATTAATGTCTTAAAGTCAAGATTTTGCAAACAACTAGATAAAACATTAGTATTCTTGTTCTAAGAGACACTATTTGGCTTGTCATAGCATCATCATTCATTTATTACAAGCCATGCATACAATAATCATTTTCTATTATGTCAAGATGCATTTATGCCATAGAGTTTTAGTATTATGCAAAATGGCATTTTCAATGATAACATCATCTATATTTGTAATCACAATGATCATCCATTTATGGTTTTGATTAGAAAAGTAGAAGCACATCCACAATACAATGATCAAGATATAAGCATATAATTTTCAGTTTTAAGACAAACCATGTAGAGGATAAACCAAAATAATCTCATTCATGTTCATAAGTTTTCAATTTTAAGACAAACCATGAACAGGCTTAATAAACTTTTTCAATAAGGTTTGTTCAAAAATCAGTCTTCATATAATACTTTTGCAATATGTTTAAGAATTTCATATTCATAATGTTATACCTTAAAACATGATGCAAAAAGATCAATATGTCTTGTTTCAAATATGGTCTCCAAGATTTATTCTTGATTTTGCATATTAAATCAATCATTAATAACAAATTGATAGCAAACTAGATTAATTAAAAATAGGTTCAGTAGAACTTGATTCGGTCGACAAATAGTTTGACCGAAGTTGTCTCGATCGACGTTTCTCTCGACCGAGAATGATGATGATTGTACATGTTTTATCAAATTTGTTGTAAACTGCAAAACGGTAACTTGCTCGGTCGACCATTTCTCGACCGACAATGTTCTCGGTCGAACAGTTTCTCGACCGAGAAAGTTTATGTACTGTTTCAAAACTATTTTTAGTAATTGTTTTCAAGTAAAACATAAACTATTTACAATTCAATTATGCAGTTTGAAAACTCAGTTTAGTTGAGATAAAACATATAAATATTTAGATCAAATCTCAACTAATCATATTCGATTCTTTAGGTTTTGGGAACCCAAATAAAGACAAATTTTTAAAGATGTGTCTCTGCAGATTTATTTTAAAAGTGTATTTTCAAGTTGGAATTTTAATTTCTTGAATCAATTTTTTATCTTATTGTTAAGTTGAGATAGACATATAAATATACAACATAGAGTCTTTGATCATATCTCAACTTTTTTTAATTCATTTAGTTTGGGGGTTTTGGGACCCATACTAACTCAACATCCTTTTTCTTGTAAGGACATGAGAAGGAATAATGTCCAAGACATAAACAATAATGGCAACATATAGAATCAACCTCAAGTATCTTTCTGTGATTTTGTTCTAGGTTGTTCTTGGGTACATATGTATATTTTCCTTTAGGTACATACATAGATTGACTCTTTAGTACTTGTGTCCTTCTCCAACTAGGTTTTTGATAAGATTTTCCTTTAGGCTTATAACCTAGTCCTCTCCTTCCAATTTGACGATAAGGATCATTTAAGATTTTATCAAGGATATCATTGTTACTCAAACTACTTACTTCTTGTTGCAACTTAACAATATCATCCATTCTCTTCTTGATATCTAACTTTGTTTGATCTAGATTAGATGATAAAGAGTCTCTTTCTTTCACAATAATATCATAATCTAGATGTGTACACAAAATAGGTTGTTTTTTAATATCATTTAACTTTGCAAGTAATCCAACCTTTTCTTGAGATAGAAGATTGTATTTTGTTTCTAGAGTAAAAATCTTCATATTACAATCATTTAGAGATGATTTCAAAGTATGATTTTCAGAAATAACACCATCCTTTTCAAATCCAAGATCATTTAAAAGCATACAAATCTTCATTTTCAGATGTGAGAGAAAGAAGTTTAGCATGTAACTCGTCATTTGCTTTATTAGACTTCTTTAATTTCTTCTTGCACTCAATATACTTATTATGTGTTTCTTCAAGACTAGCTATTAGCACTTCTTTTGATAAATCAAGAAGGCTTACCTCTTCTTCTTCTTCATTGATTGTAGCAATGAGGCAATTTTTGTGCACCTCTTCCTTCTTTTCTCTCCATGGACAACTAAGTGTTATGTGGCTTGTTCCTAAGCACCAACTGCAACTTGTTGAAGATTGGTCCATACTTTTCCTTTGCTTGCGGTTGTAGACACCACCACCCTTCATTCTTCAAGACTCGATTTGATCTCCTTGAAGCCTTCTCTGATACCAATTGAAAAACCATTAGAGGGGGGTGAATAGGGTTTTATAATTATTTTAATAATAATTCAACCAAAGCAAGAAACCACAAAAATATTGGACAAGGGGGCAAGGATTTAGAGTGGTTCCAACCTTAGCAAATACTAAGGCAGTCAATCCACTACCTGGTTGCTTACCCAACCGGGATTTTGGAAGTATTAAATTGTATTACCTCGCAAGGATATTACATAAAATCACAATACTTTCACCAAACCCTTCGGACAGCCTTCACCTACAAGTAGTCTCACCAACCTCGAAGCAGCCTTCCTTGAAGTAACCTCAAGCTCCCCTTGAAGTAGCCTTCCTCTTGAAGTAGCTTCTCATTGAGACAACCTTCTTGAAGTAGTCCAAAGTCCACCTTCTCCACCGAGAAGACCCTTCTCCACCTGAGAAGTCAAACCCTCTCCAATCTGCAGCCTCCAACCTTAGGAGTAGCAAGGAGAGTACAAAAGATATAAAGGAACAAGAAGGAAAAATAGAAATTACAATACCGTTGTAGCACAAGGCTTGATTTCCTATATCAAGCGTTTTGATCTCCTAACCAATGTACATGAAAGTGTAAGTGTTGTGGGTAGGAGATGCTAGCCTATAGGACACGAAATTGGAGCAATGGGAATGAATAGCCAATTGTTGGAATTGCTCTATTGCTCACAAGAATGAATAGCCAATTGTAAGTATATGCTCAAGTGTTGCACAAGTGTACTTTGGGTGTCCTATGGCTTGTCCTATTTATAAGAATCGCCTATGGATGCTTAAGGACATTATAGACACTTTCTAGGGGGTTCTAAGTGCTCAACTAGCCGTTAGGTATCCATTTGTTGCATTAACAATGACTAGTTAATTAATTCTAAAAAGTGCAGACAGAGACATTTTCGGTTGAGGAATTGTCGACCGAGATCCCAGTCGGTCGAAGTTTTGTCGACCGAGGGACTGTCTGGAGTCAAGTGTATATAACATTCTGATCCAACTCCCAACTACTTTGTCTGCTGTGTCTAACGGCTACCTGGGTCATTCTCAGTCGAAGAGTTTGTCGACCGAGAGTGTCTCGTCGAGAAGTTTTTCGACCGAGATTGACCCTGGTTCAACGTTTTAAACTAAGTACTGAGTGTGTGTATGAGTGTGCAGTTATGACACTATTGTAGGGGATGACCTATTTAAGTGTTGTGATTTGTTAGGGAAGATCTAACGCTTGATTTACATGATGTCTAAGTACTTGTACATTATATATCTTGTACAAGTTTTACAATTGATTACATTCATGAAATTAAAGCAATTTAGCATATAGATCTTCCAAATATTTGTCATCCACTTTATTCCTGCAACACTCAAGTAGCATGTTAGATTGACAAGAATGAAATGTTTGTCATCATCAAAACAAAGGGATTATACTAATGTCCAATTTAGCCAACAAATCATACTTGTTGCTAAGATTATTTGCTTAATCTATTTACCATAGTTGAACTGTTCAATATGTTCAATTGATTATTAAATACTCCAACTACTGATTTATCTACTATTTAAAATGTTGTAATCAATAAGCATTGTTGGAGGTTATATCTCTTGCCAGGACATGGGTCTCACCCTTCTGGTTCGCCACATCTTTTTCGGTAATCGGCAGTGACAACAACAAAACCATGGAAGTAAAGAGAAACTACAGTAATTAATCTTTGAGAAAGTTGATAGAAGTTAAGTGTGTCAAAGAGTCATCCATGTACTCTCAGGTCCAGGCAGAAAAGTTTGTATATGGTGTTTTAAACAAATTGGACTTTTGTTAGCATGTTAATGCTTGTTATATTATTCTCATGTGTATATATGTTGTAGCTAAGGGAATAGAACAATTTGTATCAAATTCTTGGCATAGTATGGATACATGAAAGATGTTGGGCTCTTATGCAAATGTTTCTGAGAGGGTGTTGATGTTGAAATCAGTTTTAATTTACCCATATTTTTGGGTTTGTCATTAATTAGTGATCAATTGTGTTTTAAGTTTTGAGTAATATCGTTTAGTGTAACGGGTTCTCACAACCTATCCTTTCTCAGTCAGTATGAGATTATTGATAGTGACATTATGAGTCAAACTATAATTAAGCTATCCTGGGTATATAGGCTCAATGATCGAGAGATACAACCCATAGTTGTTCCTCTACCGGGGTATGACCCGTATTCTGTCCTGATTGTATTAATGAGTCATGTCATGTAGCCACATTTCTTATCAGGGTATGGTTCATAACTAATCATGATTGTATATTCATTTATCAATCATGATGTACTGACATCTCATGCTTATCCTGTGATCATACTGTCATAGTATGATATTAGTGAATCATGTTATAATATTGCCAGGTATTGACTTTTGTCAATCCTGTAATTATACTTCCAGGTATTGACCTTAATCAATCCTATGATTATATTGCAGGTATTAACCTCTATCAATCCTGTGATTACTACCAGGTATTCATCTCTATAAATCCTATGATTATATTGTAAGGTATTGATCTCTATCAATCCTGTGATTATACTTTTAGGTATTCACCTCTGTCAATCATGTGATTGTACTGCAAGGTATTGACCTCTATCAATCTTGTGATTATACTACCAGGTATTGACCTCTGTCAATCCTATGGTTATATTACCAGGTATTAACCTCTGTCAATCCTATGATTATACAATCAGTTATTGACCTCTGTCAATCCTATGATTACTTCCAAGTATTGGTCTCTATCAATCCTTTGATTATACTGCCAGGTATTGATCTTTGTCAATCCTATGATTATAATGCTAGGTATTGGCCTCTATCAATCTTGTGATTATGCTTCCAGGTATTGATCTCTATCAATCATGTGATTATACTGCCAGGTATTAACCTCTATCAATCATGTGATTATACTTATAGGTATTGACCTCTATCAATCTAGTGATTACTACAGGTATTGATCTTTATCAATCATCTAATTGTACTACCAGGTGATGGGTTAAATGTATTACATCATCATATTGCATCAATCAAGGTATATCATATTGCCAAGGATTATTTAACAGTTGGGACACCTTTGTGTTACCCTATTACTTTCATCATGGGATATTAATCCCTTAAACTCATCATTGAGTACCACATCACCTTACTAGGTAATGTGCCTCTTCCAGGTCATCATACCAATTCACATCCTTATTGTAATACAATTATTCCATAGGCTTCATAAGGCATAATCAAGTTATACTAGATTATAACCACTATTCCCTCATTTGTCTATTTCCATAATGCCTTCATGGTTAAGATTTCATTATTGTAACCATTCATTATTATTATCATGCCATTTCAAGTTGTGTTCCCTCTTGTAATTAGTGTTAGGGTTTCTCTTTTCCACCAATTAGGGTTTCTAGGGTTATATTCAAGAACCAACCCTAAACCATAAATCCTCCTCTCTAGAAGCTTATATTATTATCTTTACATTCAATTGTATCACATATAATCACTCAATCAAGTTACAACCCTCACATAATTAGGGTTAGGGTTTCTATTGTAACCGATTAGGGTTTCTAGGGTTATATTCAACCACCAAACCCTAATTTGTAACTCCTCTCATCTAGGAGCTTATTTCCTTGCCATAAGTATTCAAACATACTTTATTAATCTCATCAATTATCATTAATTTGATTATCAATACGAGTGATAAAAATTCCTCTCTCATCCTTACCAGAATACTGGTTTCAACTTTAATTATTGTATTGACTTGACTCTCTTTAGAGTGTATTGACCTACACTTATAAAAGTGTATCCATATCATTACATCATCATGTATCAACTTTATTATACTCCTCATGTGTCGACCTACACTCATCTAGGTGCATCGGCCTACACACTGACCCTTGTATTGGCCTAAACACTTATGTCAGCCTAAGCACCACCCTTTGTGTCACCCTAAGGCATCTCACTTGTATCACCCAATGTATATACACTTGTGTAGCCTTATGCATATACACTTGTATCGCTCTATGGATATTGGCCACACTATAATCGTGGGTGTGTGTCAGTCATGACAATATCACTTGTGTTTCCCATCGCACATCAAAATGAGATCAGTTTTTAGGTGCTTACGGTGATATCGGTCTTGAGGTGCTTCAAAGTGATATCGGTTTAGATGTGCTTCAAAGTGATATCAGTTTAGAGGTGCTTCAAAGTGATATCAGTTTGTATCATCTTCAAGCTCCAAATCTTCGTCCATTTACACTCTAGTTCATGGATAGAAGCCCCATATATCCATTAGATCTCATAGATTCATCATTTAGTCAAGGGAAATTAAAATTGAGAAGAAATCACTGAATATTGTACAATTGAAAGTGAATAACAATAGAACTGAAGTAGAGTTATATAAATCACCTCAAGATCACCACTAGAGCTTCAAGATTCAAAGATCTATGTTCCCAAGGTTGAAAATGACTTATTCAAAGGTCCAAGATTCAGATATTGCTTCACCTCTATCAAGAAGAAGACATGTTGTTAGAAATTTGGTGAACAAGAAAAGAAAGAAAGAATTATGATTTGAGATACATAATTCTCCAAGGTTGAAGATGGTCATGGCATCACCTTAGACAAGATGATCGACCTTCATCTTGATCCTTGAGCTCATCTACCAAGGGAGGGATGATATGAGACTCAAAATGTTCACTAGTAGGTGAAAAGAGAGGCTTATATAGTTGAGGCTAATGAGAGAGACTACATGAGAGGTGTCATCACCATATGTAACTAGGTGGCACGTGTCCATTCATGGTGGCACCATGCAACCATAATTATCTCATTACAAAAAACACTTGTGGATATTCGAAGGATGGGATATCGGTCATTGTGTAGCTTGCTTGAAAATATATCACAACCCAATATTACTATATATGCAAATCGATACAACTTTTGCAAGGAACATCTAAACTTATAGGCTTCACCTACTTGAGGTGATTATCTCGATATGAATACTTCCAAAAAGTTTCTAAACCGATATGGGACCTCCTCTATGGTTTCTAAACTGACAAGCAATTCCATATACTCTTTATAACTTGACACAACCTTCTCTAGGGTTTAAGATACTCAATATTCGTTGGTTCTTTCACCTTCAAGAGTGTTATTACTCAACTAAGACTCAAACAAGGCACCCCCTCCTTTCTATCTCCTCTTCATGATGTTAAGAGATATAAGGTACACTTTAGAGATGGTAATTTGTGCCCTTACTTTGGGTAAATTGCAATTTACATCAAAACTAGCACACAAAGAACAAGCATAATCCACATATGCTAAACTTTAAACTTAAGCTCTCCACAAGGCACCCCATAGAATCATACTCTCCTTATGATGATAAATCACTAAGGCCACACTCAACAAGTTTCATATTGCAAGATAACCCCTTATCTTGGGTAAATTGCACTCTGGTCAAATTGCACTCTAGTCTAAAATAAGCAAACATTGCTCAACATTATTCAAACAGGCCTAAACTTGAAACATAGGTGTGTCACATGTTCATCTCAAAGGAATATATTAAATTTATAAACAACTTACTTAAGCAAAACAAACAAGGTTATCCCAAAACACAAGTTAGGGGTGTTCCAAGTTATCAACCCCTAACAAGTGTTTCGTTAGGTCAGGGGTGTTACAAGTTATCAACCCCTAACAAGGATTTCATCCCTGAAATCTCAAGAGAAAAGAGAAAGGAACTTCCTCTTTTAAATCTTCATTAAACTTTTATGAAGCCAACAAAAGGAATCTCAAAATAGTAAACTTACTTATGACTAAGAAAGATTCTTATATTAAACATCTTCTATATCATAGTGATGTCATGGAACTTTATCCAATATTAACACAAGATTTATCACATAAGATACACCCTTTAGTTAATTATACCACTTCTCGCTTGTAGAGTTAACACTTATGTCAAGTTATACTTTCTCAACATAGAAACTCTGTATGTAATTTATATAACTCAGATGGCAACCCTAACTTTTAAGCCACCTTCACAACTTGTAACATTGTAAGAGGAGGTTCACAGACTTGGGAGTCATTATATTTATCTGAGGGTAAAGGTAAGACCAAAATTTCAAGGGTATTAACCATTGAATTCTCATTATGAATCTTTTTCTTGGTCTCACATACCACTGGAACCTCTTGGATATTGGATTTCTTACCTTAGTATCCATCACATATGCCAAAACACATCACATTCATGCTCATTCAGCTTTTCAGTTGTCGCTATTGATTCTGAACATGTTAGAAAAATCTTCCTATCATCCTGGAGGATCCACAAAACATCATTATTCACAGATGTCATCATCTCAGAACCAAAGTCTAAGTCCCAACTGATACCTTTCAAGTATCCATCTCAAAGTCACCTCGAAACCATGCATATGAAGTGATATGAGACTCACTTGAACATCACATCCATGGAAATGAAGTACATAAAGGAAGCATAATTTTCCTTATCACTACAACGACATCCAGGGATTGCTAACAGGGAGAAGTAGATTACCAACTTTCTTATACTCATGGGTTGGTCTGACATTAACTCAGGTCCCACCTTATTACAATTAGAATGTGGTAGGAATATCTATGTTACAATTCCCATTTCATTATGCTCATTGGATTGTCTCAAAATGACTACTTGATCATAGTAATCATAAAGATAGCAATTTAAGGGTTCCATACTTCCCTTTTTCTTCAGTTAATGAATACCTAGCCAGGGTATTCAAGCACTGATATTAGGTAGTATGCACTTTGTTTTATATCATGTTTCTTACCTCAAACATCTCTTTTAAGTTATAAGACTTAGTATCTCTGGTTCTCTCCAGGTGACTCTTTTACATATCTTCATCTTTTACATGAACAGAATAAATCACAAAACATTTTAGAGAATATTGGATAGAATATAAATTTTAATCCACTTCATCTCTTCCTCATTTCCCTAAATGTCTAACCAAAGGAAACTTAACAACAACTATCCTTCTTATGATTAACAAGAAGAATAAAGAGAGATCAGTCAGAATGGAAGAGTTCTATCTGACCTATTAGCTATTAAGGGTTATTTGGTGTCTCAGGTTGACTCAACACATAGAATCTAGCCATCGCCTAATGTCACCCTTGTCCTATATATCTAGAGTACATGAACCAACATGTGACGCATGTCCTCATCCTCGTCCTTCTACTCCACTAAACTATGGTCCTTGTAAGCCCTACAGATTCTACCTAGATTGTTGGGTTACTCATTATTTCTTCTTAGACACTACCACCTCAGATGTACTATCTTTCCACAGTTGTGGTAAGCTCAAGCCCCATGTTGTGACCTAGGAAAGCTCCTCATTGATACTAAAGGTACACTTGTAACTCCTAGTGGAAGTGAACTCCGACCTTGTCCCTACTTGGTGACCATCGTATTAGTGTACTAATTGCTAACTGTCTAGGTGGTATTGAAAAATTTGGTTGTTTAGAACCACAAAACAAATGTTCCTTTGACTATCTAGACCTCTTTTTGAGGTTTGCCTCATGTTTCTCTATTACATACCTTTGTACTCCATACAGATTCCACGAATGTGGAAAATATCTCTCTACTTTCCAAAGTAGCTACAGAGGTAGACATCTCATCATGCAATCCTTTCTCAAAATGTCAAATCTTCTCTTGCTCAGTAGTAGCCATTTGACGACCAAGTTACAAAAGTTCCATAAATCTAGCCTCATACTCATTCATTGTTAGGGTTCCTTACCGAATCCCCTCAAACTTTGAGATCTTTTCATCTAAGTAGGTTTGTGGAAAGTACTTATTGATGAATTTTTGACAAAATTCCTCCCAACCCATCTCTTCATCATTCCTTTTTACCTCTTCTATAGCCCACCAATGGCCAACACTACCCTTCAAAAGGTATACAATATGCTTGACTTTGTCAGCATATGGGATATTGATGATCTTGAAAACCTTTTCTAACTCGATGAGCCACAGATAAGCATCTCCTGGGTCAGTTGTTCCAACATATTCTATAGCTCCTACATGGCATAGTCATTCAAAGGTCTTGCTAGAACTAGAAAATTCTGCATTGGGGACTGGTACCCTAGGTTGTATTGCCAGTTTCCGGTCCACTATATACATCATTGTTGTCATAACCTTCCCAACAAGAGCATGTAAAGAAGGGTTATCTATCATGACTGTATCAGGTTGGGGATTCTCAGGAACTCATTCTTCTCTTGCATTATCCCTCACACCTTCTCCTAGTGCAGCAATATGATGATTATGTTCTCCAAACATCTTTAAGATTTATCCCTTCTTCTGCATGAGTAGAAGTCACTATTAGACATACTGAAGGACACTAGAACAGACTCAACAACGTTAGTTCTATGCCCCTATATACTCAGCGAACCTATAGCTCTGATACCAAAACTTGTGATGACCTCTATCAAACTAATAATGACATCGCACAAAAATACGCGGAAACAACCACTAATAGTGGATTACCGAAAATCACTAAAAATTAAAACCTTTTTTCATATAGATCCATTGCCAAGAAATTTAGTACAAAAAGGCCCAAATCTTATCATATACAACATGATACATCAAACATGTGATATCTCAGTATCATCCATGTTTCATCTGATATTAGTTTACTTTAACCAAAAACATGTACATGAGAAAACTATTAGTAATAGCAACTTTTTTGCCAAAATCTCAGATTGATTGTAAAATCGGATGTGAAACTATTCCCCAAGGACCTGAGAGTACAGGGATGACGCATAGGACTTCTATCTACAATAAGACACAACTAACAGCACACCACCTCAAAATTTTAAGTCTTCTTCATGTTGCTATCCTATCCCAGCTATACGATCTCTACTACCTCGTGCACGTCCACCTAAAAAGGTATGGAACCCACAGAGTGAGACAAAAGTCCTAGAGGGAGATATTACTCTCCATCAACACTATTTTTATCACATATATAAATTTGTATACAAACATAATGATAAAGTATCAACTATGCGAAGCATTTCCAATTATAATATGAACATTAGCAAGATATCTCCATAAATGAGTAGATTAGATATCTATGACTGACCAATAGGCTATTCAATTTTTTAGATGGAATATGAAGAACATGTATATCATTTATCAAGTATGACATACAAAAGAAATTGTAGCATTGTTCAATGTTTCGATATTTGATCCTTAAGCAAATATGCTACATGGCTGATTACATCTTTCAACAATCAATCTTATTCCATGAGGAGGTGAGGTATACGACTCATGCTCCAACCAACCTAAATTAGGTAGAATCAGTGCCATACAAGGTCCATGGAAGAGCTAGACTCCAATACCTCTCTTTTCTTAGTCAGTATGAGTTTATTGGCAGTGACATTATGAGTCAAATTGTAATTTAGCTAGCTTGGTTATATAGGCTCAATGCTAGAGAGATACAACCCATAGCTATTCTCTTACCAGGGTATGACCTATAGTCAATCCTGATTGTATTAATGAGTCATGGCATGTAGCCACACTTCTTATAAGGGTATGGTTTGTAACCAATCATGATTGTACATTCATTTATCAATCATGCTATACCAACATCTCATGCTTATCCTGTGATCATATTGCCATGGTATGATATCAGTGAATCATGTGATTATATTGCCAGGTATTGACTTTTGTCAATGTTGTGATTATACTACCAAATATTAACCTTTATCAATCCTTTGATTATACTTCCAAGTATTGACCACTGTCAATCATGTGATTATACTACCAGTTATTGACCTCTGTCAATCCTATGATTACACTGCTAGGTATTAATCTCTATCAATCGTGTGATTATACAGTCAGGTATTGAACTCTGTCAATCCTGTGATTATACGACCAGGTTTTGATCTTTGTCAATCCTATGATTATACTACCAGGTATAGACCTCTATTAATCCTCTTATCATGCTTCCAGGTATTAACCTTTGTCAAACCAATGATTACTACCATGTATTGATCTCTATCAATCTTGTGCTTATACTACCAGGTATTGATCTCATTCAATCCTGTAATTATATTACCCGGTATTGACCTCTATAAATCATGTGATTATACTACCATGTATTGACCTTTGTCAATCCTGTGATTATATTGCCATGTATTGACCTTTTTCAATCCATGTTATTATACTTCTAGGTATTGACCTCTTTCAGTCTTGTGATTACTGCCAAGTATTGATCTCTATCAATCCTATGATTATACTTCCAGGTATTGATCTTTGTCAATTATGTGATTATACTTCCGGGTGTTGACCTCTATCAATCATGTGATTATACTACCAAGTATTAACTCTATAAATCTTGTAATTATACTACCAATATTGACCTCTTTCAATCCTGTGATTACTACCAGGTATTGATCTCTATCAATTCTATGATTATACTACCAAGTATTGACCTCTGTTATAGGTATTGACCTCTGTCAATCCTATGATTACTTCCAGGTATTGGTCTTTATCAATCATGTGATTGTACTACCAGGTGATGGGTTAAATGTATTACAACATCTTATAGCATCAATCAAGGTATATCATATTTCCAAGGATTCTTTGACAGTTGGAACATCTTTTTGTTACCCTATTACTTACATCATGAGATATCAATCCCTTAAACTCATCATTGAGTATGTGTTTGTCAAGTCATCAGACCTATTCGCATCCTTTTTGTAATACAATTATTCCATAGGCCTCATAAGGTATAATCAAGCTATACTAGATTATAACAGCTATAGACCTCATTTGTCTACATCCGTAATGCCTTCATGGTTACGATTTTATTATTGTAACCATTGATTATTATCAGCATGCCATTTCACGTTACACTCCCTCTTGTGATTAGGGTTAGGGTTTTTCTTTTCAACAAATTAGGGTTTCCAGGGTTATTTTCAATAACCAACCCCAAACCATAACTGTGACGTCCCCGGATTTTGGCTTCTCCAAACCCTATTGGGAATGAGAGGTCATAATATGAGAACATCATCCAATCATATCAGAAAGCGATGCGGAAGCATAATACGCATACATGAACATTCAACTATGATGCATACATCATAACATTCTCAAAATTCAACATATTTATATTACAACATGAATTAAATTTACATATTGAAAGAAGATTTACAAGTCTAATAACATGTATGCTAATAGGATCTTAACACAATAGGTACAACCTGGACAACTACTCACTTCCTTTCTTTTATCCCACGCTATCTCTGAACCTAAAACATACTTGAAACAACGAATCATCACATAAGGTGTTGTGCACGTGGGTAGAAAGATACATACTAATATGTTTGCATAATTGAAATAACTTGAGAAAGAAAGCTTAAAAGAAAACATTATTTAAAGTGATAATCAGGTAAACATTCCTTTTATTACATTCACTTTGATGCGGTTGTACTACACATACTTGCACTTGACTTACATCTAGTGTGGGCAATATAGTATCATCATACATCTAACATGGGCCAAGGAATCATACATCCATGTTAGGCAACATACATCCACACCAGGCTATGTTCTCTAGTAGCTACAACCCATCATACTCATTTATGTTCTATTATATTTGGCGAAGTATAACTCATGCTAGTTCAACCAAGCAATCATATCCAAATACGAGCATTCAAGATATCACATATCATAGGTAACCAGAAAACTAGTCTTATACTTAATAAAAACCCCCGTACCTGAGTTCATAGATTCCTATTTATATTCTGGATCATCTACATCTCTGTTCATCACCTGATTAATAACAATTAATCATCATTAATACAAGGTTCACCATTGTTAATGGTATTTTAGGTCTAGATTAGGGTTTAGCTAAACCTAGGTTCTATCTAATCTTAGGATAGAATCTGATATTTTTCTACTGATCTAAAATGTATCTCTGGTATTTTTATACTGATCCAGATGTCATTCTAAGGGTCTAGTTCAGATTTCATAATTTCCTGATAACTGGTCTATTTTCTAGAATTAAAATGAGGTTACAAACATGGAATTGGGATTTAAATGAGAAATGGCCTATTATTTTGATATAATAGTCAAATCTGAGTTCATATTTAGTTTCCACATTGTACTAGGGTTTATTAATATTTTTCTTAGATTTAATTTCCATGATATGCTAATTATACCAATAATATGATATCAAAAAGAAGTATTATAATCTACATTAAATATCATCACTATTTATTCATCAAAGATTAGATCTAAGGGTCCAATAATGTAGAGGACATTTTTCTGATTCTAGGGATATTTTTGGGTAACAATTTGAGAATTGGAGCTATTTTTAATGGATTAAGCAATTTCAACATGTTATCTACTATTTTATAAGAGAAAGGTACCTTTATGAAATTCCAGGACAGTTGGATCTAAATCCTAGGACTGAAATGCATCCAGGGCATTCCTTTCCAGGCCATGACTTCATATTAGTTTAGAAACCTTAGAGGAGGTCCCATATCGATTTAGAAACTTTTTTTAGTATTCATATCAGGCTAGGCACCTCGAGTAGGTGAAGCCTATTAATTAAGATGTTCCTTACAAAAGTTGTATAGGTTTGCATATAAAGTAATATTGGGTTGTGATATCTTGTCAAGGAAGCTACCCAATGGATGATATCCCATCCTTGAAATATCCACAAGAGTTTTTCATAATGAGATAATTATTATTGCATGGTGCCACCATGCATGGACACATGTCACCGAGTTACATATGGTGATGACACCTCTCATGTAGTCTCTCTCATGAGCCTCAACTATATAAGCCTCTCTTTTCACCTACTAGCGAACATATCGACTCTCATACCATCCCTCCTTTGGTGGATGACCCTAGGAGATCAAGGATCAAGAGGAAGGTTGAGAATATTTTCTAAGGTGATGCCATAAAAATCTTCAACCTTGGATAATTTTGTATCTTGGATCTAATTCTTTCTTTCTTTTCTTCATCACCAAGTTTCTATCTATATATGATGCCTTCTTCTTGATGGAGGTGAAGCTATATCTAAATCTTGGACCTTTTAATAGGTCATCTTCAACCTTGGGAAAATGGATCTTTGAAGTTTGAAACTCTAGTGGTGATCTTGAGGTGGGTTATATAACTCTACTTCAATTCTAATGTTATTCACTTTCAATTGTACAATACTTGGTGATTCCTTCTCAATTTGGATTTCCCTTGATTAAATTATGAATCTATGAGATCTAATGGATATATGGGTCTGTTTTCCATGAAATAGAGTGTTAATGGATGAAGGTTTGGAGCTTGAATATAATAAAAACTGATATCACTTTGAAGCACCTCTAAACCGATATCACTTTGAAGCTCCTCTAAACTGATATCACTTTGAAGCACCTCTACACCGATATCACTTTGAAGCACCTCAAGACTGATATCACCTTAAGTAACTCAAAAATGATATCAATTTGATGTGCCATGGGAAACACATATGATAGTGTCAGGACCGACATACACTCAAGATGATAGTGTGGCCGATATACTAGAATGTGTTATGGCCAACACAAACATGTTGATATGCATAGGGCGATATGCATAGGGAGATACAAGTGTATATGCATAAGGTGAAATAAGTGTATATGCATAGGGTGATACAAGTGATATTCCTTAGGGCTACACAAAGGGAGGTGCTTAGGCCGACACAAGTAAGAGTGTCTATCCAGACACAAGTGATAGTGTCCAGGCTGACACAAGTGAATGTGTCTAGTCCGACACAAGGGTTAGTGTGTAGGATGATACACCTAGATGACTGTAGGCTGACAAATTATGAGTATAATCAAGTTGATACATGATGATGTAATGAGATGGATACACTTTTATAAGTGTAGATCAATACACTCTAAAGAGGGTCAAGTCAATACAAAAAGTTAAGTTGAAACCAGTATTCTAGTAAGCATGAGAGAAGAATTTGTATCACTCATGTTGATAATTAAATTAATGATAATTTATGAGAGTAATCAAGTATATTTGGATACTTATGGAAATGAAATATGCTCTTAGATGAGATGAGTTACGAATTAGGGTTTGGTGGTTGAATATAAGCCCTAGAAACCCTAATCGGCTACAATAGAAACCCTAACCCTAATTATGAGAGGGTTGTAACTTGATTGAGTGATTATCTGTGATACAATTGAATGTAAAGATAATAATATAAGCTTCTAGAGAGGTGGAGTTATTGTGATAATCTAGATTTTAGGGTTTTGATAACTAGCATAGTTTTGGAGGACCACGTATGATATGTAGATGATGAATACCAAATTGAGGAATTGGTAATCGAATTATGAATTCCTTCACCCAAATTTGGTGTTTTGAGATACAATAGAGGACTATGATACCTTATTGATTAATGAATGGCTTTTGTTAATCAAACTGAGTATTCATGTGGTTAAACATCCTTAAATGATACATATGAATATGAATGGTTTAATTATGAACATATTAGAATTCTTGAAGTTGAGTGGTTATGGTTGGAAAACACATGATAATTATATAAGACCCTACGACACCTTGGATATGATGCTTATTGGAGAAATTATTTGATAGATCAAACATCAGATTTTTAGTATGAAAGTAATCTGAAAGCTAGATAACATTATAAGGAACTAATGTTTAAATTTTGTATCATTTTAACTATCCGTCTAAGAGATATGGAGGTTTGAATTATAGATATAAATACGATTAGACTATGGTGTTTTGGTTATTTAGTACTTAGATGTGTGATAGATAGGTATCACAGAGCCCACTCAACTGAGAGAGGCACGACCCTCATGTACTTGGGACCATAGATGGGAGATGGTGGCCTCATCTGAGCCATCCCACAATGATCTGGAGGTGGAGACTTTGTCTCCTACCACCGAATCTCATGGAGCAGAAAGATGACGGGGTACCAGATCTCTCGTCATTGTTAGGAAACAGATATGTGAGAGAAACATGATCCCAATTGAGCATTTAGATCCACCTTCTCTATGGCTTCCCAACTGAACCCAGATCATGATATTTCCTGGTGAGGTGAGGGAGTTCCCACACACCATTTCAATGATGTCTCCAATCAAATTCACAAAGGAGGCAGTGTGAGGGGGCCTTATGCATCGTTATGGCAATTTCTTGCCTTTCTATTGTACTTAGAACCATCATAGTCACCTAAATCTAGTTCTACTCACCACCATGGGTGCATCGTAGTAGCAAGCTCCATCATGGAGAAATGGTGTGAACTGGTGGAAGGAAGATGACGACCTCAGAGCTAGTACTTTATCCCTTCGCACCACCTCTGAATACCGCAAGCACACTCAAGTGTTAGCTTCAGAACTTCCGGGTGTTTTGGGTGGACAAGCTCCAGAACTTTCCGTAGTTTCATCTCCTGTGGCAGCGCGCGTGCTTCCCTCATGGTGGCTGCTTCCCTCACGGCGGCGGCATGAGGGACTCAATGTTGCGATCTTTGATTCTGACCCTTTCTTGGGCATAGGTGGTGCTATCCTAGTAGGAGAGGCCTAGGAGAATCCACTCCAGCCATCATTGCGAGTGAATATGGCCTAGAAGCCTAGCTGGTCGGGGCCGAACTCTGCCCGAATAGCAGCGTCATTTCTCTATAAAAATAGAGCAGCCATGACGAGCGAGAAAGGATGAGGTCAGGGGTCCTCAATCTCAGCCTATTTATCCTCAACGACAGTGCTGGCCAAGAGAGGGAGATCAGACAAGGTTGTTGGAGGTTCAAACACGAGCTGCGGTGGCCTGAGCATCGACGATGGAGCTCACCAGAGAAGATTGATCGGCGGCACCCTATTTTGGGCGTGGAACAGGGGATTCATAAGTTCCCTTTTGCTTGCATGGGTCGCGAGGAGACAACAGGTGCATGCCAGTCTTTTCGGGCTTGCGTTGGTTGTTGTCTGGACTCCACCATAATCGGATCTCCAGAAAGATCCATCTATCCCATATACTCTTCATAACTCGACACAACCTTATCTAGGGTTCAAGATACTCAATATTCTTTAGTTCTCTCACCACCAAGAGTGATATCACTCAACTAAGACTCAAACAAGGCACCCCCTTATTTATCTCTCCTCTGGATGATGCTAAGAGAGAGAAGGGACACTCTAGAGATGGTAATTTGCATGTTAACCCCTTAGTTTGGGTAAATTGCAATTTACATCAAAACTAGAACATAAAGGACAAGCATCATCCACACATGATCAACTTGAAACTGAAGCTCTCCACAAGGTGCCGCATAGCATCAACCTCTCCTTATGATGCTAAAGAACTAAGAGCACACTCAACGTCCATCATATTGCAATATAACACCTTATCTTAGGTGGATTGCACTCTGGTCCAAAATAAGCAAACATTGTTCAACATTATTCAAACTGGACCAAACATGAAACATAGGTGTATCACATGTTAGTAAAACATCTCAAAGGATTATATTAAAGTCATACACAACTTACTTTAAAAAAATTAAACAAGGTTATCCCAAAACCAAGGTCAGGGGTGTTACATGAGGAAAGTTATATAACTCACCTCTAGGAAGAAGATGTAGTTCTGAACAACAAGTTATCTTGAGAAAAGGAGGAAGGAAATCCTAGATTTATCTCTTAACACAACCAAGATAGGTCTTCCTTCATAAGGGAAGCAAACCCTAGGCCAAGGAAGCAAGAAAGAAGGATTCTTTAGGCTCTAGAGCAAGCTCTCCATTAAAAACCATGGTTCCATCAAGGAAGAAGGAAGAAGGTGGTAGGACAATAAGAGAAATGAAGGAGAGAAGGAGGAACGCACTTGCTTAGGTCAGGAACAAGTAAAGGAACCTCCACAAACCCTAAATAAGAGTATATCCAAGCTCTAGCTACCGATTCAAGGAGATCGCCCACCTTCTTCTACCTTGGGCACCCTTTGGAGGGAAACATGGCTACTAAATAGGCTACAGAAACAAAATTTTCACTACAATATTCCCCATAATCTAGTGGATATCGTCAACAACTATATGATGGGAAGGATGGTTTCAAGGATAAACCTGGTCCTGGAGAAATTCTAGTGACATCTCCTTATGGTTGTAGATGTGTAACTGTCTTCGAGTTGCATTGGGACTCATCTGTTGCACCTCCGGGTATGCACCATAGATAGTAGACTCGAACAAGGCCTACAACAACTGCTTGGTCTCTACCATGGACTGTGAGCTGGCGGTGTCCTCCTAGTGATCAGAAAAGACCACCTCACCTCTATGGAAGTCCACACGGACACCTAGAACTCTTTTCATCCTAATAGAATGGATAGGAAGGAGTTGTACCTCTCGTTGGTGTACTAGTCACCAACTTGGTCTTCAACAATTGTTTCTCCCTTGCTATCCCTCCCTTTAGAAGGTAGTACTTTCTTAGGCTCTCTATTGGTTACCACAACCAGAGAGGACAATAATTGTCAGAGGCAATTGATTTGTGTTCTGGGAAGCCCTCAGTACCCCTCTATTATAGGAGGGGTTAGGGTTTGGGTTTCTAGTCTGTGTGGGAGTGGATGGGACCATACGATCATTAATTTTTGCAACTTGTGAACATCAAATTGTTTGGTTGGTAACAAAACCAGTCAGTTCACATGTGAGTTGATCAAACTAACCAGTCGTTTCACCATGTTTCCCAATCACATATGAATTAGAAAATTCGAATCCAATTAATGTTCAACATGATGTCAAAACTAATCCTTAGTACAATCGAATTTCTCCATGAATTGGATGTCTCTCCCAGCGAGCCAATCTTCTCACACCCCCAACCAATCAGTTGGTTGAGCCCATCCAATTGGTTCAGTTAGTGAACTAGTCGGTTTGCTCCCTAGTTCAGGCAAAACTCAGCTAATTCAATATCCAATCAACCTTACACTCCAACCAGTCATTTCATCACATGAGTCGATCGGTTGGGAGTCTAGTCAATTGATTTGTAGCTTGAGTTGAATATCTAAACACTTTAGAAATCAAATTATATCATAATTCAAGATCAAACTCCTCTTGTAGGTCGTGACCTATGTGTGTGACCCTATAGGTCCCATATTACATTGGTAGTGAATGTCCATCACAAGTTATGACATCACAAACAATGAATGGTGCCTAGTCGCACATCAATGCTACCCAAGTGAATGGAAAGTTGTACAACAACTTTAACCTAATATCTATGCATGGTGTTATAGTGTTTGTATAGTTCCTTTGTCACTAATATCCAGATTGAACTTGAGGCATGGAACAATCATCCTCTTCAACATTAAATCTTATTCCTTGAACCAGAGCATAATGTTTGTGATATATGTAAAATCAATATCACATATTGACTCACACATGCATGGCCATGCATTTCTCAGTCTAGCTAATCAAGAGGTCTAGGAGGTCTAGGATATCACACTACTATAGGAGGGACAAATCCCAACTACATTACTCAAAGTCAGTCCCCATGTGTCACACTCACCCAAGAATCACCTTTATGGAAACCCGTATTCAGGATAACATTTGATGATGTCAAAGCATACCAAAAGACATGTGAGAGCTGACTATGACTAGTGACTTCAGGTCTAAGAACCACAATCACCACCAACACTATGAGAGCTGACTATGACTACCATGGTAATGGCTTCCATGTGTCAGTCTCATGGTGTTTCTGCCTGATACACTATTCAATAACATGCATCAGTGTGCTTGGCTTGATATCACATATCATGACTAATGAAATATATCATTAACCAATGCACACTCTAGTCTTATGTGTTGTTTTTGTACATGCCTTCCACAATAACAATCGACCAGTGACATAATAAGAATGTATATACTCTTAACATCCCAATGATCTCATTGTTCAAGTCTGTACTTGAAGACATACATCATTGAGTAATATTATTCTCTAGACATTTATTATGTAACATCATTATTTCATATATGAAAAAAACAAAATAAATTGGAAGTTTTCCTTTAATTAATAATCAAATCATTTACAAATTATGCAATTACAATCATCATATGATTGGCTCTCTAGGTATACATACCAATAGAATCCCACTTGCACATAGAGCCAATCACCCATGAATCATATTCCAAGTGATCTAACAGGTCCATCATGCTTCTGTTGTGAAAGTACCTTTGTCAAGGGGTCAGCAACATTGTTCTCAGTTGGTACTCTACAAATCTTTACATCTCCTTATTGCACGATCTCTCTTATGAGATAGAACCACCTTTTTATATGCTTTGAGTACTGATGCAATCTGGGTTCCTTAGCTTGTGCAATCGTTCCATTGTTGTTACAATATATCTCAATTGCGTCATTGATGGTTGGAAGAACCCCAAGTTTAAAGATGAACTTCTTGATCCATATAACCTCCTTTGTTGTATTCAATGTAGCAATATACTCGGCCTCTTTTGTAGAATCGACAATTGTCACTTACTTTTAACTCTTCCATCTTATAACTCAAACAAATCCTAATTGTGATATATAATCGTCTTTGTCAGTTTGGAAGCTTGCATTGGTGTAACCCTTTACCACCAACACTTCCTCTCTGCCATATACCAAGAACTAATCCTTAGTTCTTCTCAAGTACTTGAGGATTTCTTAAAACCTTAGTTACACTTTTTTAGATTCCTTGATAACATGTGACGATCTTAAGTTTCAAGTTTGTCCTAGTTTCGACACTATTTGTGCAAGTTATGCAATTATATGCTAGTTTTGAACTTTTCTGTAATTTACCCATATATGAGATTTTCTTGCAATTTTTCACTTTCCTGTGGTACCTTATATGTTTTGTTATCATTCTTGAGCTTATTGTGCCATGGGGATCTTGGTTTCATCTTGGTTTGGTGGTGATGGCTCTCTAGGGTTGATTTAGGATTTACTCCTGCATGGATGAGCTACCTTTGAGGCCATAATTCAATGGTCCTCCTATTTGGTTGGGGTTTGATGGTTCTCTTGGTGAGAATACAACTGATGGTGGTCATGATTTGATGATTAAATGTAATTATTTCAAAAAATATGCACATATATAAGTAGTTTTTGAAGAAATTATTGAGATGATTGAAATTTGGATTTGTGGTCTCAAACTCGATCATAAGAGGCTTTGTATCATGAGGGAGCCATGATTTGAATCTCGGATCAATTGGAAGTTCCTAATATAAGATATAAGTGTTAAGAATTATGAAAGAAATGTGCATGCCTTATTAATTAGTGTAATGATAGACAACCTCACATATGCTTTTTGGGTCAGCTATACTCACAGTTGCACATCATCACTACATGGTTCCCCTATTCTACCACTTCCTACCAGGGAACTCAAAGTCAAGAACATAGCTCCTTTCTATCCCTATACTCCCATTACCATACACGCATGTAGACTTTTTGACTAAGTGCATATCAACATACTGTGAACCTCCCTGAGATCCTAAACTAGAAGACAACCCCCCTCATTTTGTCCTCAAACCAAAAAATACATCTTCAAAATGGTGCGATGAACCTACAACAACACATGTCTCCTCGCTGCTTTTAGTCCCTGAAAAGAATTGGCACCGTCAAACTCCCCAGACTGCCTGCTCCTCCTACAATGATAGTTGCATTTCCAAGCAACTGTAACAGATGCTCCAACCACCACGAGGCAGCGATGCAACCTGTAGGTAGAAATGCCATGACACTTCCCTTGATGCAAATCTGGACCTAGGTTGCCAGCATAGAAGAAATGTTTCTTCCTCACACCTGACCCCGTGCCATGGGATCACTGAAGATCCTTCAGCTGCTTTTGTCCCTAACCTTTCCAGGATGTGTGAGATCCACCTTGCAACAGACCCAGTGGCATCATCTACGTAGACCTTATCAACCTATTTCTGAACTCTGAAAAGGTTCTGGTGTGAATCCCCCTCTACTGTTGGACCTCCCCCCAAGAGCCGCCATGCTTGATGAAGCTTTGCCGACTAGAAGATCTGACCCTGGCGCAGCTGCTAGGGTAGGCCATCGGTGCAAGGGTGAGGCCAGGGGAGCTTTTCCATCCATAGAATCATGAACAGAAGCTTAGTGGGGGATACAGACCCACCGATCATGCTGCTCGAGGCGGCGCCTCGCGTTCCAAGTGCAATGTTGGGCACTGCTTCATGGTTACGAGCACGAGAGGAAAAGGTAAGAGGGAGGGTTTTGGGTTAGATGTGATTTTAATTTAATGAAAGCTTGGGGTTTTTTGTATTAAAATGTAATTAGTTTCTTAAAACCAAGTTTTAATCCTAGAAAATAGACAAACAATCATAAAATTATGAAATATGAACCAAGACCCTATAACGACCTCTAAGTCACTATAAAAATGTCATAATGTGATTATGATTAGTTTGAAGCTAAGAAAGGTGAAATCCTATGTTTGGACTTGATAACCTTTCAATGAAGTACAATAAATATGTATTTGATCGATAAATCATGTAAAATTCAATATCAATTTGATATAAATATATGAAACAATATACATGATTTATGAGATCATAATGATGCATCTAATGCATGTTATATGATGATGGCCCTAATCTGACATGAACCTTAATCTTCCTAATGTACCTAACATTTGGGTTAATTGATATAATGAGGTTTGAAACATGACATTCAAAATAATAATAATAACCAAAAATGGAGAACCAATAAGCTCAATCACAAAATAATAACACGAGTAATGATCAAAATACCCTAATGTGCTAACTAACCTTAAAATGGAGCTATATTAGAGTTAATGATGAGAATCTAATGTTTGTATGAAATCTTGTTCTTAATCTTGTGATCTAGATGGTCAAGAATAAGTTAGGAATATCTAAACTCGTGCACGGGCTTTAATAATTATATCACTATGGCTTTTCTACTTGAAATGTGATACATATGTATGCTTGTCTACTTGCTCAAATATTTCCATGTAGTTTTCTAATATTGTACTTGATGTTTATCTCATTATCATTGTTTTATAACTTGAACACATAATATAGACCTTCGTTATACAAACCTTGTTCACCAACATGTAGTCTCGGGGTAAGGTCACAAGGTTGGGCATCTTAGTTGAATTGTTAAGATAGGGTGGACCATGTAGATACAAGGGTTAGCTTCTGGTGATGGCCTTGAGGCCCCTTACGAAGAGGGTTAGATAATCTTGAGCACCCTTATGTACCCTTCCAATGGGAAGCTGGCCAAAGGCCTTATAATATATGATATTGTTGGTATAATTGGAGTAAATTGACTAAAAGATGGGTTCTCACTTTGCTAAGAAATTAATTCATTTATTCTTGTCCATTTAATTATGTAACTCTTTTTAAATTATGCAAATCTTATGTATACATATATTTCATCCCTATACTCAGCACCTCGTGTGCTTGACCCATCTTGTTTCACATATTTTATAGGTTCACAAATAGCTGGGGAGTTGATGGCTTGTGAGCATATGTTCAGGTGTAATTGTTGTAAGATCCTAGATAATGTACATGAGCAGACTTGTACAATTTGACTCGTCAATATGTAATTGAATTCTTATAATAAAAAATATTTCTTAATATACTTATTGAATGTTGGGACTATGTTGGTGTTTTTATCTTGTTATATGTTCATGTATGCTAAGAATTTCACGCTTTTGCATGTTGTCTTTGGTATTCTTTTGGTTCACGGGATCAGGATTTTGGTTCCGTGACAGTTAGAGTCTGGATTCCCAGTCTTTATGGGAGTGGAAGGGACCAAAAGATCATGAATTTTGGCAACTTATGAGTGCCAAACCAGTCAGTTGGAAATAGAACTGGTCTCCTGGAAACCGAACCAGTCAGTTCACATGTGAGCCACTCAGTTTGCTTGCTGAACTCATTATTTCACCATGTTTCCCAATCGCATATGAATTAGCAAATTCAAATCCAATTAATGCCCAATATGATGTCAGCACTAGTTCTTGATGAAATGAATACCTAAACACATTAGTAATCAATCCAATCATTCAAGATCAAACTCCTCTTTTAGGTCATTACCAATGTGTGTGACCCTATATGTCCCATATTACATTGGCAGTGAATGTCGATAACCAGTTATGACATCACCAGCAATCAGCGGTGCCTAGTCGCACATCAATGCTACCCAAGTAAATGGAAAGTTGGAGCACAACTTCAACCTACAATTTGTGCATGGTTTTATAGTTTGTGTATACTTCCTTTGTCACTAATTTCCATATTGAACTCAAGGCATGGAATAGTCATCCTCATCAACATTCAATCTTGTTCCTTGAACTAGAGTAGACTGTATGAGGTATATGTAAGCTCAATATCACATATTGACTCACACATGCATGGACATGCATTTCTCAATCTTACTAGTCAAGAGGTCTAGGATATCATATTCCTATAGGAGGGACAAATCCCATCTACAATCACTCACAGTCAGTCCCCATGTATCATAGTCACCCAATCATCACCTTTATGGTAACCCTTATTAAAGATTACATTTGATGATGTCAAAGCATACCGAACGACATGTGATGAGTGTAGTGACCTCAAGTCTAACAACCACAATCACCACCAAAAATATGAGAGCTGACTATGACTACCATTTTAATGGTTTCCATGTGTTAGTCTCATCGTGGGTCTGCCCCATACACTATTCTCTAACATGTACCAGTGTGCTTGGTTTGACATCACATTTCATGACTAATGATATTCTATCATCAACCAAGTTGCACACTCTAGTCTTATGTGTTATTGTTGTCTATCTACCTTAAGAGTGTAAGCGGTTTCCAAGATACCGATGACCTGGGTAGGTATCTTGAGGTTCCAATTTTGCACACCAGATTAACTAAACAAACCTATAGTGATGTTCTTGATGTTGTCTCTGCAATAGTGTTGGCCAAGTCGACAAGATGCTTGTCAATGGTGGGTAGAGTGTATTTGGACAAAGCAACCTTATCATCTCTACCTACATATGTTATGCAAATGGCTATGCTACATCTACACCTATGTGATAGGATTGATAACACCATCACACGCTACATATGGGGCGACACCCATAAGGCTCACCTAGTTTCCTTAGTTTCTTGGGAAAAATATGTTGCAATAAAGACAAAGGATTGCTAAGTCTGAAGAAGATGAGACAGTGGCACCAAGCGTTACTATATAAACATTCATGGGACCTGAGCATCGCTCGAGACTCCCTATGGTGAACAACCATGAGAGATCGATACAGGAACACCAAACTAGGTTACTACTACAACCTATATAGATTAGGCAGAGTTTCTATAGTAGGGAAGTATTTCATTAAAGATAACTCATAAAGCATGTTCCACTAAAAAGAAAAGCCAGAGGTCTCACAACCATAAAACCTTAATAGGTATTTCTCCCCCAAAATCCAAGGTAACCAAGATAGGTATTTCCTATGCACCTCATCTACAAACCTTCACATGATTACTTCCATCTCATGGTGATCTCAAATCACTCTCATAGAAATCATGTTCTTCTCCCTCAACTACTTCATGTATCATCTTAGGTTAGTGCATAAACCTCCACATAAGAAACACCCCCATGCAACTCCACCTCTACTGTCTGTGTCACTTATTCAGTTCCAGGAAGACACTCTCTCAACATGGAATCAAAGAAAACTGCAGTGTCACCTAAATGAATCTGGTAATAACTTTCAACTGGAACTCTAGTTGCCATCCTGGAGTATGTCCTTTTGTTTCTATATCATCATGTCCCTCACTATAATATATTTTATCAACACATCACTCAGAATACACACTTACTTTCTTTTACCAATCATAGAATGTCTTATATCTATTACCATGTATGACTTCACAAGGTGTCATGTCTATTCTCCTATGATGGTTATCATAGTGAGAAACCCAATCAATCAAGTAGATATTCCCTAACTATTAAGAACTTTAGGTCATATGTTCTTAGAAAATTCTCCAATCATCTCAATGGTGGACTGACCATCCATCTACTACATAAGGCTGTGTTGAACCTTTATTGTATCATCATATCTGATGGATTCTTAATGTTTCTTATTTACTGGATGACAACTATGCACTTGATCATATTTATTCCATACCTTGTATCATACTTGGATGCCATTGCACATTCCTTAACTCATAATACATCATATGTGTCAAAGAAAGTTCTCCTCAGGTACTATATTAGTCAATCATCATCATCTGAATCCATTATCTAGTTGTAGAATCATACATTGTCTTATCACCTGAACTATGGAAGGTATTATGCTCCCCATTGGGCTACTCTGATCTGATGTCATGCATCATGGTAGCATCCACCTGTACTTCTCCATCTTTCTTTAGCAGTGTAGATTTGACTCATAGTTGTATCCATGATCCTATTATCTGATATATTTTCAACTATATGTCCACCTGTTGAAGTGATGATGGTACGTTTTGTTTCATGATATGCCGAAGAGAATAATTATGTCATGTTTGCAAACATTATGACTTCCTAGTTGACCATATATCATATCCTCTCACATCCCAATCATTCCTTGAAGCATCACAAAAGATGATGTATCTCTCCCTTCTTTCTGGGAACACTAATACTGAATGACTTGACAGTATCCCCTTCAACATCTAGAAAGAATGTTGACACCAACTCTTCCACCTATCATTCCATACCATAAGGAACACCTTTCCTATTCAACCTTGTTAGTGGTAAAGCAACGATGTTGACATTTTAAATGGACTTCCTATAGTCACCTACTAGATTTAAGAAACATTGAATCTTTTTCGGTGTATGGGGCTACTCCCACTCTGACACTGTCTCCACTCTATTTGGATTCACACACATACTTAGCAAATATATCATGACCCCGAGGAGACACTTTAGCTAACCGCAAACTCACCCTTGTTGAACTTGACACCCACTCATTTCTATTTCAACAATCCTAAGGTTTAACGAAGATACTAACCATCTATGAACTACAGTGAGATGTTATCAATCAAATCTAGACACAACTCATAAGGACATGCCATGAGCACTCTGTTCATCAAGTCAATAAATGGTGTTCATGTATTGATTCGTCTAAACAACACAATTCTAATCTCATGTTGACTATACAACTAATTTCATTCACTCTGATATCATTTGGTGATACCCCAGTCTCAGGTTTATCTGAAGGAAAGTTGTAGCACTTGTCTACTGATCAACAAACCATCTATCCTTGTTAATGGTCTTACCCAATTGTTAGCAACCCATATACAACAACATCGAATCACTCTTCTTATTTCCAAACAAAACATAGAGGATCGACATCAACTTTCTCTCTCTATATAAGGGGAGAGAAACACTATAAAACTCATCCGATAAACATCTTTAAACTCATGTACTACTGGTACACCTAGGATATTAGGAATCGTCACCTTGGTATCCACCACTTGTGCTATAAGGAACTCAAATCCTTGTCCCATACACTTCTCCACCATCATAACCAACTTATATAGAATGTATAGAAGGGGTCTTCTTAACTTTTAGAAGGCTCAAAAAGCATGTTCATCACAAACCTCATAATCTTGGAGGTATAGTACAAGGCAACCACACATCATATCAAGGTATCCACCCGCAGGATACAGTGAATCTACATGTACCAGTGGCATAAGATCCACTTAAAGGCTACACCCCAAATAGAAAGAACACAAAGGGAAACACTCTTCCCACAACACATCAAAATAGTCCAGGGGCCACTAGAAAGGGGTAACCAATTTCATCTTCCTCATGAAAGTTACACTTTTTATGTGTAATTTTACCTTTTTTCATCTTGGGTTCCTTGCCATCGACATAAGAATTATCATGATTATCGTATCTCGTTGCTCTTTTCTCATTACCGATCATCATTCTTGTGTTTGTTCTCTCATGTTATCATGTCTTTCAATCACTTATCAAGGGTAGTTCATCATTTTTCACACTTTCTTCATTAAACAGGGATCATCTCCCTTTAATTTCTTTCACATGTCATTTACATTTTACTTTAATACTTTCTTATATACATTGGTTGGTCTGAGTTTTACTTAGGTTCCACTTTATTCATCTTTCACTGTTCTGATTCATCTTCTCATATCATGCTTATCACATGAGTTCACTTCTCCTAGCATGGCTTTTATACTTTGAATCATTTCATTAGTACATATTCATCTCTCTTTCACTTCATTATCTTCTTGAATTGAGACTTCAAGAACTCCTCTTTAGCTTATTTGAGTTCGAATTTGGGTTCCAAGGTGTCATATCTTTTTCTTTTAGTTAGCAAATATTCATGTTTTAATAGGTTACAATGTAATTCTCATCATCTTTAGGGTAAGATTGAGATATTAGTATCATGATTTATGATTTGTTATGCTCTTTAGATTGTTTCAAAATGACTACTTGATCAGAGTACTCAGAAAGATAACAATCGAAGAGTTCCACACTTATCATTTCTTTAATAGTTAAATACCTGGCCAGGGCATCCAAGCACTGAGATTAGGCAGTATGCATCATGTTTTCATGTCATGTTCACTTCTTAGGCATCATCCTAGTCCTAAGTCCTAGTGTCCCTGTACACTCAACGAACCAAGAGTTGTGATACCAACTTTTTATAACCCACCACACTAAACGAGATTACTTAAAACACAAAACACGATCAATGACTAATTAAACACAAACCCAGAAAAGAGGGTAAATTAAAATTGATTTCAACATCAACAACATGCTCCAAAAAACATTTACGTAAGAGACAAAATTCTTTCTTTATTCCATATAATGCCAAGTATATTTTACAAGTGTGTTGTGGCCTCAGCCACAACATATAGATACAGAAGACCATAATACACATATACCACATGTACAAGCATTAACATGCTACCAAAATCTTGATTCAATTAAAACATCATATACAAACTTTCCCGCCCAGACCTGAGAGTACATGGATGACTCTAGGACACACTAGACAACTAAACAACCATCTCTAAGGTCAACTATCTCATCTCCTTCTCACCGCTACGGGTCTACTACTGGTGTTGAAAGTTAGCTAAAAAGATGTTGTGACCCATGAGGTGAGACACATGTCCCAATGAGAGATATAAATATAACATCCCAGGATTTCAGGCCTCGGATAACATGATCTTAAAAGGAATGATTAGACTACCCATATCACCAAGGTGCACCTCCTTTTCAAAAAGCCCATCACTAAAGAACTCCATAGTTAAGTGTGCTTAGCTTGGAGTAGTACTAGGATGGGTGACCAGTCAAGAAGTTGATCTTGGCTTGCGCATGAGTGAGGACAAAGTGCATAGTTAA
The DNA here is from genome assembly GCA_963693085.1 of Alisma plantago-aquatica. NCBI lineage: Eukaryota > Viridiplantae > Streptophyta > Magnoliopsida > Alismatales > Alismataceae > Alisma > Alisma plantago-aquatica. The sequence goes on along the minus strand of OY856409.1, from coordinate 1,369,696,115 downwards.
GGCTAGTTGTGGTCTTTGGGGCCAGTCGTCATTCCTAAAACTCTATTGGAACCTTGTGCAGTGGGCCCAGACATTACAAATGGTATTAGAGCAAATTACCTTCCAGTTTGTGGGGCCCACATGGGCATTCCATGACAAATGGTATCAGAGTCAATTACCCTCCAATATTTGGGGCCCACATGGGCAGGTGGAATGCCAGTCTTGAGCCGTGTAATCTAGGCATGTAGGAAAGGGCTATCCATGGTGATGTAGCCACCCTTGCACTGGGATCTGTGATTGGGAGCTAGGTTCCCATGAGCCATGTTGGGTTTGTGCTGAAATGGGGAAATATTATGAGGCCATATAGTTGAGTCATGACGAGGACATCAAGAGTCCAACTGGGGGAGATTGTAACATCCCAAGATTTTAGGCCTTGGATAACATGATCCTTTTAGGAATGATAGGACTACCCATATCACCAAGGTGCACCTCCTTTTTACGTATCCCATCACTAAAGAACTCCATAGTTAAGCTTGCTCAGTTTGGAGTAGTACTAGGATGGGTGACTAGTCGGGAAGTTGATCCTGGCATGCACGTGAGTGAGGACAAAGCATGTAGTTAAGGCTAGTGGTGGTCTGTGGGGCCAGTCGTCATTCCTAAAACTCTACTTGAACCTTGTGCAGTGTGCCTGGGCATTACAAATGGTATTAGAGCCAATTACCCTCTAGTATGTGGGGCCCACATGGGCATGCCATTACTGTGGTGCCACATCCCGCTATCACACCGACAACGAAATGCCACGCAAAATGTGTGAAAGCACCATAAATCACATTTAACTGAAAACATGGGTTAATTAAAATTGTTTACGGAAAATAGATAAAAGAGAACTATTACATCTAGATCCTCATCCTACAAGGAAACATGTTATTTAAACATTTGCAAGCCTTGATACATGTCCACAGCTTAAAGGAACCAGTTGTTCTGTCAGCACCAGATTTCATCACCCGTTTATACATACATAATGGGCCACATCAGGCCAGTGGCAGGATATACAAGTGAAATCAGCTATACATCATAAAACATCGTCAAAACACCTCCGGGGACCTGAGAGTATAGGGATGACTCTAGGACTCTACTACAAAACCATCAAAACAACAACATGTCCATCTCTTGCCTTCTACTATTCTTCTTCTTACTACTCGGCCACAACCTCACGACCACCACTACGTCTAACGCGATCACCTAAAAAGGTGATAAACCAATGGGGTGAGACACCTAGTCCCAGCGAGAAACATAACTCGCCACCAAAACTATAAAACTCCAGTGAAGGCTAAAGTAGGTAAAGCATATAATTGATATAAGCAGATTATATGAGCAGCATACTGAGCATGTCTTACTACATTATCAAACTTACCAAGATATACGGGAGGCATATAACCTGATTTTCTTTATGGAACATGATTGACAAGATAACATTTATAAGATCTTACCATATAACATAAGGAACATATAAGTAACTGCAAGGTATAACAAGATCAACTACACAAGCAAGGCCTCAACCAATGTTCTGTGTTTTTCTTTAAGCAATAAATACTATTAGGCTGGATTATGTATTATTATGCCATGAGTAAGTGAGTCATACTGCTCAAATCCAACCTTCGGTTGCGAAACCCGATTTCATGCCATAAAAGGTCAATGGAAGACCCGGACTCCATGACCTCACCACCTCGTGGTCAGTGCACGAGTGCAAAACAAGTAGGACCGCAGTCTCATGCTTAAGTGGCCTCAGCCACACGGTCAGGCTACCCTCTGCCTAGCCCACCTCGGTACAGGTATCAGCTCTAGTGAAACTGTGCCATGGGCATGTTCACCGTGCTCTGAGCCATGAACACATTCATGCCCTCTTATCACACATCCTGAGCCATGGGCAGTTCACCATGCTCCAACATATTGAGCCACAGGCCTGAAACCATGCTCTGGAGTCTACAACCGAAGTTGCACTCTAATCCTCCTCATTTTCGGCTAGGAGAAACCACACATATTCAACAATATGCGCTTCCAGGTTAACCTGCAGGAGAACTTGTTTCACCATCACCAGCTACTAACGATGATAGATGTATGGCCAGGGCAAATTACAGGATATGTTCCACTGTAATTAATTAGTATATTTTAAGTGGATTATTGAGGCAACCAAGTTGTAAAATGTACATAGCATTAAATTACATTATTACTGTCACCATCACATTATCCTGGGATCTCAATCCCTCATCACAGGAAGCCACTGCCTCTCAAGGCATCATCATCTTACATCATCACCTGGGATAACAATCCCTCATCTCATCATTAAGAGGATAACACCTCACTGGGCACTCAGCCCTCATCAGGTCCTCAGACCTATCTCATCATACTAGTGACACATGTTATCTCATCAAAAAGAATTATCATCATGCAGTGTTATTCAAACACATATACCTCATAGCTCTTACATGGCTATGAATTCACCTGATATACCAGCATAGTTAGTATGCACATCAAGAGAGATAACTCAAAATCACGAGACATAGATCTTACTGATTATTATGTCATTAGGGTTGCAGATGTGCATGTCATGATTATAATCATATGAGGCATACAGCTGTATCAATTACATTATGGTTATCAAATCATACACATCCACTTATGCCATTTATCTTATAAACATAAACAAGTAGCTTGTTATCTGATCTAGCATTATCTTTAAGCATCAAGCATATCACTGGTTCACAACCCATCATCCATATAATATCAACAACATAGGTGCAATTACAAGACAACACATCACTAGCTAGGGTTTCTAGGTTAAGCATAACCCTCACTAAAGGTACCAGCTACCCTCACTAAAAGTGTGATGGGTAGCACGCCCCTTACCACAGGTGGTATCGGGCAGGGTAACAACCCTCACTAAAGGCCTATCGGACAAGGCACTTAGCCATATCTGTCGGCTAACTGAACAACAAGAGTGTATCGGTCAACAAGGCCTATGGGATTTCGTGCAACCAAGGTAACATGAATGCATCGTGCAGCTGGGGTCAGGAGGTGTATCGTGCAGCTGAGCTATGTGTTCATTGGGCAACCATCTCACCACTGCAATGGCCAAGATCATGGCACCCAAGCCAACACTATAACACCCACCATGTATACATCACCAAATGATATAAGGGAACCACAAGGAAGCCTATCATCCAACAAGATCAAGCACACCATATCGACCACCACTAAGGAAATTACTAGTGTTTCACCACACATAACTATATCGGGCAGCAACCTTACCAACATGTGTCGCCCAAGTCACAAAATGAAGGCACCTACAGAGATAACAACTAAGAACCATACCGGCCAAGGGGATGATACCTATTAGGAGAAAGGGTCATCTCGGTCAAGGCATAATGCCCAAGGTCACCAACAAGATCAAGATGGTCATATCAGGAACAAAGCCAACCAAACTCAACATGATCATAACGGCCAAAGCTAAACCCAAGGTGAGGGGTGTCAGGCAACATCACCACAAAGGTGTATCATGTAAGGCACAAAGGTTCATCTCGGCTTGGTCATCACTAACCTCAATATTACCATCATCAAAACCCTAATAGATCAAGAGAGTTGGCTCACCTCTCAACAATTAAGAGAGAGGGGTTTTGCACAACCTCCATCACATATCTTGGGCAACATCATAGATCATTTCCATATCATCCAAGATCCCAACCTCTACTAGATAAACATCCAACCAAGGCTCACCTCTCAAATCCATGGTGAGAGAAGAGTGTTTCCCAAGCAACTAGAGTATAGACTCACCTCTCAACAACCAAGTGAGAGGAGTGTTTCCTGTACCACTAGAGCCGAACTCACTTCTCAAGACTAAATGGAGAGAAAGGAGTTTTTCCCAAGAAACTCTATACATATGGTTCGTCCACCAAGGTCAAGAACACATCTATAACATGAACATATATCCACAAGATCAAAGATACCAACTAGAGCAAGAAACATATCTAATAAGAAGCATATCCAACAAGATACATGGATCAAGTTGAATCTTAACATGCAACAAGAAAAGGAAGTAGTATAGCTAGGATTAGGAGTTATGTAACCTGCCTTAAGCAAGCTCCAAGCTCCTAGCACCAAGCTCCCAAGATCAAGCACCACCTTCAGCCACCTCAACAAGAGAAACAAAACTTGTAACCACCATGGCCGAAGAGCAAGCAAGAAAGAGAAGAAGAAGAAGAAGAAGGTGCTAAGGAAAGAGGTAAGATGCTTACCATAAGAAGAAGAACAAGGCACCCTCGGTCTCGGCCACCACTAGAGGAAGAAGAAAACTCCAAGGAGAAGGAGGAGGATCAGCCACCAACTTGCAAAGCAGATGTGTTACCCACCAAGGAAGGAAAGGAAGCAACCCCAACTAAAGGGATCCTAAGCAAGAGAAAGGAGAGGCATATATAGAAGAGGGTGAAGGAGAAAACACGGTAAGGTGTCGCCCATCTAGGGACACTTGTCCATGGGCAATGCCATCCTTATCTCGTCCCATACACATGTCCAAGGAAACTACCACATGCAAGCATCATCCACCAAGTGTCCACAAGGGTGATGACACAAATGAAGCCAAAGCTCAAGGATGGTCAAAGTTCAACACTCCTCATGGGTGATACACTCTCTTGCTCGACACAACCTCATGGCCGACACAACCATGGATGACACAAGGCTCCCAAACACACCCTTGCCCGATACAAGGTCTAACAAGGCAAGGCAAGACCCAAACAAGGCTCAACCAAGCCCAAGGCAACTCAAGCAATGAGCCCAACCCTTCCTCTCAACTCTAGAGGAAGCAAGGAGAGAGAGAAACACCTCTCAAGGTGAAAAACTTGCTCATCAAACCTAGACATGGGTTATTTACAAGTAGAACCTCCAACTCTCAATAAAGCACGAGCAACCTTAATCACCACTAGAGGTGATTAGCAAGCAACTAAACACCGGGGTTAGGCAAAGCAAACATGATAAGCCCAAAATGAAGGTTAGGGTCCTTACAAGCCATAAACCTCTACAAAGGGATTTTTCCCCCGAAATCAAAAGAGAAAAGTGAGGGATACTTCCTCCTCATCTCTTCTTCAAGCTCCCACGTGGCTTCCTCAATGCCACGGCGACGCCAAAGAACTTTCATAAGAACTAGGTCCTTCCTCTTCAGCTTCTTCACTCTTCTGTCAAGGATCATCACTAGACCTTCTTCGTAGGTCACATCTTCATCAAGCTCAACCTCAATTGGTTGTATTACTGTCCCTGTATCTGGATGACTTTTCTTCAGCATGCTGACATGGAACACCGGATGTAACCTGTGCAACTCTGGCAGCAACTCTAACTTATAAGCTACCTTGCCAATACGTGCTATTACTGGGTATGGCCCCAAATACCTGGGTGCCAGCTTACCTTTCCGGCCAAACCTTAGCACGCCTTTCCATGGTGAGACCTTAAGATACACTTTGTCTCCCACCTGGAACTCTATAGGTCGTCGACGATTGTCTGCATAAGACTTTTGTCCGTCCTGTACAGCTTTCAACTGTTGTTGTATCACTCTGATCTGCTCTGTTGTCTACTGCACAAACTTAGGACCCAAAAGTTGATACTCGCCAGACTCATACCAACATAAAGGAGATCTGCACTTCCTTCCATATAGAGCCTTATAAGGAGCCATGTCGATGCTCCGCTGGTAACTATTGTTGTAGGCAAACTCTATCAGACTGAGATGTACGTCCCAACTACCTAAGAACTACAAAACACAAGCTCATAGAAGATCCTCTAAACTCTAAATAGTCCTTTCAGACTGCCCATCTGTCTACGGGTGGAAAGCAGTACTGAACCTCAACTGTGTTCCCAATGCTTTGTGCAACTATTCCAGAAATGACTCATGAACTGGGGTCCTCTGTCAGAGACTATCATTGTGGTTACGCCGTGAAAATGCACTATCTCATCTACATACACCTGAGCAAGCTTCTCTACTATATACGTTGTCTTTACAGGTATGAAATGAGCAGACTTTGTCAATCTATCCACTATCACCCAAATGGAATAATGATTCTTAGTTGTCCTCGACAGACCAACTACGAAATCCATGGTTATATGATCCCATTTCCACTGCAGTATCGACATGGATTACAATGTACCTGCCAACTTCTGATGCTCAACCTTAACTTGCTAGAATACTGCACACCTAGCCACAAACTCGGCTACATCTCTCTTCAAGCTAGGCCACCAATACATGTCCTTCAGATTGTAATACATCTTGGTGACTCATGGATGCATAGCATACATCGATGGGTGTGCTTCCTCAAGCACTAGATTTCTCATATCATCAACATCGGGGACCACCATTCTACCATGATAACAAACTAGTCCATCCTCGGACTCATGGAACCCATCACGCTTTTCACTTTCGAACTCTAATCTGATCAACTGAACTAAAGCATCTGTCTGTTGTGCATCTTTGATTTGTTGTCTCAGTGTAGGCTTTACTTGTATCTGTGCCAAAAGTCCTACCAACAAGGAAACTTCCATTTTCACATTCATCTACCGTAAGGAGACAAAAATATCCCATCTATGGCATACTAAAGAACTCAATTGTGCTTTCTTCATAGAGTGAGAAGAAGGATACTTTATACTAAGCACATCATCTACCATGTTCGCCTTACCAGGATAATACTTAATGGTGCAGTCATAATCATTGATCAGCTCCATCCAGTGACATTGTCGCATGTTCAGCTCACTCTGCGGGAAGATGTACTTCAAGTTATTATGATCTGTAAAGATCTGACACACTTCCCCATAAAGATAGTGTCTCCAAATCTTCAATGCATGAACCATCGCTGCCAACTCCAAATCATGTGTCGGATAGTTCTCCTCATGTTTCTTAAGTTGTCGCGAAGCAAAAGAAACCACATGATCTTCCTACATCAGCACACATCCTAAGCCTTTCTTAGAAGCATCGTAGAAAACAACATAGCCCATCCCAGGATCTAGCAACACCAATACTGGAGCACTAGTCAACTTCTCCTTCAAACCTTGGAAAGCTTGCTGACAACGATCATTCAAAACAAAAGGTACATCCTTCCTGGTCAATTTTATTTACGGTAATGCAATTACACTGAAGTTCCTTATAAACCTTCGGTAGTATCCTGCTAAAGCCAGAAAACTATGAACTTCTGTCGGCATCTTCAGTTTCTCCCAATATGTAACCGACTCCACCTTCTTAGGGACCACTCTGACTCCTTCTACAGATATCACATGACCCAAGAAAGTCACTTCTTTCAACCAGAACTCACACTTACTAAACTTGGCATACAACTGATGTTGGCGAAGAAGAGTCAAAGCTTGTCAAAGATGTTGTTCATTCTCTTGACTTTCCTGACTGTAGATCAAGATGTCATCTATAAAACTACAACTTTACTAATCTAGAAACGGATAGTACACCCTATTCATCAGATCCATGAAAGCAACAGGCACATTGGATAGCCCAAACGACATAACCACAAACTCTAAGTGACCATACCTCATCCTAAACGTTGACTTTGGTATGTCCTCATCCTTAATCCTCAACTGATGATATCCAGACCGTAGATCTATCTTTGAGAACACCGTAGCACCACACAATTGATCAAACAGATCATCTATCCTTGGCAATGGGTACTTGTTCTTGATTGTGACTTTATTCAACTACCGGTAATCTATACACAGCCACATCGACCTGTCCTTCTTCTTTACAAACATGATTGGAGAACCCCAAGGTGATGTGCTCGGTCTGACGAAACCCTTATCCAAAAACTCATGTAACCACTTTATCAGCTCTGCCATCTCAGATGGAGCCATCCTGTACGGTGTCTAAGCAACTAGTTGTGTTCCTGGCACCAGATTGATCTCAAAATCAATCTCTCGAGGTGGGGGAACACCGGGGAACTCATCTGGAAACACGTCCACAAACTCTCGCACAACAGCCACCTCCAAAAGGCTGGGACTTTTTGCCTTGGTATCCACAACGTGGGCTAAGAATGCCTTACAACCTTGCCGCAACATCTTCTCTACCACCATAGCTGACACCAAACATGTTAGAAAAATCTTCCTCTCACCTTGGAAGATCCACTTCTCTCCACCGTCATCAAACACTACCTACTTCGAACCACAGTCCAACACAACCTTATACTTCTCTAAGGTATCCATCCCAAGGATCACATCGAATCCATGCATATCAGGTCATATAAGATCCACTTATATACTATGTCACGAAAAAGACAGAATACAGGATGGACACTCCTCTCGAAGCATTGAGGAACCATCAAGAGGGGTTTCTAACAACATGCTATCTTTCTTACAGCTAACATGTAAAAGATAGTTTTCAAGCATAGTTTGTGCGATAAAAGAGTGTGTAGCACCCGGGTCAACCAGAACAGATATAAAGCAAGACGAAGACAAATCAGAATGAAATAACTCCATCTGACCTGCCACCACTCGTTGGTTGACTATCACCTCCGGATGACTCATAGCATAGAATCGAGTCGTTGCTTGTTGTCATCTACGTCCTCTGCTTCCTTGAGCAGACGATCACACTTGTGAAGCTTGACTGCATCCTCACCCTCTACTACTACTGGGCTACTATCTATCTGACCCTTGCTGATTCTGCCTCAACTGCTGTGTCACTTCAACATCTTTCCTTGGGCAGTTTGACCTCCAATGCCCGATCTGACCACAAAGATGGCATGACTGGTCTCGCTGTTGTGGCCTAGACGGCCCTATCACTGCCACTGAAGTTGTACTATGTGCCTTCGATGGCGAAGAACCATATCCTCTTCCCTTACTCGGGGACCACTGTGATGGTGCACTGGAACCTCTTAACCAAGAAGGTGTTGAAAACCTTGGCTTCTTAAAGCCACTAGACCTCTGCCCTTGAAACTAAGCAAGCCTCTTCTTAGTCATGGATTCTCTCTTCTCCCTAATTAACTATTCTATCCTCCGGACATACTCTATAAACATGGCAAACCACTCCCGGTTCTCCAATCCAGCGGCAGGTGTCGTCAAGTCTACACTTAGACCCTTCTCAAACCATCTTATCCGCTCATAATCTATCACTGCCATGTGAGGACAAAACCTCAGCAAGTCCATGAACATGGCTTCATAGTCGGTGATGTTCATCATTCCTTGGCACAAACACTCGAATTGGTTGATCTTCTCTTCCAGATACGTCTTTGAAAAGTATCTACTAACAAACTCTCATCGGAAAACCTCCTAACCGATCACCTCACCGGGTCGCTTCTCCTCCTCGATGGCCAACCAGTGGTCAGCACTACCTTTCAGAAGGTAGACAGCGTGCTTGACTTTGTCTGCTTTGGGGATGTCGAGGATCTGGAAGGTCTTCTCAAGACCTGTCAGCCACAGATCTGCATCCGCTGGATCAGCAGTTCCAGCATAATCTGAAGCTCTAACTCGGCGAAGGCGCTGAAAGGTCTTCCCAATACCCGATGTTTCACCATGGGGAGCCTGTGCTCTCGGAGGAGGCACTGTCAATCTCTCTACCATGAGATTCATCGTACCCATCAACTACCCCATAATTTGATGGTAGGCAGGGTTTTTGAGAATGGCTGGGTCAAGTTGGGGGCCTCAGGCACCCGATCTTCATGTGCCTGCACTCTAGCTCCATCAACTGATGCAACCTCAATACTTTTGGTAGCATGTTCTTCATGCTTTCCAGACATCTTTAAGCTTTATCTTCCATTGAGGGCAATAGGTTATTGTAAGAAAATCTAGAAAACTCACAAGAACAGACACAACCTAGTCCTAGATCCCTATAGATTCAGCTATCCTAGAGCTCTGATACCAAAAACATGTAGTGCCACATCCCTCTATCACACCGACAATGAAATTCCACACAAAATGTGCGAAAGTACCATAAATCACATATTACCAAAAACACGGGTTAATTAAAATCATTTGTGGAAAATTGATAAAAGAGAACTATTACATACAGATCCTCATCCGTTTATACATACATAATGGGCCACATCAGGCCAGTGGTAGGATATACAAGCGACATCAGCTATACATCATAAAACATCATCAAAATACCTCTGGGGACCTGAGAGTACAGGGATGACTCTAGGACTCTACTACAAAACCATCAAAACAGCAACATGTCCATCTCTTGCCTTCTACTTATCTTCTTCTTGCTGCTCGGCCACAACCTCACGACCACCACCACATTTGATGTGATCACCTAAAAAGGTGGTAAACCAACGGGGTGAGACACCCAGTCCCAATTAGAAACATAACTCCCCGCCGAAACTATAAAACTCCAACGAAGGATAAAGTAGGTAAAGCAGATAACTGATATAAGTAGATTGTATGAGCAACATACTGAGAAGGTCTTACTGTATTATCAAACATACCAAGATATTCGGGAGGCATATAACCTACTTTTCTTTATAGAACATGATTGACAAGATAAGATTTATAAGATCTTACCATATGACATAAGGAACATATAAGTAACTACAAGGTATAATAAGATCAACTACGCAAGCAAGGCCTCAACCAATGATCCGTGTTTTTCCTTAAGAAATAAATACTATTCGGATGTATTATGTATTATTATGCCCTGAGGAAGTGAGATGTACCGCTCAAATCCAACCTTCGGTTGCAAAACCCAAGCTAGTGCCATAAAAGGTCGATGGAAGAGCCGGACTCCACGGCCTCACCACCTCGCGGTCACTACACGAGTGCAAAACAAGAAAGACTATAGTCTCATGCTTGTGTGGCCTCAGCCACAGGGTCAGGCTACCCTCTTCCTAGCCCACCTCAGTACATGTATCGACGCTAGTAAAACTGATCCTCGGGCATGTTCACCGTGCTCTAAGCCATGAACACATTCATGCTCTCTTATCACACATCCTGAGCCATGGGCCTATTGACCATGCTCCAACATATTGAGCCACAGGCCTGAAACCGTGCTCTGGAGTGTACAACCGAAGTTGCACTCTAATCCTCCTCATTTTTGGCTAGGAGAAACCACACATATTCTACAATATGCACTTCCAGGTTAACCCACAAGAGAACCTGTTTCACCATCACCAACTATTGACGATGATGGAAATATGGCCAGGGCAAACTACAGGATATGTTCCACTATAATTAATTAGTATATTTTAAGTGGATTGTTGAGGCAACCAAGTTGTAAAACATACATAACATTAAATTACATCATTACTGTCACCATCACATTATCTTGGGATCGCAATCCCTCATCACAGGAATCCACTGCCTCTCAAGGCATCATCATCTTACATCAACACCTGGGATAACAATGCCTCATCTCATCATCAAGAGGATAACACCTCACTGGGCACTTAGCCCTCATCAGGTCCTCAGACCTACCTCATCATACTGGTGACGCATGTTATCTCATCAACAAGAATTATCATCATGCAATGTTATTCAAACACATGCACTTCATAGCTCTTACATGGCTATGAATTCACCTGATACACCTGCATAGTTAGTATGCACATCAAGACAGATAACTCAAAATCACTAGACATAGATCTTACTGATTATTATGTCATTAGGGTTGCAGATGTGCATGTCATGATTATAATCATATGAGGCATACAGCTGTATCAATTACATTATGGTGATCGAATAATAAACATCCACTAATTCCATTTATCTTATAAACATAAACAAGTAGCTTGTTATCTGATCTAGCATTATCTTTAAGCATCAAGCATAGCACTGGTTCACAACCCATCATCCATATAATATCAACAACGTAGGTATGATTATAAGACAACACATCACTAGCTAGGGTTTCCAAGTTAAGCATAACCCTCACTAAAGGTACCAGCTACCCTCACTAAAAGTGTGACGGGTAGCGCGCCCCTTACCAAAAGCGGTATCTGGTAGGGTAACAACCCTCACTAAAGGCATGTCGGCCAATGCATTTAGCTACATATGTTGGCTAACTCAAACACAAGAGTGCAACGGTCAACAAGGCCTATCGGATGTCGTGCAACCAAGGTAACATGAATACATCATGCAGTTGGAGTCAGGAGGTGTATCGTGCAGCTGAGCTATGTGTGCATCGGGCAACCATCTCACCACTACAATGGCTAAGATTGTGGCCCCCAAGCCAACGCTATAACGCCCACTATGTACACTTCACCAAATGATTCAAGGGCACCACAAGGAAGCCTATCATCCAACAAGATCAAGCACACCATATTGACCACCACTAAGGCATGCACTAGGGTTTCACCACACAACACTATATCGAGAAGCAACCTTACCAACCTGTGTCGCCCAAGGCACAAAATAAAGGAACCTACAGAGACAACAAATAAGCACCATATCGGCCAAGGGGATAACACCTATTAGGAGAAAGGGTCATCTCGGTCAAGGCATATCGCCTAAGGTCACCAACAAGATCAAGATGGTCATATCGGGCACAATGCCAACCAAACTCAACATGATCATAATGGCCAAAGCTAAACCCAAGGTGAGGGGTGTCGAGCAACATCACCACAAAGGTGTATCGTGTAAGGCACAAAGGTTCATCTCGGCTTGGTCATCATTAACATCAAGATCAACATCATCAAAACCCTAATAGATCAAGAGAGTTGGCTCACCTCTCAACAATCAAGAGAGAGGGGTTTTGGACAACCTCCATCACATATCTCAGACAACATGATAGATCATTTCCATATCGGCCAAGCTCCCAACCTCTACTAGGTCAACATCAAACCAAGGCTAACCTCTCAAATCCATGGTGAGAGAAGAGTGTTGCCCAAGCAACTAGAGTATAGACTCACCTCTCCACAACCAAGTGAGAGGAGTGTTGCCTATACCACTAGAGCCAAACTCACTTCTCAAGACCAAATGGAGAGAAAGGAGTTTTTCCCAAGAAACTCAATACATATGGTTCGTCCACTAAGGTCAAGAACACATCTATAACATGAACATATATCCACAAGATCAAAGATACCAACTAGAGAAAGAAACATATCTAACAAGAAGCATATCCAACAAGATACATGGTCGATCAAGGTGAAACATAACATGCAACAAGAAAAGGAAGTAGCATAGCTAGGGTTAGGAGTTATGTAACCCACCTTAAGCAAGATCCAAGCTCCTAGCACCAAGCTCCCAAGCTCAAGCACCACCTTCGGCCACCTCAAGAAGAGAAACAAAACGTGTAACCACCATGGTAGAAGAGCAAGCAAGAAAGAGAAGAAGAAGAAGAAGGTGTTAAGGAAAGAGGGAAGATGTTCACCACAAGAAGAAGAAGAAGGCACCCTAGGGCTCGGCCACCACTAGAGGAAGAAGAAGACTCCAAGGAGAAGGAGGAGGATCGGCCACCAACTTGCAAAGGAGATGTGTTGCCCACCAAGGAAAGGAAGCAACACCAACTAAAGGGATCCTAAGAAAGAGAAAGGAGAGGCATATATAGAAGAGGATGAAGGAGAAAACAAGGTAAGGTGTCGCCCACCTAGGGACACTTGTCCATGGGCAATGCCACCTCCTTATCTCGCCCCATACACATGTACAAGGCAATTGCCACATGCAAGCATCATGCACCAAGTGTCCACAAGGGTGGTGACACAAATGAAGCCAAAGGTCAAGGATGGTAAAAGACCGACACTCCTCATGGGCGATACACTCTCTTGCCCGACACAGCCTCATGGCCCACACAACCATGGTCGAGACAAGGCTCCCAAACACACCCTTACCGGATACAAGGTCCAACAAGGCAAGGCAAGGCCCAAACAAGGCTCAACCAAGCCCAAGGCAATTCAAGCAATGAGCCCAACCCTTCCTCTCAACTATAGAGGAAGCAAGGAGAGAGAGAAACACCTCTCAAGGTGACAAACTTGCTCATCAGCCCTAGACTTGGGTTATTTGCAAGTAGCACCTCCAACTCCTAACAAATCACGAGCAACCTTAAGATTAGCAAGCAACTAAACACCAGGGTTAGGCAAAGCAAGCAGGATAAGCCCAAAATAAAGGTCAGGGTCCTTATAATTACAATAACTCTCAACACTTCTTATTTATTACATCACGTTAAGTAATCAAACAAATTCAGCGGATTAAGAAAGTGTGACATCCCCATATTTTCTAAAATTTAATTTGATGTGTGATGTCCAAATTGAAACCTCACCTTAGTGAGAATTCTAATTTAAACACCACACACTAGGCTAAGAAGAAGAAAATCATAGGAAGTCAGATGGAAACTACATTAGCACATGCACATGAACAATAATAAAGCCATACAACACATCTTCACCATTCAACATATAATTACATAATGAATTGTTACAATATTTGATAATACACATTGAACAACAACCTTATACATATACATGTACTACCACTAAACAATAGGATCTTAAGACAACAGGTTCACCTGTACATCAACTCGCTATAAAACTCTCAACTAACATGGATCTTCAAGATCACATGTCCACATACCTAAAATAGAGATTACATGTAGTACACGTCAGCACAATATTCAAGAATATTGTACTGAGTATGCCTACATGTCTTTTTATATACCTCTCATTACTAAGCTTGGGAATAAGATAAAACTAATACTTGGCATCATTAAACAAATATAAGAAAATACATATACATGCACTAAGATGTTCATTAATAAAACAGAACACATATTTTAAGCTCATTTTCCATTATATATCCATGAATTGACTAGAGAAGGTTTTGATGCATTCTCTTGACTCTCAAGGAGCTCAATATTAAGACCTTTATGATCTACTACCAAAGAGTTGGATCATTTCACAATGTGATCTACTACTAAAGAGTTGTATCACTTTCAAGTACTTGACTACTAAAGAGATGAAGTACTTTATTTTCTAGCACTCGACTACCAAAGAGTTTAACTGCTTGGATATAATGGAATAGATATATTATGTTTCATGTGTTCATAGCCATAAGTATGGAAAATCAAGCAAGATATCATACAAGAAAATTCATTTCATCCAATATCATATGCCAAGTGTTTACTACACATATAATGAAAGCATATTGTATACTAAGTCAAGTAAGAGGTAATGGCATACCTTGATTACATATATACTAATCATCACATATTCTTGATATCAACTATATCCTTGTTAAACCTGATAAAGATAAAACCATGTACTCTCATCAGGTTCTCATCATCTTAACCCTAGTTGATCCACTTTAGGGTTTTACTTATCTCATTAGGATAATCCATCATTACTTGTATTCTTGTCTTGGAATTATCTTACTGATGTCATATTCTAGATTATTGACTCATTAACTGATAATCATGTTTCACATTATTATGCATACAAAATAATCATAGTCACATTCATTAGTCATATTAGGGTTACATAACATGTATTAAGGGTCATCTTCATATAGCATGAATTCTATGCATCTAATTGATATCAAAGTTCCATATTAACTTCCAGTTATAGATATAAGGGTTTTTCATAAATTCCATCATTTATTGAGCATGTATGTATTTATTGCATTTTATTTTAGGGTTATTAGCCCTAATTATCCATATTGAGAAAATTACAAGATTTGGTGCCTCAATATTACAATATCAGATATCATATGCATTATAAACAAGATTATGGATTTACTGACAAATTATCATAATTTTAGGCCATCGCTTGATATTTATTATCCATGAAACAAGCATTGCACAACTAACATGATATCACTAATATTTAAGCATTAAAAATGGATATTATGGTTCCATGTTGTTCTATGCATTTTTTTGAGAATTTTGGTACCTTATTTTTATTTTTCTAATGCTCGAGCTAATTTCTATGAATTATTGAACAATCAAACTTTTACTGAGTTATTCACCTTTTTGAGCCAATCACACGTTACCACATGTCTGTCTAGGGGCACACCCACTTGTTCCTACTTGTTGGTGGGGCCGATTCATGGCTGGTCTAGTTGGGTCACTAATTCAGTTTTGGGCCGGTTGGTTTTGGGCGATTGGATCGGTTTGCCTCTGGACCTGGTTCAATCCCGCTCCTATCTTTCTATGTTTCTTGCCTAACACATCACGCCTAATTTCCCTATTCACATGACCCAAAAATAGAGCCACCGCCATGATCCTCCTCTTTGGCAAGCAATCAACAAAGTGGAGGTGCTCGACAACAGCTCCTAAGATGACCACCAACCTCGATAGCTTCCTCCAGACCTCCACAGATGCTCATACCTTCCCTTGTGCCTTTAAGTCTCCATCCCCACATGCCCAGCGTTGCGTGGTCCTGGCACAGTGGAGCAAAAGAGGCAAAAAGCCTCGTCTCCATAAACATCTAAACTAAAGACTCCAAAGTGTTCACAATACCTCCAGAAACTCAACCAAGGCCTCCTATTGTGGTGAGGGCTACTGAGAGTCGCCTCCTACTATGGTCTTCTTCCTTGGTGTCGAAGGACCTCGTCAACCAACTACAACAGTGGGAAGTGGTAGAAAACTACCATACTCGACTCCCTTGACCTCTAACTGCATTACCCCTTTCCTATCTTCCACCAGTCTCCTCTCTATCTCCCTCTTCTACTACCAGCTATGACCTGCTCGTAGTGGTGGAATGACAGTGGAAAAGGGTGGCTCTTTCTCCCACTATATTTCACCAAATGCCATGATATCAAGTGTAGGATAGAAGTACTCAATAAGGTGAGGCCAACCGCCTGGTCTCCCACTCCATTCGTCCCACGATCAGGGATAACGATAGTGTAGATGGACGCTGGGTTCCTTGCTCCATGATCTTGAATGGTTTCAAGGTAGGGGATAGTCATCTATCTGTCCAAAATGATCCATGCAACGGTCTCTAGAATGCCACGGTATCAATTTGTGACTTCACAGCCAGCAGAGCATGTGACACTACCCAACATAGGCTAAGATATTAAACTTTGGCCCATAAACAATCAATAATTCCCATTATTTCAAAAAGATCAAACCTAAATAACTCTATAACACCCCTCCATTACACATATATCATAATTGAGTGGAAGCTTTTATCTTGAAGGAGGAATGTCACATTTATGAAATCATAGCAAATAAATATATAAATCACCATTGAGATTCATACATTGTTCTTTACATAGGAAACTATGGTTGAGCTCTATAACATGTCTAAAGATTTCTAGGCATGGAAACCTAAATATAAAAGTAAACATTTTTATAACATTGGATCACCTAGTATGGATGGCACCCCACCAGTTAGCTCTTCAAGGTCTTCTAGTCCTTGCTTGCTTCTCTTAAGACCTTACTTGCTCCAATTCCTAGGGACATCACGTCCCCTTCTACGTGAAGGGGAAAAATAACACATCAGTAAATGGTACTGGCACATTATAACATAAGCAAAATATAGTATATTTGACATGTAAGAAAACTTGACATGAATTAACTATAAGCATTC
The DNA here is from genome assembly GCA_963693085.1 of Alisma plantago-aquatica. Classification (NCBI taxonomy): domain Eukaryota; kingdom Viridiplantae; phylum Streptophyta; class Magnoliopsida; order Alismatales; family Alismataceae; genus Alisma; species Alisma plantago-aquatica. Next base: position 1,369,678,656 of record OY856409.1, on the reverse strand, counting down.
TTGAATCATTATTAACATGAAGAATTGAAAAGTAAATGTATGCATCCTTCTATGACGCCCCCTTAGGAGCACATGATTGCTAGGAAAGCCCTTGATGACCCCTTGAGGTCCATGATTCAGGAGCATATAAAGACTATTTCAATTCCAATTAACTTGATCATTAACATTAACATAATCATGATTCTTAAACTTAACATGATGGGATTTCTGCCCATTAACATGATCTCTTAAACATGATGGGATTTCTCCCTCTTGATCATTTACATGATTTTCATGAGTCATTAATCATAAACTATAATCATAGTGAACATTATAAACATAGGACATAGCATATAGCAATCATCAAGCAGTGATATAGTAAACATGATTAAAACATTAAACTTGAAACGGTAATGTCTACTTTATACTTAACATGTAAACAACCATAAATACTTGGGCTGAGCAGCATGACTTGTTTAACTTGGAGCAATGTAGATCCTAAGATAGTATCTGTGATCTTTCAGGCAGTGCCTGGATGAAGAATATAGGCTAGTCTACTTGGAGCGAAGTTGATCCTAAGATGGTCTCTCTAATCTTTGAGGCAGTTCCTGGATGTGATTTGTAAGAACATAGGCTAGTGTGCTTTTCCTTGTTTATGCTAGGATCATGGGGGTCCCTTTTATAGTTGTTAGGGGTCTATAACTTTCTAGTCCAAATGAACTTAAAATTGTTAATATCTATTGTCCTTTAATTAAACATTGGCATTATCTTAACTCCAATATATTAAAAGGTAAGAATAGGTGAAAAGCGTGTTTCTCTTTGTTAATTACTAAAGTCCAACTTTGTATTTAAAATAATTATCTTTTGTTTGTGAATTTCCTTTATTATCTTTCATATCTTTTGTATGAGATATTTAAGAGAGAATGTATTATCGTTTGCTTTTATTTGTTTATCAAAAAATATTACATTAACTAAATTACCATTACATTTTATTTATAATCACAAAGAAAGAAAGAAAACATGAGAGTTGTACCATTCCCTACATAATTACCATAATGTCTTATTCCCATGTAACTAAGGCCGAGAAAAATTATTTCATTTTATAAAAAAATTACAAAATGGAGGAAATAGAAAAAGAACTTTATTTTACATCTACATGCACTAGTTGTATAACAAGAGTATATAATGTGATTTCAATGTGTTAATTAAAAATTGCTAACTGCAATTACTCATTCCCATATAATTCATAGTTGTTTAAAATGATGTTATAACTATGAAACAATAAACCATTTTTAATCATCCATAAATTTTATAACCTCTTATCATCCATAATGACATTTCTATTTTCATATCGCGCTTCATAGTTTTGTTGGAAAGGTGATGGGTCAAAACCCACATTTTTGTAGTCTCAAATTAATATATTTATCACATTGTATTCAATTATTCAAACTTTGGAATGTTAAAAGAAAGAAAATAATCAAACTCCCCTTCTAGATTCCCTTCTACTATTTTAAATATGTGGTCTCATGTTGATTAACTTTGACCAACAATTAATTAATGTTTACATTGCATGTGCTAAATGGATAGACATTGTGATTTATATTTATTTGATAAGTCAAACAAATTTGAAACAAAAAAAAATTGTACCACACATTAATTACATACTCTAGATCTTTCCTAGTTAATAAAATTTGAGTTTTGAATATCTTTTATTCACAATGTCCATATTTTTTATATTTTACTTCAATTTCATGCATTAAAAGGTGAGATAATGTTAAAAGATTCTCCTTAATTATTTCTTTGACTCTAAAAATGAGATGATCAATATTTATTCACATTTAAGTCTAATATGCCTTTATGGAAAATTTTATTGAAGAAAGAGACTCGAGAGTAGATAATGTTACATGTATTCAATAGAGGAAAGCAAGTAATTTCCACATCATGTGATTGATGAATATTCTTTTCTATGCATCCAAAATTAAGCAATTAATTGCATTGAATTTTTCTTTGTCTTTTGCATATTCCAAAGAGGAGAGAGAAATAGTGAATTATATTTTATCCCTTATATTTTAAAAGCTACAAAAGAAAGTAAACTTCTTGTTCAAGCCATATGTTTATCAATTTGAATTCTACTTCTTTTATTTTCTAATTTTATTTCTTTTAAACATTTTCAAGGATGAGAGAGAGAAAAAGAGAAGGGAAATCATTCATTCAACATTTTAAGTTAATTGCAATGCATTATGTCATATGTATAAGAGAAAGTGTCTTTTTAGTTTAATTTTTTTCTTATTCATCATACTTTATTTTTTTTCTATAAGGAATATCATTCCATGACCTTTTTACATTAAGCCCTTCAACTATTGTTATTTTAATAAAATTCATTTTATAATTTGTTTGTTGTGAAAAAATTGGGGTGTTACAAACTCCCTCTAGGATACTCCATTTCCCACCAAGTTTTAACCATAGCATTACTACCCCTCAAGCTACATTCTACACAAATTTGGTGACAAAACTCAACTATTTCATGATCCAATTAAATACACCAAAGAAGCATATATTAAGGGGTATAAATCATAAGATCAACATCAAGGAACACTTCAACTTTACCAAAACTCTTGGAACTCTTAACATAACTCAAACATATGGATTTAAAATAGCACTCTATCACATCTTACACACCTTAAAAGAAATTGTGTCCTTAAAATTAAGACAAAATCTAGTCCATCACATCATTTACATCTTAAAGGAAATTTTTTCCTCAATATTAAGCCATCCTCTTACTTCAAGGAACTTCATCCATATGTAGGACACCACTCTGTGTGCAACAGTTCCACACAAGATATCTAGAACCATATATCCAAAGCACTTCTAAGAGATTTTAAAAGCATTTTAGGTGAACCTCTCAACATATAACATGATTTAGATTCTTAGGCTGTGTCACATTTCCAATTTGGATTTTTGTACTAATTTCACCCAAGCATAAGATTCAAACAATAGATTATACTATGACATTTTTCACATTTCAGGATTTACGTCCACATTTTATCCAAACATCAGGTTTTAATATTATATCCTCATTTCACTTTCATGTTAAGTTACAAGTTTATTAGTGGATTCATCACTAGATTCACCAACCATATTTTGTCATCTCAATTCATGTAACATGTATCATTAGTTTCATCTCATTGTACTTTTTCATTTATGTTGTAAACTCTTTTAGAGATTCATCATTAAATTAGTCAACTATGTTCATTATCATCATTATTCATATATTTGGTTAACCATTTATACATTGATATCTAGTAAACCATACTCGTTGTTCCATCAAGCCATAGATACTTATATCACATTTCCAGATAAGATCGCATTATTACTTATATTATACCATAGTTAAACAAATTTATATAAGTGGCTTGTTAAACATATATCAAAACTTTATCTAATCCAATTGAGGTTGTCCTAATCCTTATCATGAGGGTAGTGTCATGCTCAGTCTCTCTGAGTTCACTCATCTCTTTGAGTATCATGTACACACTAGATCTATCTTCCTCTTTTGTCTAGGGTTATCAGGTCTACCTCATTGGCACTAGTTGATTAACTTCACAAGATCTAGCCACATAAGCACAGACCAAAACATGTTATGATATTGTCTTCATAGGTCTCTACCCATGAGTTATTCTTACCCAACTATCCATCTTTCATTTGCCACTAGATTCCTATGCGGGGAAACACCAACCCGAGCATGAGGCTTCTCAACGTACTAACATTGTGACAAAGTGGTTTATGGCTTAATTCCGAGGACGGAATTTTTTTAAGGTGTGTAGGATGTGATGGAGTGGACTTTTATAATCGTAAATGTCCAATGACACAAGTGAAGTCACACATGTTGAGTTGTTTTGAGAATCCCAAATGTTTTAATAATTTGGAGTGTTGTTGAGGTTTATACAGTGTCTTGGATCCATAATTGCATGCCTTCTTGAGGAATTTAATTGAATGGTCCAATAGCTGAGTTTTATCACCAAATTGGATTAGGATGTACCTTGATAGGTAGGAAAGCTATGGTTAAAATTTGGTGGCAATCGGAGCATCCTAGAAAGAGTTATCTAGGTTTGAATTTTGTGAAATGACATGCTTTATCAAAGATTAATAGACCTAAGTTTTCTAGCTTGAGCCTAAGTCAGGCTGTGTCACACCCCTTGGCTTTGGGCTGGGTCCGCGTGGCCTTCTTGCAACCCTAGATTACCGATCCAGTGACTGTAACCCTTGAGAAAGGAATGCCACAGATTCACTTGGTGATGAGGCTGATCTGAACCCTTGGATTAGGATCTAAGGGATGTCGGCTTGTCTCCTACCTTGCAGTTAGAGCAAGGTAGTGGGACAGCTGAATTCGTGCCCACCCAGGATGCCACTTCTTGAGATCGTGGGGCGAAGGGGAGAAGTGATCGGGGAGTTGGATTCACACCCCCTTTACGAACTAATTGACACCTTGAGTGGGTCAAATGACCAAGCGATCAAGGAGAATGACCCACCCTTATCCACTATCTCTCCACTGCAAGGAGCAGGTGAGTGCAGAACAGAGGTATGGGGATCGCAGAGGAGAACCAACAAGGGGAAAAGAAAAGGCGAGTGCAGGGGAGTCCAACCCCACCTTTTTTTTAGTGGACCCGTAGGGTGGCGATGGTAGTAGACCAACTCCAGTTGGCCGGAGAGGAGCTCAGGGCTAGGGGACAAGTGTGGAGTGCTTCTCACCATGATCGTTGGCTGCGAGCAAGTTCGTGGAGGCCTAGGGAAGCTTTATGGAGCTTCAGATCGATGCGAGGATGAGCAGAGGCAAGATGCCTCTTCTGCTCCACCGCGCCAGCAGCTATTACCGGCGAGCTTGCCCAGATCGTGAGAAGAAGCTGAAGGCAATGAGTTTCAAGGACGGCGGCATGGAGGAGGAATCACTGGATCTGATGGCAGTCTTGGAGTTTGACGAAGGCCACGGTGCTGCTGGCATCACCTCACTGGAGCATCTCCCTCACAGCGGCGCCCTGCAGATCAAAGTCCCGCTTGGGACTGATCGCGTGGACTAGGGAAAGAAAGAGAGCGAACCGGGTCCAGGCACCCAGAACCAGCCGGTCCAGTGTGATCCAGGAGAAAGAACCAGCCGCAGCAGCAAGGGATGTGCGCAGGCTCTAGGAGCCACATGGCATTCCCTGATTGGTTGAAAAAGGTAGATATCTCATATATTTCCCAGATCTTCAATAATTCATAGAAAATAGCTTGATGATCCAAAAAATATAAATAATATACCAAAATGTTCAGAAAATTGATTAGAACAAGATGGTACTATAATATCAGTATTTTGAAACTGAAATCTTAGCAATATCATATAAAATGTGTAATGCTTGTTTAATGGATAATAAATACCAAACGATGACCTAAAATTGTGAGAAAATGTCAATAAATCCATATTCATGTTTATAATCCATATAATGTCAATGAATATGATGTTGACCTACGAAATCATGTAATTTGCTAAATATGGCTAATTAGGGCTAATAACCCTAAATAAAATGCAATAAATACTTACATGCTCAATAAATGATAAAATTTACAGAATAATCTCATATCAGTATCTGGAACCTCAGATTTAAATATGATATCAGGATAATACACATAATCCGCATTATATGATGATGTTGACTCTTAATGTGATATAAGCCCTAATATGCTTAATGAATATGACCTAGGGATAATATGTGCACAAAAACGATATGGAATATAATGTTTAGATAATGAGCTATAATATGGAATATGGCATCAGTAAGATAAATCTAATAAAAGAATATAAGTAATCATGGAAATATGCTAAAGAGATAAGCTAAACCCTAATGAACACATTTAGGGTTAAGATGAGACGTATGATGATGTGAACCTGATGGTGATATGATCTTGTCTTAATCAGGGTTGACCAAGAGGTTAGAGATGACATGAGGAATATGTGATTAAGAATATCTCTCTAGAAGGTACGCCATTACCTCTTACTTGGCTTATTATACAATATGCTTGTGTTATATGTGTAGTAAAATACTTGGCATATGGTATTGGATGAAATGATTGTTCTTGTATGATATCCTGCTTGATTTTCCATACTTATGGCTATGAACACATAAAACATAAGATATTTGATCCATCATATGATAGCACTAAACTCTTTGGTAGTACAGTGCATTGAAGTGATCTCAAACTCTTTGGTAGTAGATCACATATGTTAGATCTCAAACTCTTTGGTGTAGATCACACGTAATATGATCTCAAACTCTTTGGTAGTAGATCATAAGGCCTAAAAACATCAAAGCCCTTGGGGGCAGATGTACGAGATATATGATGGAAATGTGCTTAAAATATATGTGTTCTCTTTTGCTAATGAATATCTTTGTGCAAGTATACGCTTTTCTTATATTCTTTTGTCACTGCCAAGTATTAGTTTTATCTTATTGCCAAGATATGATGAGAGGTATATAAAAGACACGTAGGCATACTCAGTACAATATTCTTGAATAGTGTGCTGATGTGTACCGCATGTAATCTTTTTGTTTAGGTTGTGGTTATGCTCTTGAAGATCCAAGATAGTTGAGAGTTGTGTGGCGAGCTGATGTACAGGTGGACCTGTTGTCTTAAGATCCTGTAGTTTAGTGATAGTACATGTATATGTATAAGTTTGCTGTTCAATATGTAATATCAAATGTTGTAACAATTCATGTTGTAATTATATGTTGAATGGTGAACATGTGTTGTGGTTTTATTATTGTTCATGTGCATGTGCTACTACTGATTGTGTTCCTTCTGACTTCCTCTGATTTTTTTCTTCTTAGCCTAATGTGGGGTGTTTAAATTGGGATTCTCGCTGAGGTGAGGGTTTTAATTTGTACGTCACACATCAGATTAAGTTTTAGAAAATCCGGGGATGTCACAAACATCATTTACCTCCTCCAGGGTCTTGGGACTCTCTCTCCCTCACCAAGATGGTAGGTTCTCACATTTTCTTATTCACATATGCATACATAACCAACCTCTATCTGACTCCAGGGTTTGTCCTCCCAAGGACATCTAGGGTTCAACAAGACTATAGGAATCATGCATAAATCGACTCAACTCAATCACTCAGGAGTATTCTAGTTTAGGACATATCATAACATAAATTTCTCATGATACTCATTTCTTGGATTTTAGGTTCTTTGACCTTCTCCCAATGGGCCTCACTCTCTCTGGAGTTAACCCTAAAACTGGTCCTAACACTAGCGGTCCTCCTTTGTAAATGAGTTTGAGGCTCATGCTGATTCACATCTTATCTTAGCTTAGCTTATCTCATCTTAGAAAAGCCTACCTACTTGCATCAACAAAACTTATCTTGCATCCTCAAAATTGAACTCAAGTCCTCAAAGACAAACATATATCATCTCAATTCATCTTATATCATCTATATAAGGCTTAGATTTTATCATCTAAACATATTCATCTATCACATATTCTAACAAGGCTCTAGACATCTAATATAGAACTAGTCTCTCTTCTAGAGTGATGTCATTCACTTTCACTTAGGTTACATGACCACCTCCTACTCGCACATGTGTGGGGACACATTTTTGTAATACTTACATATATAATAAAATATTATATAGTTTTTCACCGATAAAGAAAGCATCAGAGAAAACTATCAAGGTTCGATCTGATTGGAATCAAAAACCAAATCCAGAAAACGAGTGTCCCACAAAAAGTAGAGAGTACACTACCATGAAAACTAATGAATGGGTGAGAACAAAATGTAGACTGGTGTAGCTACCCTAGACAACAACCGCCATATGCCTAGGATTTCTCTTCCCTCGATGTACATCATTTCTAAATAGTACAACATCCCATACCGCTACACTACATGGAAAGAACGACATCTAAGGACTTATTATACAACAAGCACCAGCCTAAACCTAGTTCTTAGACATATAGGTGATAACCTAGAGGCTAGGATAGATATAGTCTCTAAAAGATGACTAATCTAACCCTAATTTTTTTTAAGTTCAAGGTTTTCTTTAGTTTGAGTTGCATAATGAGCAAATGTTACGATTTGTAATTGTTCATGCTTTGATACCACCTGTGATGTCTCCAGATTTTCTAAAACATAATCTGATGTGTGACATCCAAATTGAAACCTCACCTCAAAGAGAATTCCCATTTATACACCACACACTAGGCTAAGAAGAATAAAATCAAAGGAAGTCAGAAGGAAACAATAGTAGCACATTGTAACATCCCACTCTTGCTATGCAATTTTCCAAATTATTTTATTCCTTGCATGCTCTTTTCCTAATTAGATAATTGTTGAGGACTTAAATGCAATTTTCCCATGTTAGTTTTACAAAATCATTTATTATGTCCAATTGCTCTATTATACTTGTATTATTTAAAGAAAATGTTTTCATGTATATCTATGCCCTTTTGTTTAAGAAAAATGAGGATAAATGCTTTTATGACAAATTTTCTCTCTCATATGCTAATTAGTGAATTACATGTTTATTTGCTTGCTTAATGGCCTCCATTTTTTTAATTGAAAAGAAATAATGTTGAGTACACATTTTCATATTTTGTAATTCTTATTTGAAGAATTAATGGCTTTATTTGCATTCATCATGGTCATTTAAGTGCACATAAGGGTTTTGTTATTTTAGGCCTAAAATGAGTACAAGAATAAAACCCAACCTTATGGGAATGTTCTAGACACTCTAATGAACCTATGGTCAAAATTTGGGCTCATTTCACCCATGTTTGGACCCTCTAAGCAATTAAAGGAGATTTTAATATAGGGTAACCTTCCAATTAAATGAAATTTCGATTATGAGCTTTGATTTGAACCATAGTTGTGCATTTATTCAGTGTCACGCGTTACTTGGTTCAGTTTCTAAATCGCACTCGTCTGCAACCATTGGATCAGAATCCAACCACGTTCATTTTGTCTTCAACCTCTCGACAGTTTCGTCAGTTTAAAGCCAATCCATCAGTTTCCTTACCTTGAATCGTTTTCACTCCACGATGCACTGTCTCCCTTGATTCTTTCATCGCTGAAACCGCAAGCTCGATCCAAACCCAGAGAGCCCTCATTCGCCCCCTCTCACTCTCTGTCGAGTAAATGCCCTTTTAGGGCTCGTAGTTTGGTTTCCACAGACACCTCGCCCGCCTCTCGCATCTCCATCTAAGCAAATTGCAAGCACAACCGGACCCCAAGAGACACTCCTCCATTGTCAATTTGGCCCCAAGTGCCCCGAATCTCCCTGACCTACTCGGTTTTGGTCTCTGGCAATCTGAGCTTTGTCTGACCTTCTCCGACCACCTCGGTCCAATCGCGACCTCAGTGAGCATCCTCAACACCTCAACTTTGTTTCCACGCTTTCAGTTTTCCGCGAGAACCCCCTGATCGATGGGTCCTATAGCAACCTGCAACCCCATGTATGACCTTGGTTGGGCTTCTCGCCGCCGTCCTTGTCCAGTGGCCCCTCAAGCCACATTTCTCCTCCAGGGACTCTGACGCGCCGCAACGAATGCCTTGATGGCCTCGACAAGTAGTCTCTCACTGGATTCCAGTACATGGCCTCCTCCCCTATTTTCCCTGGTATTTCCCTGTTTCTCATCGCGATGATCAAACTGGATTTCCTTACCTCCAACGACCATGCCCGTGCCTCCGTTGGACCTCCCCAAGCAGATTCATGCTCCCTAGTAGGCCTTCTAACTCTGTTCTCAGGTTTTTCCCCCTTTTCAACCTTGCTCCAGCCATGGACAGGAGCTCCGCGCTCCAGTGTGCTCCAGCACCCTGGGAGCCTCTCCTTGCGCTCGTTGAGCTTTCTAGGGAACCACAAAGGCAAAGGACCACATGGTTCCAAGTGTAATGAAGGTCATAGCGTTCCAGGTAGATGCTCGACCTTGGTCTACGCCATGGCTCGTGGAGGAAGAAACTAGGGTGTGCAATGACCCCTGAGTCCCGCGTTTCTTTTTGTGATGCGTTTAAATCACAAGGGTAGTTGAAGAATTTCACACCCTGTTTCCTTTGATCGTTGGGGCAAGCATCACAGCCTAATTGGCCAAGCCCGATTGGGCCAAGTTAGATGTTGGCCCACTATTTCCGGATTTGGATATATACATATATATATGTGGCTTTTTCTCGATTTACTGATTGGTCTGTTCTTCAAATATTCATAGTAAATTGCCTGTTTATCGGGAAATTATGCAAAAATATGTTTTGGAAAGTATTTTTGACCAGGAATCTGATTTTGTGGTTTTTATCGACTTATTTTGCATTTTTCATATCTCAATATTTATATGAGAAAATTAGGTTTTAATGATATATGATGAAGGATAATTATGTAGATTTCAGGTGTTTAAGGGAATTTAATCAGTCAAACCAGGTTTGACCTAGGTGTTTTAACTCAAGGTAAGTGGACCATGCCCTTGGCATAGTAAACTTGATTTATTGAATGATTATGATATGTTTATGCACTTTATACTAAAGTCATGATAAATGCATGCTTTTCTTCAATGTATATGATTATTGGATGTTTGATTGCTATAATCTAAGTCTAAGTATAGAAACCACAATTATGTTATGAATAATGGTTAAGGAACATGAAACCAAGATTAAGAGGGAAGAGATTCCTATCCATGCTTAAGAGGGAGAAATCCCATTATGTTTCATGGGAAAAATCCCAATTATGTTCAAGAGGGAGAAATCCCAATTAAGATTAAGTTTAGGTTACTCAGAAGATAAGTAAAGTCTAAAAAAAAGATCATGGTTAAGGGAATTTGATTTAGATTTATATGCACCTTGTTATGGGCTTTTCTAGCATTATGGGCTTTCTGAGCAATTATGGGATTTCCGAGCATTATGGGCTCCTTATGGGGCATTAAGAGAGGAGCAGATACTTCTAGTCAAATTCTTCATGTAAAAGATGCCAAGAAATGATTAATGTTAATGCATGTTCATGTTTATGTCAAATCAATTTATATGTTATTTTTATGCTTTATAAAATGCCAACGCCACTTACTTACCATGTTTGTTTTCCTTTGCATGGCTGGGGACGAGATGTCCATAGAAGTTGGAGCTAAAAGGAAGGAGACATCTTGAGAAGATTCCAAGGATCCAAGATCTTAGGAGTTGTTGCCTGATGGGACGTCCATCTATGGAGATCCTATCTTTTTCATGTTATCTAGTTCATGTTTAGCATACCTTTGAAATCATGATGTAGCTTTCTTTCCAAGAACTCATGTATGAATCTATGTTTCTATGAATTCCAAGTGTTGTTTATTTCTTGTTATGAGATCATGCATGTGACAATCCCTCCCTGATATGCCAAGTACCCCACATTATGGATAATGTTGGGGATTAGGCTCTGCTTCCGCTGGTTACGTATGAAACCCTAGGGAGGGGTGTTACATTAATGGTATCAGAGCAAGGAATAGATGGCCACTAAGGCAACACAAGATATTCATATTATGTTCTAATATCATGTTATGTTTACCCTTTCAGATGGCCCCTAAGAAGAAGGAGAAGGTTGGTGAGTCAAGACACTCACAAGGATCCTCTAGTGGTGATAAGACTGAAGACATGAACCACGCCCCTCCACCAGTCACCCTAGATGCCTTAGTAGCAGCCTTGACCAATGCCCTCCAACCTAGAGCTCCACCTAGAGTACATGAGATCTCCCTCATAGATTTCTTGAAGATTAGACCCGATGTTTTGCATGGTGAAGATGAAGTTGATGTGGTGACCAAGGATGAGGAATGGCTTAGCAACATGGAGTACTGCTTTAGAGACTTAGAGTGTCCCCCACGTAGTAGGGTTAGATTTGCCACCCATATGCTCAAGGGTGCAGACCGTACTTGGTGGGAAAACCTCTTAGCCTCTAGGGAAGATGATGACCCTCCTTTCTTTTGGGGTGAGTTTGTAGAAGTCTTCAACAACCATTATGTATCTGAAGCCATGTTAGAAAGGAAGGAGGATGAGTTTGTTAACCTTAAGTAAGTGGGTGACATGACTGTCACTGAGTATGCCATGAAGTTTCGTAAGCTCCAAAAGTATGGTCTTGAGTACACTGAGCAAAAGAGATCTAAGAAGATCATTAGAGGTCTTAAACCTGACCTAAGTTATGCCTTGTCTGGTAGAGGACATAGGACCATGCAATCATCCTTGGATGCAGCCCTAGAATTGGAGGAGCACCCTAGAAGGAACCATATGAAGGAGGTACCCCAAAACAATCGTCACCATCAACCCCCTCCACCCTCCAACCATAAGAGGAAAGCCCCTGAGCCTTCTCCATAGAATGGGAGAACCCCATGCCCAACATGTAAGAGAAATCATGGTGGTCCTTGTAGGTTTGGGACTTCTGTTTGCTACTATTGTGGTGAGGAAGGACATATCAAGCCTAATTGTCCTAAGCTTGCAAAGAAGGACCCCAACCATAACCAAGCTAAAAACCCTAATCCTCCACCCAAGGTTAAACCAAGGCTCTTCACCATGCAAATGTCGGATGGAGAAGAGGAAAATGATCAAGGTAAGGGTAGTTAAGTAATTTATGTTGAATCATAATGCTTTGTTTATTATGCTTCTTTTATAATAAAAAATTGTATGGAAAATTTTGCAAGTTTATGTGAACCCTTAAGGTGGGTAGAAACCCTAGGAAATTTCGAGGACAAAATTTATTTTAGGTGGGTAGTATTGTAACATCCCACTCTTGCTATGCAATTTTCCAAATTATTTTATTCCTTGCATGCACTTTTCCTAATTAGATAATTGTTGAGGACTTAAATGCAATTTTCCCATGTTAGTTTTACAAAATCATTTATTATGTCCAATTTCTCTATTATACTTGTTTTATTTAAAGAAAATTGTTTTCATGTATATCTATGCCCTTTTATTCAATAAAAATGAGGATAAATGCTTTTATGACAAATTTTCTCTCTCATATGCTAATTAGTGAATTACATGTTTATTTGCTTGCTTAATGGCCTCCATTTTGTTAATTGGAAAGAAATAATGTTGAGTACACATTTTCATATTTTGTAATTCTTATTTGAAGAATTAATGGCTTTATTTGCATTCATCATGGTCATTTAAGTGCACATAAGGGTTTTGTTATTTTAGGCCTAAAACGAGTACAAGCATAAAATCCAACCTGATGGGAATGTTCTAGACACTCTAATGAACCTATGGTCAAAATTTGGACTCATTTGAATCATGTTTGGACCCTCTAAGCAATTAAAGGAGATTTTAATATAGGGTATCCTTCCAATTAAATGAAATTTCGATTATGCACTTTGATTTGAACCATAGTTGGGCATTTATTCAGTGTCACACATTACTTGGTTCAGTTTCTAAAACGTGCTCATCTGCAACCATTGGATCGGAATCCAACGAAGTTCATTTTGTCTTCAACCTCTCGACGGTTTCGTTAGTTTAAAGCCAGTCCATCGGTTTCCTTACCTTGAATCGTTTTCACTCCACGATGCACTGTTTCCCTTGATTCTTTCATCACTGAAACCGCAAGCTCGATCTGAACCCAGAGATCCCTCATTCACCCCCTCTCACTCTCTGTTGAGAAAATGCCCTTTTAGGCCTCATAGTTTGGTTTCCACATACACCTCGCCAGCCTCTCGCATCTTCATCTAAGCAAATTGCAAGCACAACCGGACCCCAAGCGACACTCCTCCATTGTCAATTTGGCCCCAAGAGCCCCGAATCTCCCTGACCTACTCAGTTTTGATCTCTAGCAATCCGAGCTTTGTCTGACCTTCTCCGACCACCTCGATCCAATCGCAACCTCAGTGAGCATCCTCAACACCTCATCCTTGTTTCCACACTTTCAGTTTGCCACGAGAACCCCTTGCACTAGTACATAACCGAACTTCAGTGTTGGTAATTTAAGACCTTTAGTGTCGGTTTCTAAGTGACACCTATGTGGGCGACGCTAAAAGCCCAGCCGTTACGCGTCAGTTCAAAAACAGACGCCAAAACCCTTCACGCACCACCGAAAATGCGCCAGCAGGGCACTATAGGCGTCAGATATTAGATAAGAAACCGACGCCATATACCTTCGCGCCACAGAAGGGCGCCATCTTGGGCACTATCAGCATCAGTTATTAGATAAGAAACCGACGTCATATAACTCCCAACACGGCCGTACTGGCCAGCACGGCCGTGGTGTCTGGTCTGCTGCCACGGCCGTGCTGGCCAGCACGGCCGTGGTGTTAAGGAAATAGACGTCGGTTACTATTAGAAATCGACAGTGTAACGATGTGAAGTCAGTTTTATACAAATAACTAATGCCTATTATTGGTCCGCTGCCACGGCCGTGATGTTAAGGAAGTAGACGTCGGTTACTATTAGAAACCGACACTGTAACGATGTGTCATCAGTTTTATACAAATAACCGATGCCTATTTTTTTTTCTATCAGTCTGCAGACCTGCTGTATGGCTGGTCGCAGGATGAGAAACCTGCAGTTCAGTTATCAACTGCAGGTTTTACGACATCCATTGATATCAGCCAACAACATGCCACAAACTTGCAAAATTAACAATAAAAATATTCACACATTTAGCAATGCAACCTGCAGTTCCATTTGATTTTCACACATTTAGAAACATTCATGTAGCTAGCAATCTGTAGTTCCATTCGTTTTCACATTCACACATGTAGAAACATTCATATAGCAACCAACAGTTTCATTCATTTTCACTCAGACACATGTAGAAACATCTAGACATGTAGAAATATTCACACATATATTATAATTCAGAAATTCATTTACAAAATATCATTCTTTAGTCATTATTCACTATCAACATCCCAATTATATCTTAAAACCCCCACTACTTGTATGGTTGTTGCCCATTCTTCTCTTACTTCATTTAGTTCTCCTGTTGTATAGGGAGCATGTACATCTGGTAAGGCCGTTCCTGTAGGGTGGTCAGTTTTAAACACCTGTAAAGAGAATGATGTATATATATAATTAATGAGCTATAAATAAGATTGATATATTTCATATTATCTAATGAGACTATATAATACCTCAGCAATACAATTGATGTCCATTGCGGAATATTTGATAATCATGTGCATAAATCGCATCACATAGTATCCACATGCCCATCCGTTGTCTTGTGTAGAACACTATAAATTCAAACATACAAAATATTAAAAAATACAACTAATTAAGCACGGTTCACATAAATAATATATACATATATTGCAATCGGGAACTTACTTTCACGTTCTTCCAAATTATTGGCTGGTTTTTTTCGTGGGGACCTTTCCTCCAACCTTTTTGAACTCATCAAAACCCCTACATGTTAATGTAACACAGTACATTGCATAATTAAATAGTAATGTAATAACATATGTTAACGGATATGAAAATGAAATATTTCTCACCGGAATAATGCCATTTTCATTATGTGTCCATATTTTGTATTCAATTTACTCCCCTTAGGATCTAGATAGTAGACAGTGAACGTCTTAGGGACAATAACCAGTAACTCCCAATGCATACCACTAGAGGTAAAAAAGTTAAAAAATAATAACTCAAAATCCACAATAAAAATGTAATTTTCTTAAGTCCAAATTATAATAAGCAAAGTAAATTTACTCTACATTGAATGGAGCCATTATCACCGTCTTCTTATTTTGAGAAAAAATTGTAAAAGCCTCATAGCAGTATTGTTGAACTGACGGAGGGTCTTTAGCTACTAGACTAATCAAAGATGGAATCAAAAAGCCTACATGTTCGAATGCAAAATTTGCACATATCTTGTCTAAGTAGCTGCAAAATATGTATTAATTACGCATGCATTAATAAATAAGAAACCAGATCACCAGATCCTACACAAGGTATATGGATGTATAAAGAAGATCTCACCTTATCCATAGCTCTATCACAGATGTATTTGGCCAATCATATCGAAACAACTCCAAAATATCTTGTATAAATAGTTTGCTTTCGTATGATTGACCTGCAACATCTGAATCTATAGAAACAGTTATAGGGCAATTTATATCATGTTCGCCTAACCATATTGCCATACCCCTATAGTTAGGACCTAACGAGACAGGTAGGTCCTGTGGAACCCAACTGGGTAATGTAGGAGGTGGAAGTGGAGGCCTAGATGTTGTGGGTGTCTTCTTTTTAACTTGTATATATATATAATAATTTCATATCAACTGACATCATATACACACACTAAAAATTTAACGTAATGTAAATTTACCATACAATTTCAGTAAAGATGACATCCACTTTTAGCCACAATATCACTCCGCCTTCTGCCTCACCAAGCATTTCACAATCTGGGTGGGCATATGGCAATGGAAGATCCATCCACTTGGGGAATATATGTACCGGGCTCACACGAATCCAACCAGTTGGTAATGGAGACCCGTGAAACATTTCCCCTGGTAGGGATGGGTAAGCTGATGCCTCTGCAACGACATATTCATTAACTTTTAGACTGCATGGCTTCAACCCCTATAAATTTTTGTGTAAAGAATGTTATATACATATATACATATCATCTTTTTTTGAAACGACTACAATTTCATATATACATATCATCTTGAAAACATATCATCTTGAATTAAAAAAACTAGTTACTATGTCATAAAAATACTTACAGTGGATTTGCTAGGTGGTGGGTCTACAGGATTACTCCCAACCACTGCAGTAGGAGTAGAGCCTGTAGTAGGAGACACCATAGGTATTGTCTGGTAAGTGGCAGTCTGAGATGCCTGCCACTTTTTCATTGCCTCTTCGAGTTTCCTATCAAATAGCTTATCTACCTATACATGGATAAAAGAAATGTCAAATTCTAATTATTGAATTCTCTTTTACAGTAACATCTATAAGGAAAAAATATGTTACCTCTTCTTGTGAAAGTCCCACTTTTGGGACATGTTTGCGCTGGGATGGCCCAAAAAAAGCTTTGATGCCCACACCAGCGCCTGCATCCCTAACACGTCCAGGATGCTCTAGGTTACCCAGAGTAACTGTCAATTCATCCCTTATGCCCTCAGGGATGAACTTGCCTTGTTTCCTCAGCTCTTGTAGCTCCCGCTAATTGCCAAAACAAAAATTTGTAATTAAGTAAACACCACAAATAATCCATATTCAAACGATTGTTGTAAGAGTTGTATTTTACCATTTTTGCAACCGCCTTAGCAGTTGCGGGCTTCCTTATTTCTCCCTTCTTATTTTGCCTCCCAGCTATCCAGACATCATGGTGAGGCAGAGGTGTGCTACCTATAGTGGAGGACTCCTGAGTAGCAGTAGACTGAGTAGTAGCCTCAGACTGTAGTCTTTGACGAATGCCTGCATACCCCTTTGGACCCATTGTGTGGTCATGCACATTCAGTGCACGCCTTGATAATTGTGCCTCACTGAGGGCCTAGTTAGTATGCACATTAATGATTTGGTTAGTAACAGTAAATGTTAATCTTGAATAGGTGAATACAATATATATTAATGAGATTGGGACTGACGCCTAATACCTTGAATTCATCAGTTTGTCTTGAAGCAACAAACGCGTCCCATTCTTCTTTGTCCAGGAAGTTCCACTGTTCAGTGGATGTCTTCTTCCTCTTTTCAGCTTCTTTTATGTATTCTCGGGTGAGATTTTTCCTATAGTTCCTTAGGACTCTTCCACAGCGTTGCATCACGCATTTACGATGCAGCTTTTCATCCAATTCAAATATACTCTGCAAATAGAATTGCTATTAACTAGTATCCAAAAAATTAGTAATCAACAAAATAGAATTGCAAATTAATAATAACTCACGCATAAATCCTTCCATATTACGTATTTCTTCTCCTTAGAAACTTTATGCCAAGAATCTATCTTACAACCGCAATGGCTACGAGTAACATACCCAAGATATGAAACAAATGAATTGCGATTCACACCAGATGCATTTCCTACATTATCAAAATCCACAACAAGTTTGGGTCCATTGCCCTTTTGCGCTATTAACTTCTTCATCATAGTGATGCCCCTTCTCTTGTCAACTTTTTGGTGTTGTTGATCAAGTACCTCAAGTGCTTCAGATGGTACATGTGCATCATCAACCTAAAATTTGACAAAATAAACACATTTACAAGATAAAACTATAAATGGACATATAGATATAAATATATGATACATTTTTAAAACTTACATTGTGAGGTGGCGTATTGATGTCCTCACCCTCACAGTAATCATCAACACGGTCGTCAGGAGAATGCTCAGCCATCTAAAAATTCACATTCACATTGTAAAGTAATTCAAATTGTAAAGCTCACATTGTAAAGTTCACATTCACATTGTAAAGTAATTCACATTGTAAAGTTCACATTATAAAGTAATTCACATGTAAAGTTCACATTCACATTGTAAAGTTCACATTCAGAAAAATAAAACATATAAAAAAAATATAAACATGCCTCTAATATTGCGATTTTTTGTCAATTAACAATCCTTCATTGTGATCTCTGCGCACATACAAGTCATCATTAGCTTCAATATTTGCTGGTGTTGGCAACCCAACTGAGAATGGACTGGAGTCATCATACTTATCATAGTACTATTCTTCATCTATAAGATCTTCAATGAACTGTCTTTTACCATGAAGAACAACCGACCATTTATCATTTGCAGGATCATCGATATAAAATACTTGTTTCGCATGTGATGCCAATATGAATGGTTCACCCTTCTCACCAATCTTTTCAAAGTTCACTAAAGTGAAACCCAATTCATCCACTATAACTCCTTTGGTGTTATCAACCCAATTACATTTGAAGAGCAGAATTCTGAAATCTATGTAGTCAAACTCCCATATGTCTTCAATGACACCGTAATATGACATTTTAGCTTCACGTGGACTCTTATCCTTTGCACTTGCAAAAAACATAGTCGATGCTTGAAGGGTGACCCCACTATTTTGGACGACACTCTTATCATCTTGGCGCTTTGTGTAATATGTGAATCCATTAATGTCATACCCTTCATAAGACATAACAGTCAATTTTGGTTTAAAGGCGAGGCATTTGATAGTTTCAGTAATATCATCTGGTGTTTGAGATAGTTGATGTAAGACTTTATTTTCAAACCACTTAATAAATGTCTTATTATGCTCTCTAGCAAGCCACATTGTATTGGCTTGAGGATATTGTCTCTTGATGAAATTGGTATGTTCCTCGATATAAACGTTCACTTCGTCCATATTGTGTAAAATATACAAGTGACCTTGTTCCAACTGCTCACGGCTCATTACTTTCACACGTGATCCTAAAATTCCTTTGCCAAATTGCTCGTCAATATTCTTGTCATTATCAGGAGTGTCATTACCACTGAGAAAGTCATTGCAAAAATCCATAACCTCTCTCGCTACATAACCCTCGATAATACTCCCTTCAGGCCGATAACAGTTTCGAACATCACTTTTAAAAATGCTCATGTATCGTTCAAAGGGATACATCCAATGCAAGAAAACTGGTCCCAACATTTTCACTTCCCTAGTCAAGTGGACAACAAGATGTACCATGATATCAAAGAACGACGGAGGAAAATACATCTCAAGCTGACATAGGGTAACAACCACTTCTCTTTGGAATTTATCGAGAGTATCAAGGTCAATAACTTTGCTGCACAGACTGTTGAAAAGAAACAAAGTCTGGTGATTGCAAACCTTACATACTTCGGCAATATAGATGTAATTGCCACAGGCAATATTTGTTGCATTAGAGTGTGACAATCATGAGATTTAAGACCTATCAACTTCAGATCTTTCATTGATACCAATCTACGGATGTTGGATGAGTAACCCTGTGGCACCTTAACATTTACCAAACATTCACAAAAAGCTTTCTTCTCCTTTCTAGACAATGTGTAACAAGCGGGAGGTAAGTATGTTCTCTGATTTCCCATTTCACAAAATTATGTTAATTCTGACCTTATTCCCATTTCACAAAGGTCCAATCTGGATTTTATCCCATCTTTAGTCTTACCTGGTATATTCAACAAAGTACCAATGACACTATCACAGACATTTTTCTCAACGTGCATGACATCGATACAATGCCTGACTGTCAAAGAACTCAAATAAGGAAGATCCCAAAATATTGACTTCTTCTTGAATAAAGATTTTTCACTCCGTGCGGCCATAGTACATTGTGATATCTTACCAAATTCATTGACAAAGTCTTTTACTCTTTCATAAACAACCTCCCCTGGTATAGATTTAGGTGCACTCTGTTCCTCATTCAATCCATTGAATGCTTTGCGCTTCCTACGATACGAATGAAATTTTGTAAGAAACCTTCGATGACCGAGATATACAGTCTTACCGCCATGTTTTAGTCTTGTTGAATCAGTGTTCTCTTCACATATAGGACACGCTTTAGCTCCTTTGACACTATATCCAGACAAATTCCCATATGCTGGAAAGTCATTAATAGTGCAAAAGATCATAGCATGCAAACGAAATGTCTCCCTTCGTGAAGCATCATAGG